>CM035784.1:5056505-5131505 GCA_020466265.1 Siphamia tubifer
GTTTTTAAATGCTATACCTCTTACCAGGACAGTGTGTGTGTGTGTGTGTGTGTTGTAGAATAGGTGTTGGGGTGTGAATGTATTTGTGCTTCCTCAGTGTGTTTTCCTTGATGCTTGTCTCTGTGTGTGTGTGTGTGTGTGTGTGTGTGTGTGTGTCCTATAGTAGTAATGAAGGCAGTTGCACAGATTATCACAGTTGGGCGCTTGCAGACCTCAAGGTTAAAGGAGCACAAAGGCGCAGTAGAAACGCTGTGGAGTGTGTGTGTGTGTGTGTGTGTAGGTGATTGTGCACATGTCTTTGTATACGTGCACATGGGAAATGTGTGTGTGTGTGTGTAAGATTTAAGGACGACACAGCAGAGCCACAATAGAGCGTGATGATTGATTGGCCTGATGCTGAGGGACAGAAAGGGCAAGTGAGCCACGACTGAATTAAGAAACACACAGACTGGAACAGGTTAATGCAGCGTTTTTTGGAAAGATTTTATTCAAACAGTTCGCTTAAATGTTTCGCAAACACGCCTGGATGTCGTCTTTGATGTCATACAAGGATCCTCCCGACGGGACGTTTTGCAAATGTGACCTCAAAGTAGTAAGAGTAGGTGAATTAACCCTCTGAAGTGCAGAGGCCGGCGTAAGAACGGTCCAACATTCAACCCCGTAACAAATATTCAACCCCGTAACAAGTGTTTTTTTGTTATGAGGTGGAAGATTTTAGCTAAAAATAACCATAGACCACATTAGTTTGGGTATGGAGCATTAGAAAGTATGAGGAAAACAAGAAATTAATAAAGTTTTCCATGAGAATTATTCGTTTTTTTCCCCAAATAATACTAAATATAATTTATGTTCATAACAGTCGAGCTCAACAATGTCAATCTGATGATAAGAACAATGAAATATAATTACAAAAATAAACAATTGACATTGTGATTTTTTTTAACCTTATTTTTTTTACCTTTTAACCTAAGAATGTATGTTTCAGTGTCATCCTCCTTGTAGCTGCAGTAATTAAAATAAATGAATGAATGAAAATTAAAATAAATAAAAAACCTAAAAAAGTTTGCTTAAGGAGCGCTACCTAGACTCAAAATAAGCAATGATAATTAGAGGGGGTCTATTGGATGGGAAAATAATAAATAAATAAATTGAAAAAATACTAAACACATAAATAAGTCAAATAAATGCTAAAAATAAATGAATAAAATAAATAAATTAACTCATTTAATTGAAATAAAATAAATCAATAAATTTAAAATGAGACAAATAAATGAATACAAATAAATAAATTATACGTAAAAAATCAAAAATAAATATAATTTTATATAATATAAAAAATTTGACACAAACTAATTGCAGGACCTACCATATGACTATTAAACAGACTTGTATTGTGACATTGACTCTAACAGTATATAGTGCAGCTCTAACATGTGGAGTGAATAAAGGAAGGGCACTTTCAGTGGGTTTAGCAGAAACCTTGTGTCTGTGCTCCAAGTGTTTCCTTTTGTGTTTACGACTGTTTAGTCAACCTTGCCAAATTACCTCCGAAGTTTTTAATGTCGCTCATTCAATTAAAGTTGGAGGGAGAGCTGAACCTGAGGGGGCAATAAGTCACATATTGGCATTATCCTGCCCTGCTAATTACCCAAGCAATGAACTTTAATTAATATCAGAGCTGGATGTGTGTGTTAAAGCATGCAAATGGAGGCGCATGTCACATGTTTCTTTGCATACTTGTGGCCGGCGCTCCTTTATCTCAAGCCATCTCTTTCCGACACACGTTCCGCACACACACACACACACACACACACTTACACACACACACACACACACTTACACACACATCCACCAGGAGGCTGACATTTCCCCAAGTGTCTGGGTTCACCTGAGCAACGCTGACACCGTGAACCCAGGGAGGCTAGCGGTGCCGTTAGCATTAGCATAATTATCTGACTTTATCAGCAGGGTGGAGGAGTAGATTGAACAACAAGAACGTCAACATGCACAGTTTGGTGTTGTGCTTCTGTTACACTTGACTGACTGATAATAGCAGCGTGTCAATCTTGTCCAGCGAACGACACTTTGTTCCTTTAATACTTGATGTTTCATGAATCTTTTTCTACTGTATCGGGAGCGCATTGACTTTTGACACATTTTGTTGATCTATTCAATAAGTTGATCTGGGGCTGCACGATATTAGGACAAAAAAGGGACATTGCAAATTTAAAAAATGTATTTATTTATTCATTTTAACCCTGCGATATATATTGCGATATGAAAAAATACAGAGGAGTAAATAACAGCTGTGTGGTCGACACTGAACATACGAGTCAGTTTCATCTTTCTTGTTGCTGAAATCAATAAATACATATATTTTAAAATGAAATAAAATATAAACTAGATCACTCTGAGAGCACAGACCACCAGTCTGCCAAGGTTTGGATCTGGATGTTTGTGACTTATTTATAAACTAGTGTTTTGTGTTTGCTAACGATTTATTTTATTGGTCATTATCTATCCATTAGAGGGTTTAAAAAAATGTCACTCTGACGTTATGTGACGTCGCACAATGACCACATATCACATGTTAGATCTAATGTTAAATATGAAGAACAACATATTGACGGATTCAATAACATATATCAATAATCTGCTTTAATTTAAAGGTCATACATTTTGCAAACATACCATCTGCTTGATGTCATATGACGTCATGGAGCCTATCAGTGTTATCTCATCTGATGTCTGAAGGAAAGATGAAGGAAGTGAATGAAAAAAAAAAAACACCTGATACTATCTGGTCTGGATTCTGAAATATCACCAACAGCTGTGACCTTGACCTTTGACCTTTACAGCTCAAAATGTAATGGTTTCTTCCTTGATGCATTATCAATCATGTCTGACAGTTTAATCAAAATGCATCCATTACTTTTTGAGTTATCTTACTGACAAACAAACAGACAAACAAATAAAAATAAATAAAAAATAAATATAAATTAATACATTAAATAAAAAAAGATAAATATATACAAAATAAAAATAAATGTTTGAATGAATAAATAAATAAAGACAAATACAAAAATGGTAATGGCACCTAAAGTGGATTAAATTTCCAATTTTGTCATAGTTTTACAATGACAATAAAGACATTCATTCTATTCTATTCTATTCTATTCTATTCTAAGTACCAGAGATTCATGGATGACATATATTTTCATCCTTAAAATCCATTTACATGAATGATTTTTCAGCAGTTTTCAGAACCAAACCTGTTCGTTAACCGCTCAGTAGTTTTTAGGTCTAATGAAGATGCCTCGGCTCAACCGCAACCCGCCCAAATTTCATTAAAATATAATTTTTCGTCGTGTCAGGTCATAAACATTCCATTTCCATATAGTAAATAAACTGTACAATTGCATTTTCTTTTTGTTCTGGTGTTTTACAGCCAATTAAATAGAGTCACCGTGGATCCAGACAAACTAGTACAGTATAAAACACACAGTTCAAAGCCAAAAAAAAAAAGTACCAAAGGTGTATTTAGTGTATAACTGTGCTGCTTCCTGTGTGTGTGTGTGTGTGTGTGTGTGAGTGAGAGAGTCACGCTGCCTACTGGGCTTTGCCTTAAGCTAGTTGTGCCCTTCACTTCCCTTTGCCCAGAGCTTTTCTACGACCGTAACTGCTGCGAGGCACACAAAGACCCTCCACTAAAACAACCATCCTGGTGAGAACAGTAGCTTCTTAGACATGTGACGTACACTTTCATTTGTGCCTGTCCTTGTTTGACTGCTTTAAAGAAATAAAAAGAGGATTTTTTTTTTTTATTTTTCGGGCCCCAAGATGAACCCCAAGATTATTTTAGTGGACACATGAGTTTATACAGTATATACCTTTATTCCTCTGTTCACTTTTATCCTCTCCATCCTGCACTCCCTGCCTCTGTCTTTTTGTCTCCCTATGATCATTTCATGTGGGTTGATCCCTCCTTGTGTGTTTGAAGCCCAAAAGAGCAGGATTCTGGATCACACTACAGAAGACCCCGACACATCTGAGAGAATGGATAGATGGGTGGATGGATGGGTGGGTGGATGGGTGGATGGATGGATGGGTGGATGGATGGGTGGATGGATGGGTGGATGGGTGGATGGATGGATGGGTGGATGGATGGATGGGTGGATGGATGGGTGGGTGGACGGACGGATGGACGGACGGATGGACGGACGGATGGACGGACGGATGGACGGACGGATGGGTGGACGGATGGACGGGCGGGTGGGTGGATGGACGGACGGGCGGGTGGGTGGATGGACGGACGGGTGGGTGGATGGATGGACGGGTGGATGGATGGATGGATGGATGGATGGACGGGTGGGTGGGTGGATGGATGGACGGGTGGGTGGGTGGATGGATGGGTGGGTGGGTGGATGGACGGGTGGATGGATGGATGGATGGATGGAAGGATGGATGGATGGATGGAAGGATGGATGGAAGGATGGATGGATGGATGGATGGGTGGAAAAAAATGGTACAATGGACAAACTTAAGCATCAAAATGAGTAAAATCAAAATCTTTGCCACAAAATGTGTGAAAAAAGAACAAAATAGGCAAGAAAATTGGCCTAAATAAGTAGCACAATGTAGGTAGGTGGATGGGTGGATGGATAATGAGTTTAAAAAATGACAAACTTAAGCATGAAAATGAGTAAAAAAAATAAAATATCTGCCACAAAGTTTGTAAAAATTTAAATAGATAAAAAAATAAGAAAATGGACAAAAGAAGCATAAATAAATCACACAATGATAGATAGATAGATAGATAGATAGATAGATAGATAGATAGATAGATAGATAGATAGATAGATAGGTAGATAGATAGATAGATAGATAGATAGGTAGGTAGATAGATAGATAGGTAGATAGATAGATAGATAGATAGATAGATAGATAGATAGATAGATAGATAGATAGATAGATAGATAGATAGATAGATAGATAGATAGATAGATAGATAGATAGATAGATAGATAGATAGATAGATAGATAGATAGATAGATAGATAGATAGATAGATAGATAGATAGATAGATAGATAGATATCAATAGCAGAATAAAGACAAAGAAGATAGAGTCAGGTAGTGAGTGTGCTTTTCATGTTGGTCTTTCGTGCCACTCACATGCAGATGTCACCAGTTGTACTTGCCAACCCAACACACACACACACACACACACACACACACACACACACACACACACACGTTCTCTCAATCACCTTGCCACAGGCTCTGTCCTCCTGCTTCAAGCCGGTACTGTCTGAGAGTGTATTGAGTTGGTTCAATCAATGGTAAATTATGTGTGTGTGTGTGTGTGTGTGTGTGTGTGTGCTTGTCGCCCCCATTGACGCATGTAACAAAACACACACATTAGAGGCGATTCAGACCAGAATAACACAATAGAAAATCCAAAAGGTTTGACACAGAAAGCAGCGTGTGCATGTGTTTCCATCTTGACCCACCTACCACATCCTGCACCCACGCCTACGTCAGCATGAGCCCACGTTCACTCTACAACATCCACAGTCCAAAAGGTGTGTCTGGTTACCCTGCGTTTCAGAACGCACGCCCTGTCCGCCGTATTCAGTTCACCATATCCTTGCGGATGCAGCTGCAGTCTGATCCAACACCTACCTTCAACCTTTGATCCAGGAAGTAAAAGTTTTCAGTCCCAGCATGCATCATTACTGCACTTAAAGACACTTTTTAATGATTTTTGTTTCCTTTAAACTATCTGTGGAGTTTTTTTTCCATATTATAGTCTCATTATTACTCAACATATGAACTTGTTAAGGCTGTGCCATGTTAGATAAAAATAACATTGTGATTAAAAAAATAATAATAACCGTGTAATATAGAGTATACTGCAATATTAAAAAAAATATGCACTAGACATACGTTTCAATGCCATCCTTCCTGTACCCAAAATAATTAAATAAAATTAAACATTTTAAAAATTAATTAATAAATTACAAAATTATACGAATAAATAAATAAATGAAAAAGACAAATAAATATAAAATAATAAATAAATAAAAAATTAGACATATTCGTAGTCGATGACATACGTTTCAGCGTCAGCCTTCCTATAGCTGAAATAATTAAAGAAAATTAATAATTGAAAATGAATAAATACATTGTTTTGAATCATAAATACAATAAAAAATAAATATAAATTAATTACTAAATAAATACAGTCAAATACATTTAATAAATACATAAAAATACATTAAAATAGATGAATAAAAAAATATGTAAATAAATAAATAGAAAAAACACATACAAATAAAGAAAATAATAAAAAAGACATGAATAAAAAAAATTATAAAAATGATTATTGTGAACATTTACATTGAAATGTCGATGCTCAAACAATATATCGTGCAGCTCTTGCACTTGTTACACTTGTGTAGATATGATGCAATTATCACACACATTATCCACTGAAATAATAATAATAATCATAATAACCATAGTCATTAGATTATTGTCAATTCAAATCCAGACTTTTTTGCTTTTATATTGTAGTTGTTTTTATTGTAATGTATGTGAAGCATCTTTGTGTCATTTGTATTTGATCCACTATGATCTGTAAGTTAGAATGAACATGTAGAAATGATGAATGGAAGCAGAATATTGTTAAAATTAGGTTTATTCTTTCATTTGGTTAATGTTATTCACATTGTTGAATTTAGACGTGTCAAACATGCGGCCCAGGAGCCAAATCTGGCCCACCTAAGTGTCCAATCTGGCCCAGTTAAAAGTATGAGATAAAAAGTCCAAATTATGAGATAAAAAGTCAAAATGATGAGATAGAAAGTCAAAATTATGAGATAGAAAGTCAAAATTATGAGATAAAAGTCACAATTATAAGATAAAAGTCAAAATTATGAGATAAAAGTCAAAATTTTGAGATAAAAAGTCAAAATTATGACATAAAATTCAAAATTATGAGATAAAAAGCCTAAATTATGAGATAAAAAGTCAGAATTATGAGATAAAAGTCACAATTATAAGATAAAAAGTTAAAATTATGAGATGAAAAGTCAAAATGATGAGATAAAAAGTTTAAATTATGTGATAAAAAGCCAAAATTCCCAGTTACTAAACACTACCAGAATGAATCCATATATAAGACACACTGTGGTTGTTGTAGAACTAGTTAATATACAGTAACAATAACTACTTCATATCTAATAATCTACCTACATCTACTGGGACTGAACAACAACAGAACTTTAAGGACAGTGTTCTAAGGGATTAAAAATGATCTAATCAATATAATAAATCATTAGTGATCAGTTATTATATCAGACTGATCTCCCAGTCTTGGTTCAGATGGATAATGTGTGTGTTTTTTTTACTTAATTCGCAGCAGTCAGGGGTCAGAGGTCAGGGGTCAGTAGAAATCATCCAGCAGTATCCTGACTGTACGGTGAACTCGATGTGAACTGTCCAAAAAGCAGAACAATACCACTATAAAAGTTGTGCTGTGTTTTACCCCTGGGTTTCACTGACCTGGAGGCAGCTTTTTAAGATGACCCATGTGTTTCCTGTGCTGAAATAATCCTGCATGTGTCTTTGTAGATGTGGACAGTAGGTGTGGTGGACATTCTTATAGTTGATTGAGCATCGAGGAGCGTAAATCTGTCGTCACCTATTCTACATGTGAGGAAATGACCCCACGACTAAACTTGTAATGGCGTCGCACTGGTGTTTAACAAAGTCCATGTGTAAACACTATTTGAATGGAGGGAAAAACATAATAATAATCGAAAATAAATAATAAGTTTTCATTTTAGTGTAAAATATGACCTCATTCACGCATTCTGTCAAAATGAGAAGTCATTTTTCCAGCCAAAACAGCTTTTTTCCCCCTAACAATGAGTCAAAGATAAACCTGCGTTTAGTCTTTTCTGAATGAAATCACCTCCATCTCTACAGGAGTTTCCTGTGTCATCATTCACTGACGCACAACATCTTCCTCACGTTTAAAATGGCACAGGTCACGTGTAAAGCCATGACATGTACCGAGGAAATAAGGCTGCGTGATCTGAGAATATACTGACATTGCGATTTTTTTTAACCCTGCGATATATATTGCGATTAAAAGAATAAATAAATAAAAATAAAAAAATCTGGAGTAAATAAATTCAATTCCATTGTACGTATCTATCTATCTATCTATCTATCTATCTATCTATCTATCTATCTATCTATCTATCTATCTATCTATCTATCTATCTATCTATCTATCTACCTACCTACCTACCTACCTACCTACCTACCTACCTACCTACCTACCTACCTACCTACCTACCTACCTACCTACCTACCTACCTACCTACCTACCTACCTACCTACCTACCTACCTACCTACCTACCTACCTACCTACCTACCTACCTACCTACCTACCTACCTACCTACCTACCTACCTACCTACCTACCTACCTACCTACCTACCTACCTACCTACCTACCTACCTACCTACCTACCTACCTACCTAACTAACTAACTAACTAACTAACTAACTAACTGCTGTGTGGTGAAGACAGATTAGTGGTCGACACAGAACATATGTTTCAGTGTCATCCTTCTTATAGCTGAAATAATTACATAAAATGAATTTTAAAAAAAACAAACGCTGCATATAAAATACATTAAATAAATAAATAAAAATAATTAAAGTGATGAATAAATTAACAAAATACATGAAATATGAATAAACAAATAAATCAAAATGAATAAATTCTAAATAACATGAAAAAAATAAAACCAAAAATAATTTAATAAAATTCCTAACTTGAAAACAGACAATATAATAGTTTTTTTTTTTTTTTTTTTTTTTTTTTACAAACAAACAAACAAACAAATAAATAAATAAATCCACATGACTGATGATGCTTTTTCTTTCTGGCACTGTTACGTGGTTTTGGGTGATTGTCTCTTGTTGGATTTGGACGATGTTCTCTTGTTGGTCGTTCATTTTTTTAGTCTTGTTCTCAGTGACTCAGTCCAAACTGGTTCTTAATGTTCTCAGTGTGTGTCAGGTTCTATTTAAATTCGCACATGTTGATGTCATTGGTCTCCTACATAAACAGAACCTGTCATGTGACTAATGCGAACACATCCATGACACTTTCTAAATTATATTTGAGGTTGTTTTTTTTTTATTTTTTTGCTCCTCATGCAGATGTCGACTCAGTAAAAGCATAAAACTTGAATAAGTTTGTCCTTTTTTTTTTTAATTGTAAAATGAGGACAATGTTTGTTTATGTGTTTCCTTTCATTGCTGTGGCATTGAGTCATGTCGTTCACCTTGCTACCATCAGTTTACACTGAGCTTTAGAAAATAAACTGTTGTCCAGATACTGCAGGGAAATATGTTCAGCTGTTCTGTGTCTAAATGACCTTTGATCTTCTCTGTTCTGCACATGCTCCTTTTGTCTCACCACCCTGTCGCTCTCTTTCTTTCTTTTTTTCTACACAGTATATGGCTTATTTTCTGTATTTTGTTGCACACTTTATGTCCCCACAAAGATTTTCACATAAACTAAACCACTAAATACATTTGAAAAAACACATTTTAAATATCCATGTGTCTTTGCGTTACAACCTGGGTGCGATGGCGATGGCGATGGCGATGGCGGCACACACCGCCACGGAGGACATGCACCTGGTGGGGACACAAGCCAGACCCTGGTGGGGGACGTCCTGCTTATGACTGAACCAAACCTGGTGAGGTTTATGTGGAAAAAAAAAACCTGATTACAACACACAAAGTTATTTTAAATATATTTTCAAAGATTTTATGTGTTTCTAAGTTCAAAATGAGCAAAGTTATTGTTTTATTGAATATAAAACAAATAAAAATAGTCAGTAACCACAGTTTTTTTCTGCTAATATAATCATTTATCTATTTACTTTAACCTTAATATAAGAAATGTTTAAAACAAATATTTAATTTTTTAAAAAATAAAATAACATTATTAAGGTTGAATCCCATTTCACCCCTTACCCCTTCAATCAACAATAAACAAAATCAACCCTTATAAATTGGGACCCCCTTTGTCATCAGTTTGCTCCACCAGTTGTTATGTAACCAAAAACCACAGCTTTAAGCAGAAATAAAGGAACATGTCCACAGCTGCGTTTAATCTGAGAAGTGCTACAGTATCGACCCATTACTCCATGTTTACGTAAATAGTGATTTTTTTTTATTTTTCATGTGCGATAATTAAATCAAACAAACATAATGGTATGAAAATGAACTGCATGTCTGGTTCATTTTAATGGTTTAATGTTCAGTCAGTGAAGACATATTTACATCATTTACATCTAAAATTTAAATATACACATATTTCATACAAAATTGGTCCATTTTTGGGGCTTTGGAACGAATCAGGAATTTTAAATATAAAATGTGACGATAAAAATTCACAGTATGAAAACACTTCTGGAAAGAATTGATTTCGTAAGTAGAGGTACCATTGTATTTATTTTTTGTAATCATCAGATTGACATTGTTGAGCTCATCCTTTCAACACTGTTACAAGCATAAATAAATTATATTTCATATTGTTTGGAGGAAAACTTTATTAATCTCTTGTTTTCCTCATGCTTTCTAATGCTCCATACTTGAGCTAATGTGGATCTATGGCTATTTTTAACTGAAATTTTCAACCCCATAACCAAAAAAAAAACACTGTAATGACGATGAATTGTTGTTAAGGTAGCCTCAAATGTGCACCCAATTCAGAGGATCACCCATATGTGTATAAGTGTGTGTGTGTGTGTGTGTGTGTGAGCCCATCCCTCACACAGCTCACCTTCCTTTTCCTGTGGAAAATCCACCTCGCTGCCTCTTTTTGAACAGAAAATGCAGAAGATGAGACATTGTGTTTTTAACTAGAATAGGTTAAAGCACCAGTCGACCCTGTTGGCAGCAGCAGCAGCACAGGCCTTTACCTTCCCGTGTGGAAACTGATGCTTAAATTGTAATTTAGTGACGATGGAAAGAAAAGCGTCATGAGCAAAAGTTATTTTGAAGGTAGTGCGTCAATGCATCAAAGTGGACCCGAGTGATGATAATACATGTGAACCTTTTAAGATCAGGGACTATTTTTGTGCTGAATTATCTACATTTAACCTTTTTTAATTAATTTATCAACATTTATTTTATTATTATTATTATTATTATTATTATTATTATTATTATTATTATTCAATTTTTCAGTGAATAATGTGGTTTTTACTTCAGTCAATAGTGTTTTTATTACCTTTGGAAATGTGAAAAATGTAAATAGTGCGATAAAAAAAAATATATAAAAAAAAAACACTCAAATATTGCTAAAAAAGTTTTTAAGTTTTCATGAGGTGGTTTCTCAAATGTTTCAATATTCTAATATATCGCAAAAGCGCTATTATACGTCAGAGGATGTGATTAACATTGTCACATGATCACTTCTCTGGGAGTGAAAATGGTGCGATACACACGGACATAGACTTTTCTGGAAATAGTTTTAGAGACAGAAAATAGAAGAGAAACAGAGTCATATTAAGACATCCACAAAAAGTTATAGGATGATATTTCATGAAAGTTAAGACACTCCTGCCAAGAACGACTGTCAATAGAAACATGGTCAAAACGCAAATATACTATACGAAATTTAAGAAATATATATATATAATATAATATAAAACCACCAATGATCCTGAAGACAGTCGCCATTATGGAAAAATGGGATTTCCTTAATATCTTCAGAACTATTTGGTTCAGATTTATCATAAAATCTAACGGTTATAGAATAGAATAGAATAGAATAAAATAGAATAGAATAGCCACTTTATTGTCACATATATCCACCATAGTGCAACTTTCAGTGAAGTTTCGATGCAGAAGCTCACTATCAGACATAAGAATCAATCATAAAATCTGAATAAAAATAAAAAAACAGTTCAATAAATCCTTAAAACCTATACTATCACTAAAGGCTGTAGAGGATCACCACCCACATGACCCCTCCTGGTGTGTCCACCATAGTGATGTAAATTATTCTTAGATCAGTTCTGATGTAACTGTGTTTAGTCAGCTTCAGTTTGGTTTGTTGTTGTTGTTGTTGTTGTGTATCCCTAGTTTAGTCTGAATTTTCACAACAGGACACTTTAAAGACATCTATGCTAAATAGTTTTTTCCAATTCAACAATGAAATACTTTTGTAAATCTATATTTTAGTACTTTTTAGGTACAATTCTACACATTTCAGTAGTAGTAGTAACCCTAACCTTAACCTTGATCCTAAATGAAGACTACAAAGACACATGTGGTGCGTTCAAGGACACCAAACACTGACATCATGGTGTTACCTGTTAATTACAGATTATGTTTTTGATTCAGGCATTGTTGTTTTCTTGTCGTTTCTGGAGGAGACTAATGTAACTGGAGGTTGAGTAGTTAGCATTAGCATTAGCATTAGCATTAGCCACATGGTGGGAATCCCCTGTAGAGGTTAGATCCAGTCCCTCACTCTGCCCCTACCTTGGACTGTCACCCTATCGTCCTTAAGGGAGGTGTTCAGGTGTCTCTGACTGTGTGTCTGTTCATGTTTGACTTCGATTAGCCAGTGTGTCCGGTATTTACAGGATAAAATTCACACACTGAGCTGCGCTTGATATCCAATTGATCTGAAAAGCCTGCGTCTGACAAAAGACCAGTAAAACCTAATGTGTCATTTGGTGATTTAAACACACTGTTGGAGCAGGACGTGTGGATTTTCCTCCATCAAGGTCTTTCTGAAGGACATGTATTATATTGCATTTGGATTTAGGCTTCCAAAGTCCAAATAGTTTATTATATGTCATGCGAATGGAGGCTTTTTTTTTTTTTTTTGCATGGATTGTTTAAAATCTTGTTTCTGTCCTGTGGTGTTTTTCTGTGTTTAATTCTAAGGAAATGAGGTTAATAGTGTTTAGCCTAAAAGTGTAGCCTTTTACTATTGGTTATATTGAGTACTGTAGAAATGAGTGTATGAAAGCCTTAAGCAGCCTTTAGCTTTAGTGGTTTGGATTCATTTTCATTGAAATAAATGCAAAATGAAGATAATATTAGAATAAATATTGATAAATGACATAAGAACGGATTAAATAGTAAAAAAAAAAAAAAACACTGGGTCATTATGGGTTAATTTCACTGGAGACTTAGTTACTATTATTGATCGATAAGAAACCTAGCATTGTCTTCAAAATCATGTCATGACCTTTGACCTTTAGCAGCCTTGAACGGTAAAACCTACAGTGGGGCTTGTTGTGTCTGGAAACACTTGTTATGTGCTTTGTAGAAGAAGAGAGAGATTTTGATTGATTTATTGATTGTGGAGTTGCACAATATGAGATAAAATTGACATTACAATGTTTTTTAACCCTATGACATATATTGCGATTTGAAAAAAAATACTCATGAGTAAATAACAGCTGTGAGACGCAAACGGTCAAACAGGTTAGTGTTCGACACAGAACATATGTTTGTGTCATCCTCCTGATAACATAAATAATTAATAAATTAATAATTAAAAATAAATAATAAGGTAAAAAAATATGTATTAAAAAATAAACACATAGGCAAATTAAATAAATAAATAAAAAAGGCAAATATAGTAATGTAAAAATGAATAGTAAAAAAATGCAAATTAAAAAATTAAATTGAAATAAATCAACATAAAAAGACCAATAAATGAATAAAACAAATAATAAAATAGCAAAAATAAATAGAAAAATAAATAAGATGAATTAATTAATTACAATAAATATATATTTTTATTTAAAAAAATACATTTAATAAATGGCTAAATAAAATAAATGAATAAAAAATGAATAAATATAATGTCATAAAATATAATAAATAAATACAATTTAAATGATTGCGATAACGGTAAATGGAGAATACATTTCAAAGTAATACATTTGAATGATCTTGCTAACAGACAGATAGACAGACAGACAGACAGACAGACAGACAGACAGACAAAAGCATAACCTCCTTGGTGGAGGTAATGAACATGTGACGCGCTCAGAGCAGGTTAGAAAAAGTCAGTGCGCTTGACGTCTTTGACACCTGCTTCTTCTTCTTCAGCAGCTGATGGAGCAGAAAAACACTGAGCTTTTCTTCTGCTGCTCTGATCAGCAGGGTGGATGTGAGACACCTGGACGTCCTCCAGACACACACACACACACACACACACACACACACACACACATGTATACTCATTTACATGTCTCATGAGGACCATGTTTATAATCAAGTAGATATTGGGTAGTGAGTGTTTTTTTTTTTTTACTGTAATAAAATTAAATTAAAAATTATAAAATACACATTTTTTAATAAAGTAAAATTTTAAATGATAAAAATTTGAAAAGAAGTAAATAAAATAAATGAATGAATAATAATATTAAAAAATAATGGGAATAAAATACATATAGATATTTTTTTAAGTAGACAAAAATAATATATTTTTTTTATTATTTTATTCAAACTTTTCAAAAATGCATGTTATCATTTACACCTGTTTCCCTCATGTTTTATGGGAACTTTTTTGGGGAAAAAAAGTCATGTCATCATTTCTATTTTACTAGTGTGGATCTTTATTTATATTTAACCCTGTGGGGACCTGAATTTTGGTCCCTATAGTGTCAGAGGTCCCCATGTGTGACTGTAAACATATCAATGTCCCCATGAAGACAGGCATACAAACACACACACAGACTCAGCGTCCACCAGGGTGAGTGGCTAATGTGTAATGAAGAAGAAAAGACACATCTGCAGGTTACTGCTGCGTCTGAGGTCGACATGTTGAAATAATCCAGATGTAGAGTCTGTGCTGGACTCAAACTGATCCACTGGATCCTCTTGGATTCTTCAGTATCAGGAACATTGTCCAGCACAGATGTTGAGACTGTGATTATTTAACATAGTTTTGTGTCGGACTGCACAATATTAGAAAAAAAAAAAAAAAAAAAACATTGCATTTTTGTATTTTCTTTTTTTTTTTTTTTTTTAGATTAGTGGTCGACACAGAACATATCATCCGACCTGCAAGTGAAATAATGAAACAAAATGAATAATTAAAAATAAATTAATACATTTAAAACATTTAAAAAAAGCTAAATGAATAAATAAATATAGAAAAAAATAAAATCAAATAAAATAAGAAAATACAAATAAAAATGCATTAATTAAATGAATAAATACAAATACATTAAATACATTAAAAATAATGAATTAAATAAAATAAATCAATTTAATGCAAATACATAAAAAATAAACATTAAATAACAAAAAATATAGAAAAATCAATTAAATAAATAAAAATAAATTAATATGAAAAAAATAAATCATAAACATAATTCCACATAACAGATGTTACTTTTCTCTATGGCAATGAGCCTTGGTTTGGGTGATTTTCTCTTGTTGGTTTTGGGTGATTTTCTTTTGTTGGCCGCTAATTTTTCAGTCTTCTTCCTAGTGTCTCAGTCCAAACTGGTTCAGCATGGTCATAATGTTCTCAGTGTGAGTCAGGTTCTATTGAAATTACATCAAAAAATGTTGATCTCGTTCGTCTCCTACATGAACAGAACATGTCATGTGACTATTGCGTACACGTACGTTGCCATGCCGATGCTCTAACAGTATATTGTGCAGCTGTAGTTCTCTATAAGGATCAGTCTACAAGGTATTATTAACATGGAGTGTTTTTCCCTCCATATATCATATGTGTTATCAGATATATTTCTCTTTATGCTTAACTTAAACTGTCCTGTATTAATAAAACACTTTAATATTTGTGTATCTTGTCCATCACAAGTGGATTTATTTTATTCCTGAAAAGCCACAGTGTGTGTTTGAGGAAACATTTAGCAAAACAAAAAAAAAAAAGACACACACCAAAACAAATCTGCAAAAACATAATGTGAGATTATACATGCAGCACTTGGGGAGCTTAGAAAATAAAACGTAAGATTATGAAGAACAGATTTAGAAGGAGAGCAGGGATAATAAAGAAAGACATCTGTAGTAGTTGTAAGGACATGGATTTACTGTCTTAATACAGTTACGTCTGTCCCAAGGGAACTGAAGGATTAGATATGGTCATTTCATCAGACAGGGGGTAGCGGATGGGCGGAGGATTAAGAAAAGAGGAGGGGGGGGGCATAAGAAACAAGAGATGGACAAAAGGGGATTGAGGGATTCGACCGGACGCAAAATAAATTTGTCTCTTTGCTTTTATGAAATGAAACTAAATCTTTACCATGAGAGACTTTTAAGGAGTTTAGAAATGTGGGCCACGTTCAGCCGTCAGCACACTTAAAAAAATAAAATAAAATAAAGAAAAGAGAAAAAAGGAGGAGGAGGGGGGAGTTAAGGCCGCACGATATTTAACGAGATTTTTTTTAAAACCTACGATATATATTGCGATATGAAAACCAGCTGTGTGGTACCGACGTGAACGGTCAAACAGCTGGAATAATGAAATAAAATTAACAATAAAAAATAAATAAATCAAGCAAAATATTAAAACATAAAATAAATAAATGATAATAATAATAATAATAATAATAATAATAATAATAATAATAATAATAATAATAATAATAATAATAATAATAATAATTAATAATAATAATAATTAATAATAATAAGAAAAAATAAAATAAAAGAGTATTCTCCAGTAAACAAAATCCCTTGTTGCTAGGGCGATGTTGAATGCTGGCCTCTGATTGGTTGAATTAGTGTCACAAGTATTTTTAACAAACTTTCCGATAAATATAAAATCTATATATACACACACATTATGATGTTAATGTTCAGACAGTATAAATGTGCAGCTGTAGTTTAAAGGTGTTTCTTTAGTTTATTTCTAAAACATGTCACAGGTTTTGAGGATTGAGTCGCTGTGAGAAAAAAAAAAAAAAACTGAGAGGAACTAACACAAAGTCCACGGGTTTGTGGAAAAGCACAAGGCTTCTGTCCAGCCAGGGTCAGTGCTACACCAGCTGTCCCCACACAGGAGATCAACACACACACACACACACACACACACACACACACACACACACTAGATTTGTAATTGACTTTGATTGATACCATTTACCTTTTCCAAAACTCTTCTGTTTTTTTTTTGTTTTTTTTTTAAAATCAGTTTAATGTAATGAATGAATAAATTGACTTTATTTTGGTTGTTTATATTAAAAATGACAGCAACAATAAAAATAACTAACTAGTTTTTTTATAACTAAAAAAAGGGTTGATTTTTTATCACATTAATCAACTTAGCAAACTTTCCAAACTATTTTCCCCAATATTTGCTCACATTCCTTTAAGCGGATATGGTGTAAATGATGTTATTTAATCAGTTTAGAAAATCCATGTCTTAATAATGAGATAAGTAAATCATTCAACTTGTCACACAACTGCTAAGTATTAATGATTTAACCCTTTAACTAATGTGACTAACAGTTCCACAGTAAATAAATAAATACATTTAAAAAATAAAGCAACAAAACAAACAAAGGCAGCCAAGGTGATCAATAAAACAAACAAAAATGAAGAATAAATCAACAAAATAATACACAAACGGAACATAATTAAAGAAAGAATGTATAAAAAATGTAAAAAATAGCAACAAAATTAACAAAACTAATAAATATTTACAAAATAATAAGTAACATGGAAACATTTTTTTTTAAATGTGCAGTTCCTCATACATCTGTTCAACACATGTTTTAAAATTAAACTGTGATTTTGCTTCTGACTGAAGTAAAAGTGTCTTTTCTTTACTTTAACGGACGAACACATTGAATAAAACAAAGACGAGGCGAGTGGGAAAGAAACAGAAAAGTAAAAAAGAACTGGAAAAGAAAGAGAGTGAGGAAGTGAGACAGCTGAGAAGGAGACAGGCCAAGGCTCAGCGCCCTCACATATGGCTGTCCACTTCTTGATTACACTTCAGCTGGCTGGAAGATTACCAGCTCTGTGTGTGTGTGTGTGTGTGTGTGTGTGTGTACTTATATATTCCTAACTTTATGGGGACTACAGCTGCACAATATATTGTTGGAGCATCAACATCACAATGTACGTGTGTTTAATAGTCACATGACAGGTCCTGCAATTATTTTTATTTATATATATATATATATATATATATATATATATATATATATATATATATATATATATATATATATATATATATATATATATATATATATATATTAAGAATGTTTTAATTAATTTATGTAAATGTATTTGTTTATTTTTATAATGTATTTCTTCATTTATTTTTGTTTTATTTATTAATTTTAATGTTATTTTTTATGTATATATTTTTATCCATCTATTTAATTTATTTTTTATTTGTCTGATTTATTATTATTAATATTTGTATTTATTTCATACATTTTATTTCTTTATTTTTAATATTTTTTTGTTATTTAATTTTGTTTTTACTACATGAAGGATGACACTGAAACATATGTTCTTTTTTATCAAAACAAATATTTTGTATTTATTTAGAAAAAGGGAAAAAAATAAAGATATGTCCTCATGATACATGGAAACCTGTGTGTGTGTGTGTGTGTGTGTGTGTGTGTGTGTGTGTGTGTGTGTATGTGTGTGTCCAAGAGCTCATACTGAAGCGCGCTAAAGATTACAAGATACCACTTAACTTGTGTGTCAGTTTGAGACACTTATTTAAGATTAGAAGCTTGTGTGTGTGTGTGTGTGTGTGTGTGTGTTGTAATGCTTAGTGTGCTTTAAGACGCAGTGAGCGTGTGCAGATTATCACATGACACTGTAGTGTTATTCAGACTTCCTCAGATTGTCTTGTGTGGATTAAGTGACATTAAAGCCAGTGTGTGTTTTAACACCAGTAGATTTAAGGTCAGAAAGAAGATGAGAAGTGTGATGACAGCCGCTGCTTTTCTTTAATCACTTACTTACACTGAGAGACCATGTGATACGCACGCATGCAAACACACACTCATTTATTTAAAATATTTATTTATTTTTTATTATTTTTTTTAGGGCTGTCAAAATAATTGTGGATTAATCCATCATCATGATTAATTTGATTAAAAAATTTAACACAAAATCACTAAAAAATATAAATTATCTGAAACATATGCAAAAATATTAAACATATATGCACTTAACATGTTTATTCCACACCTTTTTTCTTGTTTTTTTTCTGAAGAGTTTAGAATCATTGCTTTTTTTTTGTTACTTTTATATTTATTTATTTATTTTTGAGAGTTTTCGTAGATTTTAGCTTTTTTTTTTCCTCTTCAATTTTGTGTTTCTTATTGTATTTTTGTGCATTTTGTGAAACTTTTCAGTCTTAAAACCCCCCCCAGGACAGAACAGTCGTCCTACATAAAGGTTTTCTTTCGTATTTTTATGTATTTTATTAAAAATTAAAGTACAAAAACAGAACAGTGTGTTTTGCACACTTTGCTTTCATGGCTTTATTATGTTCTTTCTTTTTGGCAACTTTTAGTGGATTTAAGCATGTTTTATTTTATTTTTTTCCTCTTCATTTTGTGTTTCTCATTGTATTTTTGTGCATTTTGTAAAACAAATCCGATCTAAAAAAACTTATGATAGAACAGTCGTCCAATAATACATGTTTTTTTTCCACCAAATTATTATGTCATTAAACGAGGCGTTGCATAATGACAATCATAAAGAGTGTGATTAATGCAAACTATACATTGTATTAACACTAACGTCAAAGGCAAATGTATTCTCTTCTTTCTTGAGTTGCTCATGAAAAATACAATGCAACTAATAAACATTTAAAATTAATATTTAATAATGGTTAATCTAAATTAAACCACAGTATCCCTTATTTTTTGAATGTTGTATTGCATTTCTCAGTGGCCTTGTGTCTTTGCATGTGTGTGGTCTCATCTGGTTGAGCTTTTCTTGGAAGGAAACGAGTCCATATGCTACAAGAAGGCTGCCTGTGACCTCACACCGGGACCCTGCGATAGTCTGCCACTATCTGCAAGGAGGGCGAGCGACATAGACGGAGAGAGAGAGGCAGAGAGTGAGAGAGAAAATAAAATGAGGTGGTGGGTAGAGACATGGAAAAACAGGGGAGGAGGGAGGGGGAAAGAGATGCCAAGACAGAGGGAGGGAACAGCAGTGGAAGCGGAAGTAAGAGGTGGTCAATACGTCACCGTTACAAGTGTTTATGCTGCGAGAGAAAGAAAAATGAATGTGGACAGAATGTAAGATGTGGGTCAGACCTGGAAAAACCCACTGTGGGGGTCCGGAAAAGCCTCATCATCTTCCATCTCTGGTAGATCTTCATCCCAAAATGTTATACTTTTGGATTTTTCATTCTACACAGTTTCCCATTAGTGTCTGATCAGAGGAAAAATTCATGTTTTCTTGACATAAACCTTTATTATGTCTGTGAAGAAGGTTGTTTTACCTCATGTTTGTTTGTTTGTTTGTTTGTTTGTTAGTTAGCAGAGGTGGAAGTAATTAACCCTTTAAACTTCCAACGGTCCAAATATAACCCAGAGATTCTCACACATTGGATGATTTTTGACACTTTCAGATCAAATATCCACAGCAGGTACAATCACTCATTTGTTCAAAATACAAATAACAAACAGTTGATCTGAACCTTTATGTGTCATAATTATCCTCAGAGGAAATATATTCAAAGAAAACACAGTCATAGTCCAACAAAAACATCCAAAACTAACAAAAAAAATCCGAATGTCGTCCAAAAACACATCAAAACATCAATAAATATCACATATTTAATTTCATTTTCATCTTAATATTTTCATTTGGATTATCTGAATTATAAATAAATACATGTTAGAACTAGTACCTTATTGGGGGGGTCTCTAATTAGTTATTTAGCTAATTAATTCAGTTAGCTATTGGTAAAAATAAACAGGGTTAACTATCGTCCACCTCCTGTTTCAACCTCAGATCCAGGTTGTGATCCATAATCTGATCCATAATCAAACACAAATGATAAATTTAGGCAGAATATTGTTAAAATCATCTTTATTTTCCTTATGAACTGTAACTTGTTATGCATTTGGATCATTTATAGAAGTATTTTTATTATTTATTGTGTTTTTTTGCACTAAAACAATGACTAATATTTGTAGTTGTCATTATTTATATGTTATTAATTATGTTTTTATTTTAATCAAATCAGGCTGAATGTGGAAAAGTTTGAGACCCTTGGTTTATATGGATTAATTTGAATGAATGTACAGTAGTTATGGGAGGGGGTTTTGGTCCAGTGCTGTTTGTGGTGCTGTCCATGGTGCTGATTCTGCTGGACTGCACAAAGCAGCTTTCCTTAGGGTAGGGGTGTCGAACAGGCAGCCCAGGGCCCAAATCTGGCCCACCCAAGGGTTCAGTTTGGCCCTTGGGATGAATTTGTGAAATGGAAAAATAGTTAAGATATGAAAAATCATCAGACCAATTAAATCTGAAGTAAAATATGATGATAATAATCCATAAATACTCACAACTGTAATGTTAATGTGTGTGAATGTGAATGTTTTCTCCATATTTACACTAAAACAAAGTCTGAAGAAATATATATATTTTTTTTAAACTTTTTTAATCTCACTCAACATTGGTGGCTGAGATTATTGTAATCACAGTGTGTGTGTGTGTGTGTGTGTGTGTGTCCGCAGAGACATATCATGCTATAACTCAATGAATACTTCAGATACCACCATGAAATTATATGGACATATACATATAGCTAATGTGTATCAGATGCAATGATCCATTTGAGTAAAGGTCAAAGGTCAAGGTCACAATTAACTAAATGGTCAAAATCACATTATCAGTTATAACTCTAGAATGGAGGGTCACAGAACTTTCAGATTGGTACCAAACGATGCGGAATGAAGATTTATTTAATTCTTATAATTGGTGTTATCACCTACAACCAATAGATTTTGAGACCTCTGGAGGTCAAAGGTGACTATGTTGGAAAATGAACTTCTGTAATACTGTTTGTGTCAAGTACAGACATATCACACTGTAACTTAATAAATACTGGATATACATGTGTGTGTGTGTGTGTACGTGTGTGTGTGTGTGTGTGTGTGTGTGTGTGTATTCATGTGTGTGTATACATATACACATGTGCGTGTACATATTTGTGTGTGTGTGTGTGTGTGTACATATGTGTGTCACTCTACATCCATCTGCAGGAAGTTTGCGTGTGGAGCCTCAGCATCTAGAGAAACCAAATCACAGAACAGGAGACAGATTTGTTTAATCCATATGGACACTAATGGGTCAAGGTTTGTGTTTTTGTGTTTCAAGCATGCATAAGCATCATTCAAAGCTATTATAGCTGACGTTTAAGGAAACGCCGTCTCGCAGAAGACACACATAGCCCGGGGGCGACGAAACAAGAATAATAAGCAAAAACGAGTGTGTGTGTGTTTTCCTACGCTAGATCATTTCCCTGAAATCAAGTGGCATTTTCATTATCCACATATTTAAAAATACTATATATATATATATATATATATGCCTTCAGACATTAGTGTTTGTGTGTCCAAATCTATAACATTACTTCACATCGCCAGTGGCAGTGTTGTGACTAAGGAACATAGCATTGACAGTTTTACTCCTATAAATATTGTATAGTTCAGGTATTAAATTAAAGAAATACTCATGGTATTACTTGGATAAATGAATAACTGGGTCTTACTTTTTATGTGTTTTTATATGTGTGAATTTACTGCATGCAAATATAAGTCGCACCAGCCAAAAATGCATCATAATGAAGGATAAAAACATATATAAGCCGCATTTTGGGGTAAATTTATTGGATAAAATCCAGACATTTCACCTTGTAAGACAATTTAAAATAAAAAGGGAACAGAGAACAAGATGATTTTCTGAATTTGGTGCACGCTTCATGTCCCCACAGGTTTAACCTCAAATATTTTCATATAAACTGAATCGTGAATAAGACATGAAATGAAAATGTCCATGTGTCTTTGCATTATAACACACAGACATATTTTAAATATTATATTTTCAAACATTTCATGAGTTTCTGAGGTACAGAGTCCCGATACGCGGTCACAAGGTGTCTGTGATTGGCTCAGAATGAAGGAACACTCCCTCCTCCCCTCTCGCTGTGTATGTATTTACCTTTACCCGAGTAACATCCAGCTACGTTTTATGCCGTTGCTTGTTCTAAAGACGTTCAGGGAAAAAAAAAAACAGGCTTTATTTCCACATGAACCAGTTTGATCCGCCATTTTTTTCCCAGTTTGTGCAGCAGCTACTGTGGCGCCGTCTTCTCTTGTAGATGCTAATGCTAATGCTACTTCAGATTCGCTGCAATCGGGGACGGGCTTAACCCCACGTGGGTGACGCTAAAGTCCATCTGACGTCAGACAGACCAGCTTTTTCTGGGTCCCTCGTTCCTCTCGTTGTTTTCTGTGAATGCAGTATGCAGCCAGTGGAGGTGATGAACCACTGTCAAAGGAGCATGTGTCGGTAAGTCTGGGTGAGCCATCACCATGGTAACGCTGGGTGAGCCATCAGATTCCAAAAAGACAAAAATGGATAAAAAAAAAAGGGATAAAATCAAAACAAATCTGATGAATAATATTTAATCCAATTAAGGCATCAATGCCAAGGTACAGTTCTAATAAGTATATAATATAAAGTGCTTGAACCACTGTATTTATTTGTTATTTTTTGTTTTTTATTTTATTTTCTTACATATACACATTTGAACCACTGTATTTATTTATGTTATTTTTAATTTTTTTAAATTTTATTTTCTTACATATACACATTTGAACCACTGTATTTGTTATTTTTTATTTATTTTTATTGTATTTTCTTACATATACACATTTGAACCACTGTATTTCTGAAGTGCTGTTTCTTTAAAACACCGTCGACAGAGCAGTGAAGGTGTAGGTGGGAGTAAAACGTTTGTATCCAGTCCTTCCAGTGACAGGACAGGGGACACATGGACATTTTCAAACCTCTTACAGATTGAATACCAATAATCCCTGGATAGTTTGAGGGGCCGCCTGTCCAGCTCTGGCCCCTGAAAACATTTAACCCCCCACTGGTGCATCGAAGGCCAGTCTCTCCAACTGTTAACACACCCTCCACCCCCAGGCCACTGATCTGGCTAAAATCCACAAACAGGAGCCATGACATCGACTGACACACAGCATAAAATGTCCCGCGGCTTTTTTTTTTTTAAAGGACTTTGGCCTGGATGGATGTACGTGTGTGTGTGTGTGTGGGGGGGGGGGGGGGGGGGGGGGGGTCTCTGTTCAGGGCCACTGGGAGAAAAAGCTTGAGCATGAGTGGGATCTGTGTGTGCTGCCATGAAATCTTTAGTCAAATATTTGCACAGCGGCCACCGTGGATGAGCAAGATAACCTCCGAGCTTGAACTCAATCCCTCTTTTTTTTTTTTTTTTTTTTACCAAAAATAGCAGTTTGTCACATCCTCTCAATCTGTCCGTCTTCCATACTCCAATATATTCCTTTTTTTTTTTTTTTTTTTTTTTTTAAATATAAACTCCCACTGTGTACTTTTCCTCACTCACCAGTCGTCCAATCGTTTAGCATTTGTCCTGCATTGAGCTGTGCATGTACACGCTGGCTCGCTCTCTTGTTCAAACAGCTTCCGGAAAAATTAATCAGAATCACCGGAACGACGAGATGACAGAGTAACAGAGATCAAAAAAAAAAAAAAAAAAGAAGAGAGTTACAACCCGAAACGGAATAACTTGCCAATAACATAATCATTTGAAACACAATAACGTAATAACATTTAGACATCGAAGGTCATGAAGTTAACAGATTTAAATATTTACAGTTATTGTTATGTGTCGCTAAGGTGAGAAGAAATATGAACAGTAAAATAGTCAAGTACATGACAAATACTACTCTATTGAAGTCATCTGTACTACATATCCCTCCCAATAATCAGCCAATAATGTAGGCAGACAGCAGGTTTGGTCAACACTCTTTTTAACAGGTAATCATTAAATGTTTTCTAACACAAATGTAAAAATAAAAGAAAGTAAAACACCATTTGTATGTAAGATCAGTAACATAATAACCTGCCAATTATTTAATACTTTATTATGTTATTGCTAAAATGTTATTACCTTATTTTCTGTACTATAAGGCACCCTTAAAATACTTGAATTTTCTCCAAAAATGACAGTGCACCTTATACATATTATATACATTCTGGTTGTGCTTAGTGACTTGGAATTTTGACTTTTTATCTCATAATTTTGACTTTTTATCTGATGATTTTGACTTCACTTAATGTGCCAGTGTACCTTGTATATGAAAAAAAAACAATCAGTGAGGATGTGCCTTATAGTGTGGAAAATACGGCATGTTATTGGTAGAGAAATGTTATTACGTTATTGGCATTTATTACATTTTAAGTTGTGACACCATAACAAATGAGATCTTTAAGATGGATATTTTGCAAAAAGGCATTAGTTTTGTCTATATTTGGGTCTTTCATCCACACAGAAATGGCTTTAATGAGTTTTTAAAGGAATTTTCTAAAGCAAATGTCATACTATACTGTATGTGTGAACAAAAACAAAGATGCAATTGTTGCTTTGTGTAATAAATATTCAACCTGGACCAATATTTGACAATTAAATTCACAATTATAATAACACATATATACAAACAGTTTGTGAAAATCTATGGAATCCATAGTTAAGAGTGTGTTGAAGTTCAAGGTTACTTCATTAGTACCCGTGGGTAGATTTGTTTTACAGTCAGGGTGAACATTTGATTCTAACCTACAACACACAAGACATATAATTAAGGTACATTGGTCGAATATATGAAAAGTACAGAAAACAGAACATCAATATAGCAGCATGGTTTGATAAAAGAATAAAATGACTAAGATCAAATTTATAAAAGATAAAAAAAAAATATAATAAAAACCCAGAAAAGTCAAGAGTAAAAATAAATAATTAGAATTGAAATAAATGAAATAAATAACAAAAACAAGTGAATACAGTGAAGTGATATTTTGTAAATGAAAGGCTGTGTGGTTAAAATAGAATAAAATAAAAGTACTTGTATCTGTGTGGGTAATGAAGGGTAAGGTAAAAACAAGTATGTGTGAGGAATGACTGAAGGGAGAGGACTTTTGGCAGCTTGTAGCATTAATCCGGTGGCTGTGTAAATGATTAGCATATATGCTAAACACTTCAATTCAATCAGCTAACACTGAGAAGGTGAGATAACTAACACAGCACATATCGCTCTGGACGCCTCTGTCTCTATCGCTTTTTGTCTTCTGCTTCCTTTATTTGCCCCTCTTAACTAACTGTATGTTTGCTCTTTTGCACACATTTGCACATTATTCCTCTTTCCTTCACTGCATCCATGTCTTTTTCATTTCTCATGTTACCTTATTTTTCCCTTTTTTTTCCCAGATTCTTTCTCTGATTTCATATTGATGTACTGTTTGACCACATTAATGTTATTATAAAGTAGAAAAGCACTATGAGAGTGCAAACCCTCCCCCCTCCGAATGAAGAGAGGTCCGCCAGGTTATGTTTTTACTGGAGTTTGTTTGTCTGTCTGTCTTTCAGCAACATTACTCAAAACCTTATGGATGGATTTTGATAAAGATGTGAAATTTTACATTGCGGTAAATGGAGAATACAGTTCAAATTCCAGGATCTCTTCCGCATCACCACCAAAATGTAATTATTTGTTCCTTGTGACACTCCTAACACATCCTGAAAATATTATCAAAATCCATCCATAGCTTTTTGAGTAATGTTGCTGACGGACACACAGACAAACAGTGAAAACACAGGTAATTGGGGCTGACAAATGATTAAAGTATATGATTAGATTAATCACATGGTTACTGTTGGTACATTTTGATTAATAATGATCAAAACACTCACATTTCCCACAAAAAACCACTAAGAAACACAAAAATATGAATTAAAATATATACAAAACATGTTAAAATCCACCAAAAACTAACCTAAAGTGACACAAAAAAAGTGGTGAAATATCCCCAACATATGCAAAAATATCAGTGTCAATCTGATGATAAAAACGATGAAATACAGTGTGTTAATACTGACCTGTCTTTACGGAAAAGACTTTGATGATGTCACTTCCTGGGTGCTTAGGAGGTTGGACTAAAGGGGCATGATTGGTATCCTGAACAAAATTAGGGGACAAGATTAAATAGTGCCGTTTTATTTTATTTTTTATTTTTTTCATATTTCTTATGTTAAGGTGAAAGTAGACACATAAATTATTGTATTAGCACAAAAACCTGTGGTTACTGGCTGTTTTTATTTGTTTTATATCAGCATTCTCAGACTCATTTTCCTCAGGGGTCACATTCAGTCTTATTTGATCTCTAATGGGCCGCACCAGTCAAATGAAAATATAATAACACAGAAATAATGACAATTCCATATTTTTATCATTGTTTTAGTGCAAAAATCCCCCAAAAATGGAACATTAAATTATGAAAATACTTTCGTAAATCATTAAAATGCCAAAAAAGCAAGAAAAAAAAGTTACATAAGGTCAATTTTAAACATATTCTGTCCATGTGTTTTATTATGGATCAGTTCTGCAAAAACACTGAACAGAAAATGGTTCTAACTGTGTCTAATGTTCTTTAGACATTACAGGTTGTTCACATTTTATTATTATCGGATAGATTTTAAATGTAAATATTTTCAGAATTTCATATTTTTTGCAGTTAATGACAACAAAATGTTGTCATCATTTACAGGTAAAAAAAAAAAAAGGGAAAATATGGAGTAATTTAAACTGTTGGCGGCCCGCATTTGGCCCCCGAGCCTTATGTTTGACACCTGTGTTTTATATTTAATAAACATGCTCATATGGCTGAACTCTACGCCTTTTAAACCCATAAAGTGTTTGAAAATATAATATTTCAAATACATTTGTGTGTTATAATGCAAAGACACATGGATATTTCTCATGTTATAGAATGTATTTTGTGTTTTAATTTATATGACAATCTTTGAGGTTAAACCTGTGGGGACACAAAGTGCAACAAATTCAAAAAATCACCCCTCACTTGAGTTGTTCCACCCTCACAAATAACTGTAATAAATCCACTGAGGCTGTGTTGCACAACAAAAGGCCATTTATGTTGATGTCTTACCTCATGAAAACAGCCTACGTCCTTGTTATTTGCAATTGTTGATAATGTCTCTGCACACACACGCTCATATTGTGCACAAACACACACACTTGAGGAGGTGTGAAAGGTGTCTATGAAACACTAGCTACGTTTGTGCAGAGTGCTAGAGAAACACATTGGGGCTCTTCAGTATCCATTCAAATGCAAAACACTTGCAGACACATAGACAAACGGACGCACATGTACAGTACTCATCCCTGCCCACACACTCAACTCATCAGGACACACTCTGGACTGTGAGTGTGAGAGTGGGGGTGTATCATACAGAAAGAAATTACAGATTTTAACTGCATGCTCTACAGCACGGGTGTCAAACATAAGGCCCGGGGTCCAAAAACGGACCCGTAGGATGAATAACAATGAAGATATTAACAGTGTAAAAGTGATTTTAATTCAGAATAAATAGATCTTAATTAGGCCAGTGCAGTAAAATATGATCATAATTCCCTATAAATAATAAAAACTGCAGATTTTAATGTTAAAAAATAGTCAAATTACATGAAAATATTAATATTAACATAACATTGTTTTGTTTTTTTTACAAAAACCTGAAAAAAAGCATGAACAAATATGAACCACCTGAAATATCTGAAGAGAAGTAAGTGTAATTGTATTAATATTCTGCCTGTTTGTGTATTTATAATTCAAATGCAAGTTTTTCTGCACATGAGCAAATTGCAGACTGATAGGCCGAGAAGGAAATTGCTGAAAATTACGCCTGTTTTTCTTCAGATGTGTCAAGATGTTGATGTTATTCACATTGTTAAGGAAACATTGTAGATGTAAACATTATTATTGGAGTATTACATCAATAAAGTAAAGCAACAAATGCTTCATAATGACCAATATGTGGTTGTGCAGGGTACCATGTAGTCAGTGGTATAGTATATTAAACTAATAAACGTACTGAAGGTTTAATGTAGCAATGATTTGGGACGTCAACGATAATATCACTATGGATGACAAGTAACTGGGTAATCATTTGTGATAATTATTCAATAAAGCCCCTAAAAGGTAAAGAGGAAAAGTATGGATGCTATAAAGCCACCTTTCTAATTGGGCAGACAGTAACCATGGTAACCAATAATGGTTAGCTCGCCTGTTCAAATGAGCTATTATACATCAACCCTAGCGGCCTTAGCTAGCAGTAGCAGCTATGTTAGCATACAGTAAGCCAGTGTGTTAAAGATAGGTGGTATTTAATATGTGTGATATAAACTGGTTGTGTTGAGAGAGAATCTAATGCACTTTTTTCTTTGTTTACTCAACTGGATTCATTGTCACCTTCTATCAACTAGTTTTGGTTTAATTCGAAGTTATATTTCCATTTACTGCTCCGAATTGAAATGCATATACAAAGAGTGTGGGTGGGGCTTTAATGACTGTTACACTGCACAACAAGTTTACAGGTTCTGTCTGTCCTGTTTAGTTTTTTTAATATGTTATCCAGATTTTTAGACATTTGGTTCAAATGTGTAGCATGGTTTTTCTTCAGGCACATTTCATGCAATGTCACTGTCTTGTAATAACCAGTTAAATAGGTATTATTACCATGAAATGACATCAAAGTTACCATAGAATTACAACCTCATTAGTGATCTGTCATGTAAAGTGTTACTTTAACCAAAAAGCACTATCCACAACTTTTTCCTGCCAAAAAAACACTAAAAGGAAAATAGAGATGGTCCAGTGCCATGTAAGAGGGGGAAAAATAAATAAATAAAGCTTAGACATGAGAGAAAAAAAATAATATCGATGGAAGATGATTTTCAAAACAAATAGACATAAGTTTTCTTCCTTTCTGTTTGATTTAATTTGTTTTTGTTCATCGTTTTTCTTTTTTTCCTCCTTTCTTTCCTGTCTAATCTAGCATCTGTTTGTCTTCAGCGGTGAAGCGCAGGGCCTCCCAGCGCTCCTGGCCTTCCATACTGACACTTCACTCCCATCTTTTATTCAGCTGCTGCCCAGCTAAGGGCTCCTCCAGACGGGCTGTGCCTTCAGGCAAGCTCCAGGCCTCGGCACCCAACAAGGCCTCTCGAGTGGAGCTCTGCGCTCCACCCCTGCCCCCGCACACACACACACACACACACACACACACCGTCTCGTAGAAAAAAATATTAAACGCACTTACACACTTGAGCTGACAAAACACAAATACACACAGCAGAACATCAGAACATCCACAGGACCGTTCATATTGGTCACGTCACTGTTGTTTTTATTCATACAACTAATTATTCATTTATTGTTCCTCTTTTATTCATTTGTTCACCAGAGAGGAGGAAGAGAAGGGTTTATGACAGTGGTACTGAGGCTGGAACTTTCTTGTTTGGTCTGTGCAGATGTGGTTGAGAGATAGGTCCTCAGTATTACAACAGCCTTAATAAATGATGGCTGGTTTAAGGGGGTAAAACTCGCTCTGCATGATATTAGAAAACACTGACATTGCGATTTTTTTATTTTTATTTTTTTAACCCTGCGATATATATTGCGATATGGTAACAGCTGTGTAGTGGCGACACAAACGGCCAAACAGATTAATGGTCGACACAGAACATACATCCTTCTTGTAGCTGAAATAATTACATAAAATTAATAATTAAACAAAAAATACAAAAAAAACCCCACTAGAAAAGCACTCTGAGAGCGCAGACCTTTACATTCGTGACCCATTATTCATTCACTCTCACATGCTTCCTCTGGTGGTGGTAAACTACATATGTAGCCACAGTTACCCTGGGGTATGGCAGCCATTTTTCACCTACAGCCCCTCTGACCACCACCAAACATTCATACACTAGTGTGAGTGACACTGGAGGAAAGGAGGGTGAAGTGCCTTGCCCGAGGACACAACGGATTGATTAGGACTGAGCGGGACTCAAACCAATAACCCTTTGGTTACTGGATGATCCGCTCCACCAACTGAGCCATGGTCGCCCCAAATGGATAAATAAATAAAAAAGACAAATTAATATATAAAACATTAATAAAAATATATTATATTAAATATATTAATAAAAATAATAATAATATTAAAAAATAAATACAAATACAGCGCAAACCTCTGCCAAGGCAGACCCCACTCCTTCGAATGAAGAGAGGTCTGCCAAGGATGTTTTTGTCCGTTTGTTTGTCTGTCAGTTCAGTTCACATTTTTATTTCAAACACACAAAATCATCCAAAACATCAATCAATGTGGTCAACAGTTTTCTCTTGTCTATTTATTTGCACTCGAAAAAAAAATAGACATTTGACAATATACAATTGCTAACTGTCTGTCTGTCTGTTAGCAAGATAACTCCAAAAGTTATGGATGGATCTTGAAGAAATGTACACGGTAGGTTGGTAATGGGGAGATCTGGAAATGATTAGAATTTGGTGGTGATCGGGGGGGTGGGGGGGTTTTGATGAAATTTGGATGCGTTGGGAGTGTCAACAGGAACAAATGATAAAAATTTTGGTGGTGATCCCGTAGAGATACTGGATTCTGGATCACTTAGAAATGTTACACTGCTGTAAATGGAGGATACATTTCAAAGTGATCCAGAATCCAGGATCTTTTCCAGATCACCACTAAAATATAATCATTTCCAAATCTCAACATTATTAACCTTCCATGTGAATTTCATTATAGATCTGTTCATGTCATTTTGAGTTATCTTGCTAACAGACAGACAGACAGACAGACAGACTATGGCAGAGGTAATCATTGCAGGGTTATACACTGTGATGCTCAAACAATATATTGTGCAGCTTTAGTTAAAACTGTGTTAGATAATCAGTAGACGGGTTAAGGTTATGTCAGGGTGTAATATATTGATGAAGGCTGGAAGCTGAAGAAAAGACTGCGTCTGACAGTGTTTGACATGTTTTCCTCTGTGTGTCTCTCAGGGTCTGCAGCTCACAGACAAGAAGACATGCATCTGTACGTCCTGGTGTGTGTGTGTCTATGTGAGTGTGTGTGACGGACAAGCTGCTTAAGCCTGGACAGACTCCAAACAGGAAGACTTCAGCCGTGGTGTTGAGAAATACTTCCAGGTTACAGCAAGGTCAGTTTAGGGGCTGTGTGGGGGGGGGGTTACAGGAAGTGTTAAGCTGACAGCTGTGTCCATCTATCTTTGCTGACGCATACACACATGCGTGAAGACAAACACACAAACACACACACACACACACTGGTGGTGCCCAGGGACAGTGAGGAGCCTCCTGGTCTATCACATGCGTCCTGTTTTCGCTGCATGGCAGAGAAACAGAGGGGGGGGGGGTGGAGAGGCTTGGGCCAAAAATAATTAAGAAATGATGCAAAACGTAAAATGAAATGGGAATTTATAGAAACAAACATGATTTGTTTAAGCCACCGCGAGATAGAGAGACATTTAGGCGACTTCCAATATAATGGTAACAAACGTCTTCCTAGTAAAGACGTGTAAACTAGAATGTCCTTCAGTGCAGAGTTTAGTGTAAGTCAGAGGCCTAAAAAATATAGACCTGGGGCCCTCATGAGAGAGAGAGAGAGAGAGAGAGAGAGAGAGAGAAATATATATTTGTATATGGAACCATGCACTTGTGAATTATACTATTTTTTATTTATTTATTCATTTCTGCACAACTGCTTTGGCGATGTAAATGTTTGTTTCCCGTGCTAATTAAGCTCTTTAAATTGAAATTTAATTGAGAGCAAGGCAAGATTGAGAGATTGAAAGAGAGAGAGAGACAGTGAGATATATATATATATATATATATATATATATATATATATATATATATATATATATATATAAAGGTTGCAGTAGTTAAGTTGTCCATGTTCCATTAGTCCAATGTACAACAGCAGATCGTTATGTGTGATGGGACAAATATTATTTAGACATTAATTCAGTTTATTCTGCAGATATTTAGTGTTTTTATTTTTCCAGTAACAAATTAAAATGATGTTTTGTGTGTGTGTGTGTTTACTGTGACTGGGCTGGTCAGACTGGGGGGCCCCAAATTTGATGGGGGCCCTAGGCTATTTCCTAATTGAAAGTCCACCTCTGGTGTAAGTGAAGGATCAGGAATGCCAAATATAGCTATCAAACGTAGTCCAAGTGTGTGGACATACGATGTTTCTTTGTGTGTTTAAGTGGTGTAGGGTGTGCGATGGCAGTGTGCTCGTACCTTCACCTGGGTGTGTGTGTGTGTGTATTCTCGTGTGTGTCTGCCTGCATCGTCTTGAGGATAGGCGCAGCTATGCGACAGCCATTGTGTTCAAGCGAGCATATGGTTTCTGACACGTCTCTTTTTAGTGCCATACTGTCTGTCTATACGGCATAATGGCAGCCAAGACAGCAGTCCTTTTTACTGCGACTGAAGGCCTGTTTGAAGGAAAACATGGAAGAGCATTAGTGGAAGTTTATTCCCCGGCTTATCGTTTTGGACTCCACGGATGAAGACGGTTTTAAAAAGTGGATTGACTTTAAAGGAAAAACAAAAGTTTGTGTCTCCAACTTACTTTTTCTTGATTTCTATTTATACTTGCTGGAACAATGTGATTCTCAGTGGGAATGGGAGATCAGGGAATAGTACCTTCCAAATGACTTGGAAAGTCAGATAGAGAAGGAGGAGAATTTCCTTTCTTATTGTTTTGTAGGGAATTGGGTGGAAAATGTTGGAAATAGTATTGTGTTAAAAGCAGGTGATTGTAACCAGGAACAATCCAGAGGGGACTGGAGAGGCTGCTCATTTGTTCTGTCCCGTCTCTACCCCCTCATTTCTCTCTGTAGTTTAAAATAGGTCACGTGTCCTTAAAATAATGCTCATTCTTAAACAGCAGAATACAATAACATTTTTTTTCTAAAAATATTTTTTGTATGTATGTACTGGATGTTATATAGGTGTATGCGTGTTAAAAATTTTAATCAGATTAATCATGATGATGTATTAATCTGTTTTAATGACTGTCTATCTACCAACCGATCAATATTTGGGATGTTTTGGAATGACAACGCCCAAGCAAAGGCCACAAGTTATTTATTTTTCTTTCTGATAAAACTGTAAACCCATTTTTTTACAAAAAATATTTAAATTTTCCTATTCTATTGCATGCTAATTATCTTTCTGTTCTTGTTGTGGAGTGTTGAAATACCGAAATGTCCCCATTGTGGAACAAATAAAGGATATTGTGTCATGCCTTAAAACATCCACTTACCAAAGTGAGATGCTGAATTAGTTTACTGATAAAGATATGGATAAATCGCTCATATCAGGGATTAAAAGTGACTTATTTTTCACCCCACAAACATTTAAAATCACATTTAAACATTAAATGTATCATGAAAATACACTGTATATGTACTTTTATTATTAAGATTAGGGTCTAAACTTTGAGTAAAAGTTGGAACAAATATCCACTGTTCAGGTGAATTATTATTATTATTATTATTATTATTATTATTATTATTATTATTATTATTATTATTATTATTATCGATGAATACTGAGACAGTTTTTCCGCCGGTGGGTGGGCCGATCGGGCTTAAGAGGTTTAATTTATTTTAAAAAATGAATCATCAACATCCCTTTTCGTGTCTTTTCTTTTTTTTCCCCTCTTTATATTACACCTGCTTAAAAAAAAAAAAAAAAAAAAAAAACCCTGCAAGGTTTGTTTTTTTTCTGATGCGTTCACAAACACGCTCCTGTAAACACTGTAAAATGTTAAAGAACTGATAACTTTGTGATGCTTACTGGAGCTTGAAAAGTGACACGCTAACTGTTAAGACAGGGGAGTGGAAGGACATGAAAGAGAGGATAAAAGATGAGAGAACAAGCACATGTCCCAGAGGACAGAAAGACTAAATAAATGGGTTAATCCTCTGAAAAGATGAGAAGAGAGTGGGATGAGGGTGGAAGAGGAGAGAGAAACGGTTTGATTGCTGTTCTTCTTAAAAGGTGACACTCTTGATGTTACAAAGAATGTCCCCGTAGAGCAAACACAAGCACATGTGGTGAAATTAAATAGTCTTAAGAGGCCACTGAGGATGTGACAATGAACAACAGGCTGAGGAGGAGAGATGGTCTGGAGGGAGGAAAGGGAACAGGAAGATGTGGGGAAGAGGCAGAAAGACAGGAAGATGGAGAGCACTCAGGATGTAGTGTGTGTCTTAGAGATGCTCAGGTTGGATGACTGTTTAGGGATGGTCACCAGGGAGACGCCAGCGATTGGGACGAGGACTTATGGGGGAAAAAATGAAGCACACTGTACACGAGTATACTAGTCCAGTGGCTTAGTCCCTGCGATCAAACCAGTTGTTCAATTACGTATAAAAGCACCTGTTACAACCTAAAAGGTAATAACTGCAAATAACATAATCATTTGGACCCATTTGAAACATAATCTATCATCCAAAGACATGCACTGATCTGCCTTGAAAAAGGGATAATTGATGTCAATGGGACACAGCTGGGTAAATAAAGGTTAAATAAAAATAATAAAGCCAGTATTAGAATATAATAGATAGTGTAATGGAATTATATTGTGTCTTAACATTGCATTATTTTCTTTATTCTTTGTATTATTACTTTGTCTTTGTAAATCACATCAGTGCTTAACCCAGGACATGTTTAAGAAACAACCGGTTGGGGGTCGAGTCATCACACCTACCCAGACTCTGTGTCTCCTTTCGTTGCAAGTTGGGGGTCTGGTTATGACACCTACTCAAATCCTTGTGTTTCCTATGATTGGCCAGTTGTATCTGTATAAGTACCTGTGTTTCTCTTTGTTGGGGAGAGATCTGTCCACACACATGCTGCCATGTGTGTGTTCTGTCTTGAACAAAACTCATTACAATTATTTTTCTAAATATTATTCTGATTCCAGCTTCGTTCTTAACTAAACTGAAATAATTCCACAACAACAGTTTTGTTGTTTGTTCCACCTAAGAAAAACAGACATTGTTCTTTGTCACAGCTACTACAAACACGCATCTGCACTAAAAACACAGGCATACGAATGAATGAGTGAATGAATGAATGCCCTTTATTGTCATTATACAGCGTACAATGAGATTGGAGACCTCCTCCTTAAATCAGTGCAAACAGTAAAATAATAAGTAAAAATTACAATATTTACAGAGTAGAAAAAAACAAAAAGGTAAATATATTAAAAAGAACACAAGAATAGAAGTGAACATGGAATGTATAAATAGAAATGTATTGCACAGGGTGTTATTGCAGACATTCACAGAATGAATGAGTACAGTACAGTACATAAATAGAATCACATCAAATAATTGAAAACCCTAAAAACACAGTGAAGATAATTTTATGTTATTTTACAGCAGCTGTGACAGAGGCGATGGATGATTTCTTATAGATGTTCTTCCTGTAGTGTCCGCCTGATGGAGGGGATGGGAGGGGTCCTCAGTGATGAGGGTAGGGGGGGGGCTGTAGAGTGGATTGGGCGTTTGGTCTAATTTGGGAGAGTTTTGTGTTTGATTGTGAGGACGTTATTGACAGGTTATTGATCTTACACTAAAAAAAAATGTTGATAATGTAATAACTCTGCCAATAATATAACAAATTGTGGGTTTTTTTGCATTTATGTTAGGAAATGTCTTAATTCTGATCCTCCAGAGCTACGATCCTGCATGTTGTTGATGTTTCTGCACACTGTCAGGCTTCTGTCGGCCTTGATGAGAAGTTTATCATTTCAATCAGGTGTATTTGAAGGGGATACATCTAAAACATTCAGGATAGTAGGTTTTGAGGACGAGGATTGAACACCTCTGGCCTACATTATTGGGAGGGATATGTAGCACAGATGACTTGAATATTTGTAATGTACTTTATTATTTTTATTGTTCATATTTCTTCTCACCTCTGTCCAGTAATGTAGCAACACATAACAATGACTGAATTAAACTTTTGCATTTACACCATGACCTACACTGGCTAAATGTTATTAAGGTATTGGCTTTATGAGGTATTAAAATTGGGTCCGTCAGATCTGAACATATTTTGATTCAACTTTCAGGAAACTAATAGATAATGGGTCAAGGAAAAACACATTAGATTTTGAGCAATGATGGTCAAAGGTCAAGGTCATACTAAAGGTCAACAGCTAAAACATATCAGTGGTAATATCTCAGTATTCAGACAAGATTGAATCTTGTGATTTTTTTTTTTTTTCATTCGCATCAGATGGGTCAACACCTATGGCTCCATCACGTCTGCCATCTCTGACTACCTTGTTACATTTCAAATGGGCCCAAATGATTACCTTATTGGCAGTTATTACATTTTTGTTTGTAAGACATCCCTGGGTTAAACAAAATAAAAAGGGGAAAAAGCACAAAAATACATAAAATTATCCTTTTTTTCTTTTTTTTTTTTTTTTTCTCCATTTGTTTTCCTGTGTGAACCCTGAACACTGTACAGCTTTATGAGCGAGCCTCCCCTGCCTTCATGCAAGATGCTCCTCCAGTTGGAGGCTGTGCCACCTCTTGACTTCATTTTTTAAGCCTTTGTCAAAGAACAGGATCCTGCAGTGTAAAGGAGAAAGAAGAGCAAGGAGAGAAAGGTAGAGAATGGACAGAAAGAAGACAAATGATTGAGGATCTGTTCCTCCTGCTGTGAACCAAAGTCATTTATCATTAAAAACATGTCTGCGGTGTCCAGCACCTTCTCAAATTCTTAACCGCGGTGTTAAGTTTTCTCGCAAACGTAACACAAATATCAGCCGGACTGTCAGAACATAAGTACGTCTCCCTCTTGTCTCCACCCTTGTGAGTGACATGATGGTCCTGAACACACTATGCGTCGTTGTCGCTCAGATCTCTCCTTTCTCCTTCAAATCTCTCCCACTTTCCATCAATCACTCGATCTGCGCCTCCATCCATCACTGCTTGCTCTGTTCTCCATCCTCCCCTCCTTCTTTTGTCTGCCTCCTTCCATCATCGGTGGGTACAGTGCTAATGTTTTGACAAGGGCATGGTCACAGGTTAGTCTATACATCATTACTGTCAGGCACACACTTCAGTGGCTTTACAATCTCATCTACAGTTGTTGCTTTGACAGTGGTGTCTGGAGCAGTAGATCTAAAAGAGATATGTGAAAGACACTCAGGTTATAATCATCCAAGACAAGAAACACATTTATATTCTGAGGCGTCGTGTTTCTTCTTCAGTATTTCACACAGACGTAAAGTCAAGGAAAACAGTACTACTCTGAGACAGTAGTAGAGTTTTACAGTATATATTCATATCAACAGAATTAATTAATAATGTTCTTAGCTGAGGTCAGCAACTATACAAGACAGGGTGAATAAACAGTCGTCAGCAAAACAGGGTCTGTGCACAGGTAGACCAACGACAGGTACCTTACTATCTTACTATAAAACAGAAATGAGTCGTCTCTTTTTCAGTTTCGTGATATATCTCATTCTGGTTCTGAATTAAAATATGCAGATGACCTTCTGTTATACGTATCAGACCTAATGACTAGTATTCCACCAGTTGTGTCTATTCTGGAGAGATTTGGTTCTTTCTCTGGTTATAAAGTTAAAGCTTTGAAAACAGAAGGTGTTGAAGCCAGGAATCCAAGGTTGGGATACAGAATCAAGGTCAAAATCAGGCAAAAGGTTAGACCACAGGGGGTAGGTAGACCAGATAGAAAGACTAGACAAAAAACAAAACAGAAGCCAAAAACACGTTGGAAGAAAACAAGAATCCACGCTCATAAGTAACAGCCAGGGCAGGACAAACTCACAACAGACAAACACACAGGGTTTAAATAGTCAAGGGAACAGGTGGACCACATTAGGATAAATTAACAGGTTAATAAGTTGGAACAAAGATGCAGTCTCACAGTTTTCGCGTAAATGTCGATGTTGCGGTTCTGTCACGCATGTCTCTGTTTGAAATGTTTAGTTTTTTTTAATTTATTTTAAATACTGTTTAGTAACTGATGCCATTTTGTAAGTATCTATTTGATAATGCTTATGAATAAAACCCTTTTTTAGTACCCAACCCCAGTTGTGCTCCACACGTTTACGACTCCTAATGCACAAACTCATTCAAAGTGCAAAGAGGCAGGAAGGGAAGAAACTCAAGTAATTACCCCCTCACTTCCTCTGAAGGGCTCTCTTCTTTCTCACACTCTCCATCCCTCCTTCACGCCCCTTCCTCAACCCTCGTTCTCCTCCTGCCCTCGCCTCGCTCCTTCCTTCCCATCAACTACATCACCCATCACCTCCTTAATCTCTACCTCTTTCTCTCTCTCTCTCTTTCCCTCATTTTCTCCATCACCTTTGTGCCCCCGGTGAGGTTTCTGAGGGGTACTCTTATAACACACACACACACACACACACACACATGCATTCATATGTAAACACACATTATCCACAGGGATGAGCAAACATCGGTGCAGAAAAAGGATGTATGTATAGATTTGTTGTTTGCAAAAAAACACACAAATGTAAGCATTTATGCACACACACACACACACACACACACACACACACACACACACACAGAAATGGTATAATGGAGTATGATTAGAGGCAAGAGAGGGTGGTTGCTAAGACATGACCTTATGACTCAAGTAACCACTCAGAGCGACGTTCATATGAACTACTTCAACCTTTCCACAAGAGCTTGATTGCTTCCTAGAGGAGATTTGTGTGTGTGTGTGTGTGTGTGTGTGTGTGTGGTAAAAAGTGAAGAAGAAAGGGAGAAAGACAGGAACCCACATGAGGTAGAAAGAGAAGTTACCCCCCTCCCTTCTTTATCCTCTGCGCAGGGTACAGTACTTAGCAGAAATCCTTGATAGAAGCGATCGGCCAATTCAGCCTTTTACCTGAAGAGACCACTTGAAGAAAAATACAGAAATTGATTAGAAATTAAATTCAACGTGTGTGAGTAGTAAATGAGTACTGGTTAAAGTCACCGAGGTACAAGTGTGTGCGCGAGTTGGGTGTGCATTAAGATCATTGCATTCTCTTAAAGGCCAATAGTTCAAACAGAAAACTAAATAAAATGCTGTTGTTACCCTTAAAGAAATAATGCAGTCATAGAAAATGTCCATTTTAATTTGAATTAAATAGCCAGGATGAGTCTCTGAATGGAATTATAGACTCAAACAAAGTATTTTTTTCCCTTTCACTTACACAGTTATTTAACAGTGGTAACAAGACTGATTAAGAATTGAGGTAGCCCCAGATCAAGGTTCTGCTGAAATGCTCCTACAAGAATGATGTAAAGGAAGGAGAATAGGGATATATAAGAGCCTTGAAGGCTCCAATAGCCCAAGACCTTTCATTCAGCTCAGCGCACTATGAAAGTGGTTGCAAAGGCCTCAGACTTGCTTGAGATAACTAATTACTGCCGCCAAAGAGGTTATGTGAATATTACGAGGATTACATAGAAACTACAACAGTGATTTTCATGAGCCGTGGTGGAAGGGTAGTACATGGGCCAAGGCCGAAACTTCAAATTCTAGAGCAGATGAGGGAGAAAAAAAAAGATCCAAAAAACATTCAGATTTTCAGAAGAATTGTAGGAGGTCATAGAAAGCACAAAAGGAAAACGAAAAACAACCGGAAGATGGAAAAAAAGAGCTCTGGTAGTAAAAGAGGAGGGAGATGCACACCTATTTAATTTTCATCCAACAGGCTTTGTTTATTTAGTTACACTGTAATAATGATCTATTTTGGCAAACAACTTAGTTTTTCTACCCACCAAACTGGATGTTGAGGAATGGCTCTATATTAGTTAGTCTCAAAGGTCGTAGGTCGTATTGGATGTTGTAGGTCTGTGTACGTGGTGACCATTCCATCAGGAAGTGGAAAATGAATAATCTACGACTCCCATTGGCATGACCCCCAGTACCCCCTTCCGAACACGGACCATTCGGGGACGGGTCTCATGTGCTCAGTTTGACCTGACGCCAGCCACACACCGTCCATGCCCTCGCACGTGCAACGGTGGCATGAAAATCAGTAAAAAAAAAATGCCCCTGCTTTTATTTTCCCCAATTAACGGTAAATAAGCTCCCAGAATGCACCTGTTCCTCTGCCAATCTGTGACCCGACTGCTTACAAGTACTGTGTTCCTGTACTTAAGTAGATTTTTCAGGTATCTGTACTTTACTTGAGTATTTATTTTTCTGGCAACTTTTTGCATAAATATATGTACTTAATACTCTTTACAGATGTATTACTTTTTCAAACTAAACAGGTTTGCATTACGAAAAATAAGTCGCTTCAGATGGAAAATCAGTGGAGGAGAGAAACTGTGACTTTATGCATTAAAGAGTTTTTATTGCACAATTTTAACATTTTATCTCATAATTTAGTTTCTATTGCACAATTTTAACATTTTATCTCATAATTTAGAGTTTTTATTGCACAATTTTAACATTTTATCTCAGAATTTTGACTCGTTCTCTTAAAATTATGCATTTTTTAAATCTCATTTGTCATTTTTATCTCAATTGTGACTTTTTTTCCCCCTGTTTTTTCCTAAATGTCCTGCCCATACCCACAAAACTGAGCACAATGACCATATCAAACACATTATCTACACACTAACTCACTTTTAAATGCTTTATTTTAGATACTTTTAAAACTTTTCCGATTTTTCCTGGTGAAATAAGTATTACTGTGTTCATGGCACAAAAAAAGCAGTTTTACTTTATTATAATTGTGAAATTGTACTTAAGTAAATGAGTTTTACCAGAGTATTTCTTCACACCAGTAGCTGTACTTCTACTTACTATAACTACAGAATGTGAGTACTTTTACCACCTCTGCTAGCCATTGGATAAATCCAAAACTATTCAAATCCAAAATAAAAGCGGCGTCCAAAAATGCACATCAGCAGAAGACGATGTGGAGCAAGAAGTGAGGAGCACAGAGGAGACAAGGTGATGATAGAGGAGATGAGGGAGGAGGATGGCAAGAGAGATAGAGGAGAGATGAGAGGAGCGATAGCACAATGGACGCCTGAAGGACGCGTGTACTTCGATAACAGATACCATCGCAGAAGATGCTATCGAGGCCACTATCGCTCAGAACCACACACTGTTAATGGACAGCAAATAGGGGACGGCTTGTGCGTATACAGCGAGTGTGTATGTGTGTCTTTCCTTTCTCTGTGTGACTAGAAACGGCTCTTTTTGCGATGTACACTGCATACCTAGCTGGTCTACTTCACTTTTTTTGTATTCCCTCTACATCTGTCTTTTTTTTTTTGCAGAATCCGCTTTCAAGCCATTATGGGGCTATTATGTCACAAATGAGTCATTCCAGAGAACAAGAGAGAGTGTGAGCAAGAGAGGAAGAGGGGGTGAAATTGTCTAATTGAATGAAATCATTTCTCCAAGTTGGCAAACTGGTTCAAGTGCCATTAAGTTGTTCACAGGCTCGCATTAGCTCAGAGAATGTTGGTGGTAGCGGGTAACAAAAGAAAATTGTCATTGGCTTGGATGTGTTTGGGGGCTCGTCAACCACGCTTTTTTTTTTTTTTTTTGCACAAATACACACTCGCACGCACACACAATCCATCAGCCAATCATGTGGACAGATGGGTCATCAGCTCTCTAATTGTGTGATTGGCTGAAATCAGCAGCAGAGGATGAATGCACTGGACGCTTGGATGACACATTAAAGTTTCTTTCCATCTAAACACGGATCTTCTTCTGGGAGTGAGTTTGAACGCATTAGCACTTTTGATTTGGTTTGGTTTTTACGTCCGTCCGTGTTCATCATCCGTGACGTCTTGCGATAAATGCACGGAGCGGCAAGGAGATAAAAGTGAGAAAGGTGGAGAGAGAGAGAGAGAGAGTGACAGAATTTTCTTTTCCTTCACTGCAGAGTCATAAAAATGAGTAGATAATAGATATGTGTGTGTCTGCGCTTGTATTCCTACCTTTTATGGGGACATTGTTTTGTTTACACAGTTACATCATGGGGACCTCTGACACTATGGGGACCAAAATTCAGTAAAGTAGAAATGATATGGCCCCTTAGAAATACATTAATTTGTTTTTACAGGAAGTCCCCATAAAGCATGAGGGAAACATATGCAAAATGAAACATGTATTTTTTCAACGCTTTGAAGATGCGTTCACTTGTAAATTATTCATTCATTTTTATTTATTTATTTTATTTTATTAAAAATACAGATAAGATAAGATGTGAAGACACTTACTACCCAATTGCAACTTGATTACAAACTTGGTCCTCATGAGACATTTAAATGATATATCTTTCTGGAGACATTGATATGTTTATACAGTCACGCCATGTTGACCTCTGGCATCATAGGGACCAAAATTCAGGTCCCCATGAGGTTTAACCACTTAATATCTACTGTCACAAATATGTATCTACTGTATGTGCTATAGTCAAATTAATTACCTCCACTTAATGTAGCATTTCATTTTCTATTATTTTTTTTCACGTATATTTAAATTCACTTGTGAAACATAAATGTAGGTCCCCACTAGTAAAATATAAATATGTTTGATGTACGCAAATTTAGGCCAATGATGTGGCCCTATAGACACATTAACTTTTTTTTTTCCAAGTCCCCATAAAGCACGAGGGAAATAAGCACAAAGTGGAAAAAAACAAAAACAAAACATATTTCCAAGGTATGACCTCTGACCTCTGGCATCAAAATTCAGGTCCCCTCATTGGGACCTTTATTTGTATTTTTTTTATGTTTTAAATTTAATCATTAAAAAAAAGAACATGTGTTTATGCTAACTATGCAATGGACACTTTACCGACAAGTGATGGTCCTCATACAGCATGGAAACCAGTGTGTGTGTGTGTGTGTGTGTGAGTGTGTGTGTGTGTGTGTGAGTGTGTGTGAGGATGTGTGCTCATGTTTTTTGTCCTTGCAGAGATCGGGCCAAAACACATTAGAGCACATCTGTCCACTCCACTTCTACTCCTCATCCCTATTCTGAAGAGTGCTCTCCCTTTTCCCCTCTCTCTCTCTCTCTCTCTCTCTCTCTCTCCATCATCCATACATCCATCTACCCAAAATATTTCTTGAATTAATCGATCTGTGTCACTTCCACTCCAAACGGGTGTGTAGGCGTCATGACACTTGTGAAACAACAGCTCAACTTCTCTTTCAGCCTCTATTTTTCTTGTTATTTCTACGTGCACATATTATCCACTGCATCACCTGTGTATTTGTCTGTCATCTGTTCAGAATAATAATAACGTCGAGTGGTATTATAGGCCCTCGCCTCTCCACGCGAACGCCGAGACCACCTGACAGTGTGAGGACATAACGTGCGCTGGATCCGACATTCTGTGACATGCACGTCAGAAAATAACTGCTTTGGTACAAACTTGTCACAGCTACGTCCAATATCTGATCAAAAATGTACTTGATAACTTTTGATCCCACATGTGTGGAGGTGATTTTGACCCAGTTTGGTGTAAATTGGATGTAAACTCATGGAAAAGATGATGAAAGTAGATGAGGGCATGGATTCTGACCAAAGCCCATTCAGTTATACTGCATGGCACAGTTTTGGCGTTGTCATGGCAACATAATTAAAAATATAGGGGTGTGTCCTCATTGTTTTTTTTGCTTCAGGTTGACATCAGGGATGTGCGTGCCAAATTTAGTTTGACTAAATCGACCCCCCCCCCCCCCTAAAAACTCTGTCCCATTCAAAGACTTTCTGCCAAAACCTCATTCATGTCTATGGTACAGTTTTGATGTCGTCATGGCAACACAATTAAAAATAGGGGTGTGTCCTCATTAGGTTTTTGGTTCAGGTTGCTATCGGGGATCTGCGTGCCAAATTTCATTTGACTACATCGGGAAAAAAATCATTACAAATTAAAACTCAGTCCCATTCAAAGGGATTCTGCCAAAACCCAATTCATTTTGATGGCACAGTTTTGGTGTTGTCATGGGAACATAATTAACAATAGGGGTGTGTCCTCATTGGCTTTTTGGTTTATATATATATATATATATATATATATATATATATATATATATATATGTGTGTGTGTGTGTGTGTGTGTGTGTGTGTGTGTGTGTGTGTGTGTGTGTGTGTGTGTGTGTGTGTGTGTGTGCGTGCGTGCGTGTGTTTTTACCCTTGTGGCGACCTGAATGTCGGTCCCCATAATGTCAGAGGTCCCCATGGTGTATGTGTGTGTGTGTGTGTGTGTGTGTAACGTCTTCGTCTGCAGCATTAACCTCATTAACGCATGCCTGAACCTGACCCTTAACCTGGGGGGGGGGGACTCCATGACTAATGCAACTAACGATGGCGTGAAAAACAAAAGTGAACATGTACATATATTGAACATCCATTCATCTGCTGTATCAGGGTGTCAGAGGTCCCCATGGTGGGACTGTGGAAACATATAAATGTCCCCATAAAGATAGGAATACAGGCACACACACACACACAGACAAAAAACCCTTTCTGAGTTTATTGATTTGTCTTTAACTCAAGATTCCCAGCTCTAATAACTCCCATTAGCAGATAGATGACTTTGTTAACCAGTTGATGTTCCCTGACACACACACACACACACACACACACACACACACACACTCTCGAAGTGCGTGTGAAAGTGTGCGTCTATTTCTAATCATTGTGATTTTTTCCGCTGCTTTTCCTTTTCTAATTCCTCTCTCAGTCCACTCTTAGGCTCCCTCTCATTGTGTCTTTATTTCAAATATTTAATTTATACGCTGTTACGTCTAATTCAATGTTTTTCTGTCGATCTTTCTTTCTTTCTCTTCCCTCGCTCCCTGTGTAGCCTCATAATTAAAGTGCACTGATATATAATTACTGTGCATATTTACCTCAAGTCCCCATCTGGGTGAATGGGAGGCCTCTCCCCCCTCTTTTGTGGCTCTGCATTATCAAATGTTATTATTTGCATCCCGTTCAGCTTCTCAGCCATCCACTCATTAAGTCTGCGGCTTTGAGAAAATTAGCAACCTCATATGCAAATGGAAAAGGGAGGAAAAATAGGCTGGCCACTAAAGCACAGGCTAGTATGTCAGAGTGTGGGATTGTGTGTAATCGTGGCTGTGATAACATTTTCACCCCCCCCCCACCCCCCTCCCAGTAGAAGTACAGCTACTTGTGTGGAAAAAAAAAAATACTGTGGTAAAAGTAGAAGAACTGATTCAACTCATTTACTGAAGTAAAAGTAAAAAAAAAGTACAACTGCCATAAATGAAATATTTATTTAACCCCTGAATGTCTGAACGTAAAAATAATAAATAAAACTAAATAAGTGGGAATAATTAATTTGACTGAAGCACATACAATAGATAGATTTTTCCTTTTTATTTATTTGGTTTTTTTTTTGTGACAGTCTGTATTAAGGGATTAACTACAAAAAATAAATAAAAAATACAAAACTATCCACAAATGTAGCCTTTAAAAGTGAGTTACTGTGTAGACAATATGTTTGATTGGGTCACAGTTCCTCAGTTTGGTAAATATGGGCATGATATTTAGGAAAAATTAAAAAGTCATGTATAAAAGATTAGCGGACTGGTTTTGGCCCCCGAGCCGTAAGTTTGACACCTTTGTACTAATGGAAATATTGAAGGAAACTTGAAGTTATTTTGAATTTCACAATAGGAAGTAGTGAATGTGTCTTAAAAACTGCAGTGAATAGTGAAGTGCTGACCTTGGTTTGGTCCTAAACACACAGAGCACTGCCTTTATACAAACTGTCGAAGCTTAATAAAGTAAAAAAGAAAAACTAATTAACTTTTTTTTTTTTTTATTCCTATCATTTAATTAATTATTAAATAAAGATGTCCATTTTTTTTCTTTTAAACAAATTCCTTAATTGCTCCCTGATCCCTGTGAAAGAATCCTGTGTTTGAATGGAGGTCATGTTTTATTCAGGGGGACGCAGTCATGTGATGTGTGTCCTTAAAGGGACACCCCGAATATGTGTAAATGCACGAGTTGGAAATATTGAACTTTTCAGGCAAATTCGTGTGATGTCAGCAGAGATGGAAAGTAATGAAGTAAATGTTTTTGTTTTTTAAAAGTACCAACGTGTCTGTGCTGTTCCATACAACTCCAATGACATACTGGACCATGTTTTTAAGAAAATAATGCAACAAAATCGTGAATTTCCAGAGCGTGTCGGCAATCGAGTATTTTGGGTTTCCTCTAATTTTAATAATTAATAATAAGTTAGTGAATTTTAAAAAAAATATTGAAAAAAATACTCTAAAAAGTTCATTAAAAATGAATACAATTTTAAAAATAAAATACAGAAATAAAAACAAATACATATAAAAAGACAAATAAATAAAAAAAAATTAAAATAAGTTCAAATAAATTACTCTAAATACATAAATGAATTTGTGATGTGATGTCACACCATATATTGTTCTTCTTTTCCTCACGTTGACCTCATATTAACACTATGCGCTGCTTAAACACCTGCTTAAAACCACTGAAGGTTGTGTTTTTGGAAAGACATTGGCCACGTTTCAGTAAAAAAAAAATAATAAAACCTCACTTGTGTTTGCTGGAGTGTAAATAGTTCAGCAGAAAGTTACATATGAAGGTGACGGCGCTGCAATAAAATACGACTCTTAGGTTTTTAATAGTCCAGCCAAACCTACATGGAGTGTTTTCGGCGCAGCTTTGGAACAAGCACGTTTTTAATATGCATGAAAACAAAGTTTGAAGGAGATAGTATAAGGGAAGTTGAAGTGTTTTAAATGTCTCAGGGCCAGCGGATGGTGACTTACTGCTCTCCAACCTGCCCGTCACATGCACTTCAAACCAAGTCACACATGCAGAAAAACACACACTCGCCACTGCAGACGCTCTTGACCCTGCACTGAACTGACACAAGTGTTAGTCTGTGGGCCAGTCAAGCAGGTTCGCTCCATAATCACCATGACGAAGACACTCCAACAGGTAAATACAGAGAGGACGTGAGACCGAAGACTGTAAGATGAAGTTCAACTGAAAGATAGAAAGATAAGAATACAAAGAAATAATGTTTGCAGAGTTTTTAAGTAATTATGGCTGCATGATATTACAAGAAAAAATGATTTTTTAACCCATATTATGATATGAAAAAATACTCAGAACATATGTTTCAGTGTCATCCTGTAGCTGAAATAATTAAATAACATTAATAATTAAAAATCAAGAAGTAAAATTAAATAAGAAACTTGTTGTAGTACTCTGTCGTCTTTGTCAAAACTGTCAAAAACAATAAAAAAATATTTGACAATAAAATGCAATAAAGATAAATAAATGAAATAAAAAAGACAAAACTAAATAAATGAATAAATAAGATTTATTTAATAATTTAAAAAATGAAGAACAAAATGGACAAAATATATACAAATAAATACAAATTATTAAAATAAGTATAATTATTATTGTAGCCAAAGTAATAATTAAATAGTAAAATTAATAATTAAAATAAAAGAAATACAAATACATACATTCAATAATTAAAAAATAATATTAAAAAAATAATTATATATATATATATATATATATTTTTTTTTTTACTTTTTTTAAGTATCATCCTTCTTGTAGCTAAAATTAATAATTAAAAATGAATAAAAAAAATACTAAATAAAAATTAAATGTCAAAACACATACATTGTCATGTCAATGGTCAGTACAATATAATGTGCAACAATTTTGTCCTAAATACATTAAGGAGGAATGAGTTAATAATGAGTTAATCATGAACATATAAGATAATGTGGAATAGTTCTGTTTAATATCTATCATGGTTTGTTTTAGATGTGATTCCCAAAACAATTTTCTGCTGTATTGTTTATTTTATTTAACTTAAATGTTTGAAATAAAGTTTATTAACAAAAAATAAATACATATATAGTGTATGGTAGAAGGAGTCCTGCACGTGTTGAGTTAGTTTGGTTAAGGATCAGACAGGAAGCACATAACGTCATGATGATTATGCAGCGTCTATTGTCCGGTGGTTCGCTAATTATGGCAGCACACAGCGCTGTGCTCTTCACAAACCATTATGGAGCTGGGATAAGAAGTCTGACCTCTTTCTGTCTGTCTGAAGGGAGGATTCGAAGAAATAAAGGGGGGGGGGGGGGTCAGAGAGGAGAAGAGGAGAGAGGATTCAGTGTTTGAGTTTTCATTTCTAAAAAAAAAATAGATATAAATATAAGAAAACGGGAAGAAAATGAAGCATTTTCCTTTTATTGTTTTAAAAAAAAATCTTCCAGAAAGTCAGTGTTTTGTAATCGCTGATGAATATACAGTATGTTTTTTTTATCTATATTTTCAGGGTACTCAAATTTACCTCAAAATTAATTAAGAATGAAAGAATGTAGAGAAAATAAACTTTATGCTACATGCACAAAAAAGAAAAAAAAGGAAAATCCAAAATATATTCAAAAAGTTGAAAATGCGAAGGAAAAAAACACCAGAAAATGTGATAAAATATCCAAAACATATGCAAAAAATTGATGTATTATACTATATTATTTATATTATATTACTGTATATTATATTTTATGTACTGGAATTTGCCACAGAATACACAAATAAACACAAAAAATGTACAAAATAAGCTAAAATCAACTAAAATTAACAAAAAAAAGCAATGAAACATCCAAAACATATTCTAAACTCTTACAGAAATACAGAAAAAAACACAAAAAAGTGATAAAATATCGATAACACATGCAAATATATGAATATATATGCAATTAATGTGTTTATTCAACCGTTCCAAATATTTGTGCTTCAATATTAGATTAATAATGATGATGATGATGATGATGAAGAATTAATCTTTGTTAATGTGTTAATTTTGACAGCACTAGTTTTTTTTACCTCATCATTTAACTCTTCATTTTTAACATTAAGTGTATTTTTACAGAAGGAGTCACTGTAACACACGTCATATTGAATCATTTAAGTTTAGATGTGTTCATGTAAATGTGGAGTGTTATTCAAACCCCGCTGATCCCTTTCACACATCCAAATATTTCTTCATTAGAGCACCACTCAGGAGCCTCTGCACCTGACAACCAAATGGTTTCACAATACAATTAATTAGATTAGTCCACTAATGCATCCATTTGACGCATCATTTTTTTACCTCCTCACATAATAACAGGGATGAGAAGGGGGCGGGGCTGTAGAGGGGCGGCGTCTGTTTGCTCTTCATTTATGATAATTATCTTTTGTCTCTCGTCTGGTGCTGTCCTAATTTTGGGTTTTGCTCAACGGTAGCTCTGTTTACATGGGAGTTTTAATTACCAATAAAAAGTTAATTCCTCTTTAACACCTAATTCCAGTTGAAAATTATAATTCCAACTTATGTTTACACTGACACATGTATTTATTTTTCTTCTTTTTTCCTCTGAAAATACATCTTACCATATGAGGGATGTTAACCGACAACCATTTGACCGATGGTTGACTGTGTCAGTGTTTATTTTCATCAGTCATTCCATTGCATTATAGTGTAGGTTATAAAGAGGAAGTGTTGTGATCATAGTATATGTTAATGAATGAATGATCAGCAATTCAAGAGAATGTATTAATAGCAATGAATCTATGATTGATGATTATAAACAACATCGATAACGATGTGAAGCGTTGTACCACCACCCTCATCCCCCTCAACCGCCCCTTGGCCCCTTGTCCCCCGGTCTCATTCCCGGTTTTCCCCGACCCGATGAGCGAGAGAGATCAAGACGTCTGACTCCCTCAGGGGACGATGACGGGGTGCCGCGATGTGCCCAACCTAGTGTCAACCGGGGACCACCCTCCCACGGTCCTGAAGTACTGCATTCATGTAAATATAATTGTCACACCCACATCAAAAAGAAAATCAAGCAAAACTCCGGTACCTATGGAGGATCTGGTGGCTGAGGAAGATTAAGAACCAACAGGTCTTCTCAGCTGGCTCCTCTGGCTCTACTCTATGTCCCTCCTGGATGTCCAAGCTTCCCACCCGGAAAATAATTTCGGCCGCTTGTACCCGTGACTTCATTCTTTCAGTCATGACCCAAAGCTCATGTCCATGGGTGAAGGTCGGAACCAAGATCGACCAGTAAATCAGTTCGGTTTAGCGCCGCATTACTGCAGATGTCGCCCCTATCCCGCCCAATCCTTCCGAGATACCTGGGGCAGGACCTTCCCCCCCGACCCAGAGAGGGGACTCTACCCTTTACTGGCTGAAAAGACTTGGAGGTGCTGATCTTCATCCCAGCCGCTTCACCGAGTTTTCCTGAAGTGAAAACTAAATACTGAAGTAAAGTCCAGATACTTCATAAATGTACTTAAGTCTTAGGGCGTATTCACACTGCACTCAGAAAATCCGGACTTTCGGACTTTCCAGGAAAGTTCGAACTTCATTGACAAGTGTGAATGCTCCCCCGAACCTTGGTCCGGACTAAAGACCGAGTCTTTTGTCCGAGCTGAGGAGGTAATCTCGGTCCGGACCAAGGTTCGCTGGTGCACAGTGTGAAAGGTCTTTTTAGGAAAGTCCGGACTATCGGACCAATTACGTCACAGTCACGTGCACGGAATCTCGTCAACGTCCAAGCATGAGTCGCGGGAATACATGGGGAGACGAGGAAACCAGGTATTTAATTGAAATTTGGTCGGATGATACTATAAAGACTGAATTAGAAAAGACTCATAAAACTAGTAACTGGGTCCATTTCCTGCAACAGTGTAGCGCGCTCATCTACTAACCAATCAGGGTCGAGAATAGAGAGACGCACGCTGTACACGCATTGACGACATGACGTTCTAAAGTCCGTTGGTCCATTTGATTCAATACAGTGTGAATGAAGACTGTAAATAAAGTCCAGATTATAAGTGCAGTGTGAAAAGGCAAAAAAAGGTTCTGGTCCGAACCTTGGTCCGGACTTTACTATGTGAATACACCCTTAGTTACTTCCTCCAACGGCCGAACAGTGTGAATTAACGGGCTAAGCGGCAACACCCCCCACCCCCTCCTGATAAGTCGGACTCATTTACTACATTAAACATGTAAATGAACTATTTTTTTTCTCATTCATGGTTTTCCAGTGAGACGATCATGCATATTCATCCAGTGGAACGAGTGCAGCAGTGATACTGAACAGCTTTCAACTGGAATCAATATGTAAAAGCTTTGGCAATATTTTCAGTTTACTTCACTTACTTTCCCACCATTACCATTTATGTCTGCTCATGATTGAAACTAGCCAGGCATGAGAACGTGGGCACGCACATTTTAAAAGTGAGAATTTTTGTCGTAAGTATCGGCTCTCCTGCGCCCATCACAAACACACAGTCCCACCATAAAGCATCCATTTAGGCCAGTGTCACTACTACATATTGTTCTCTCCCAAGGCTAATGCAGTGTGTGTGATTGAGAAAGAGAGGGGAGAGGAGCAGCGACAAAGAGGGAGGGAGGGGGGAGGAGGTAATAGTATTGTTGGTAATGGATGTGAAGGGCTTAAAATTGGATGTTATTAGGACTACAAGGCTTTACTACATACTTTACATGGACACAATGGAGGAGAAAGACACAGGGCAGTGGAAGCTGGGGTTGAAAGTCTGTCACATTTTAGAATGGGGTTGGGAATTTCACTTTTTTATTTTATTTATTTATTTTTTTATTTTATTTTTTCCTGAATATGCATCTTTAAAAACTTGCAATGTCCACAACGGTCTATGAGCTCACATCTGCGCTAATGCATCCATCTATATGAGGGGTGGGATGAAGATAAAGAGCATCATTTATTTTTTTTTGTTTAGTTTAGTTTCAAATATGTCAATTGATCTTTCAAAAGCCAATAATTGATAACCTAACAAGACAAAGACAATATAGAATAAATACAAAAAAAATTATTTTATTATTATACCAAATAAATCATTCATTCCAACATAGTGTTTTAAGAAAAAACATTATTTTGTTGACTCCAGGAAACCTGCCGGAACTACTTTCGCTTTGACCAAAACCGGACCAGAACTGTCGGGGGTCAGTCACTGTGGGTGCACCAGAGTAAAGATGTAAAATAAATACATTTTTCAAATCATGGTTTTCCAGCCAGTCCTGTGCAGTAACATTATCATATATATTCATACTGAGGAATGAGGATAAAAACTGCAGCAAATCTGTATTCACAATACTAGTCTGATATCAGTAGAACAATAAAATCCCATTGATAAATAGTAAAAATAGTAGAAAATTTTAAAAAAGTGCAGCGTGTTAAAAACAGTTAATACGTCCAATCAAACCAGGCTGGTTCTGATTGTAGTTATGAAGTGTCTCAGATAAAGTTATACAGCTGTTGCATTTTTGGATGAACCTTAGGCATTGTGCTTAGAGAAAAGAAATACAAAAATAACCTTTACTTTGTGTTAATGTTCATACAACTGCACATTCACACAGCAGATGTCATTTTAATGCCCTTTAAAAAAAATCAATCAGTATTTTCATCTATTACTGAGGTCATGCTATTATGAGAAAATACTTACTGCTCATTTAAAACTATTTCACAGTTTTTAACAGTGTACTATTAGTATATATGTTAAAAAAAAAAAAACTAGTTGGAAATTTTGGTTCTTTAGATGTTTCTGTTCCAGTAAAAGCTAGATTTGGTCTGTCTGAAACATCTGCTTTTTCACCCAGTTTTTGGCGTTTTATGGTGAACGTCAGCTAATGTAGGAATGAAAGATAAAACCTTTAAGTGACATGAGCAAAGCCAGTGTATCTACATTCATCCATGTCCTTTAGTCCAAGGTTACAAGGTCTACTTAGCTACGTGGGTGATTACTGCTAAAGGATAAGTTATATCCTGTAAGCTAGTGCTGCACGACACCAAGGAAAACTCGTATCACCGTTTTTGTAACTGTGTGATGTACTGTATATATATACTGCAATATGAGGAGGAAGGAGTCAGGAGTAAATAACAGCTGTGTGGTGTCGACGCAAACAAACAGATTAGTGTTCGACACTGGACATTGGTTTCAGTGTCATCCTTCATGTAACCGAAATAATTAAAAATGTATAAATACAAATAAAAAAAAAAACTAATGACTAACTTGAAAGAAAAAAAAATAATAGACATAATAAATAAAATAAATAAGAAGAACATAGGTTTAGGTGTTATCGTTCTTGTAGCCAAAATAATGAAATAAATGTAATAATTAGAAATCAATCAATAAATGCATTGTATAAATAAAGTATAAATAAATGAATAAATGAAGACAAATAAATCAATAAAAATACATACATGCACAAATAAATAAAAAGACAAATAATTTTTTTTTTTAAATTGATAAAATATAATTACTTTATTAAAAATTAACAACAAAACTTTAAAAATTTGATAAATAAATAAATAAATAAATAAATACAAATAAAAAATACAAATAAATAAAATGAATAAAAAATAAAAAAGACAAATACATAAAAGTTAAATAAATATGTGAAGAAAAATAAGACAAATAAATGAAAAACAAATATTAAATAGATCAAATGCTAAATGCAAACAGAAATACAAATAAAAATAAAAATACTTTTAAATAATATACAATAAAATACAAAAAAAGAATGAAGAAAGAAATAAGTCTGAGTAAAGTAAATAAATATAATTATATTTTAAAAAAGGCAAAAAAAAGGTAATTAAAAAATTACTAAATAGATAAAAAGTAACTTATGAAAACAAAAACTAAAATAAAAATAATCGGAGCTGTCATGTGACTACTGCGCACACATACATTGTGATGTGGATGCTCAAACACTAGACTGTGCAGCTCTATTATTGTATCAAGGATTTTATCCTGATATTTGACTGACTCACAACATAACATAAGACATATTTTTATACAGAAAAAAAAAGCACAATTAAACCGTGAAAAGGAAGGTTGTGATATCAACCAAGAATTAAAACATAAAGGAAGTGAACGGATGAAACAGAAGTTACAAAAGAGAGGGAAGAGAAGGACGACGTGGAGAGAATAAAAGACATAAACAGCCCTAAAGGTGACAGAGGTAGGAGGAGGAATAAAAACAAAAAGTTTAGTTAAAAAGACTTGAATAAAGTAAAAGCTCATGCTCCTCAGATCAGAGCACGGTCACTCCTTTGGAATAAATGAATAGTAATTGATTGGAGCAAGAACAGTAGATAATGGGCAGTGTGGCTCCTTCAACACCCACTAATCTACTGAAGAGGACAGGAGACACCTATACGTAGGTGTGTGTTTTTTGGGTCTTAAGTATCAGTCTCCAGTGTGTTAGTGCAGTGAATAGAAGTAGTTTGACAGGCAGATATTAGGCCGTCATGGCCGACATGAATAAAAGACAGTCTGATAGCAAGACACATAAAATAGTCATTAATGTGTGCACCCCGCTCTCCTCTGGAGGAGACAAAGACCACCACACATGTTGGTACAACCCACAAGTGCACATCTACACACACACACACACACACACACACACATGCATACTCGTTTACATGTCTAATGAGGAAAACAATTGTAATCAAGTAATCAAGTAATCAAGTATATATATTTCAAATGGAAAACTTAGACATGTCCTTTCAAAAATAAAATAAAAACAGAAGAAAAATAAAGAATAATTAAATGAAAAATAATTTAAAACATGAAATTAGTTTGCCTAGTGTGTGTAATATATTCACTTTGTGCCTTTTCTCCCAGGTTTTATGAGGACTCCTGGAAAAAAAAAACTAATTAATGTATTTATATGGCCACATCATTTCTATGTTACTAGTGGGGACCTTTGTATTTATTAACCCCTCATGGTGACCTGAATTTCGGTCCCCATAGTGTCAGAGACCTTCATGGTGTGACTGTGTAAACATATTAATGTCCCCATAAAGATAGGAATACGCACACACACACAGGCCAGAGGTGACCAGAGCATCTTTTTCTGAAGCTGCTAAAGGATAATAGCAAGGACTGAAAAGATTGTAAATTATAGGACAAAATTAATCTGCAAGGAAGGAGACGCACATCCACAATGAGCTGAGGTTTGAGTGTTGAGAAAGAAAAACATCCAAGCAAATGAGTGTAATGATGGGGTGTGCAGAAACACACACACACACACACACTGAAAATGAGCTGAAGATGTTTGGTTACATAACAGACATACATGTATGTGTCACAGCTCACATATTAAATATCATTTAAACTTTACAAAATATTTCACAAGATGTCGCATTTATAAACTGTAGAGATGCACGATAGTAGAACATAAGTGAAGTTGTGATTTTATTTTTATTTTGTTTTTATACCCTGCAATATATATATTGCGATATGACATAATATATCCTCAGAAGTAAATAACAGGTGTGGTAACGACGCCAACGGTCAAACAGACGAGTGGACGATACTGAATATATGTTTGAGTGTCATCCTTCTGGAAGCTGAAATGTTTAAATTAAATTAATGAATAAATTTTAAAAAATTAAAAAAAATAATATATATATATATATATATATATATATATATATATATATATATATATATATATATATATATATATATATATATATATATATATATATATATATATATATATATATATATAATTGAAACAGAAAAATACATTTAAATATGAATAAAAAGACAAATAAAAACAAAAATAAATGAATAATATTTAAATAAAACATAAATAAAAATTAACAAAAAATAAATATTTCAAAATAGCATTTCTCTTGTTAGTTTTTTTGGTCATTTTCTCTTGTTGGATATAGGTGATTTTCTCTTGTTGGTTTAAGGTGATTTTCTCTTGTTGGTTTTAGGTGATTTTCTCTTGTTGGTTTAAGGTGATTTTCTCTTGTTGGTTTAAGGTGATGTTCTCTTGTTGGTTTAAGGTGATTTTCTCTTGTTGGTTTAAGGTGATTTTCTCTCGTTGGTTTTAGGTGATTTTCTCTTGTTGGTTTAAGGTGATTTTCTCTTGTTGGTTTAAGGTGATGTTCTCTTGTTGGTTTTAGGTGATTTTCTCTTGTTGGTTTTAGGTGATTTTCTCTTGTTGGTTTTAGGTGATTTTCTCTTGTTGGTTTTAGGTGATTTTCTCTTGTTGGTCACTTATTTTTCAGTCTTGTTCCCAGTGACTCAGTCCAAACTGGTTCATAATGGTTGTGGTGTTCTCAGTGTGTGTCAGGTTCTATTTAAATGAGAACATATTGATCTCATTGGTTTCCTACATTAACAGAACCTGTCATGTGACTATTGTGACGTCGAGGGTCAAACATCATATCGTGCAGCTCTAGCGAAATGTGAGAAAAAGTCAGTTCAGATGTTATTGAAGTGATGGAAACAGGAAATAGAAGTTTTGTTTCGTCTGAAATGTCAGGTTTTTGTTGTTCATAACAAACATGATGAGGAAAAATCAGACAAAAACCCTGTGATAAAACATATTTGTTACAGACAACAGGAAGTATTAGATAATAATGAGAGCGTCTGTGTGTTCAGCCTATTCTTGTCATGACTTTTCAAAGCAGCAATATTTCATTGTGTATTGTACGTGTTGTGGAAACTACAGAGCACTGTCAGTATTGTTGCACTTTAATATGTCTTGAGGCAATCACCTGTCACAGTACACTCATGGTAGCAGTTCACTAAATGATGCATGCTGGGAACTGTGACCGGCAACATGCATGGGGCAAAGAGAAATCAAGGTTGTAATAAAGTTTGTGCGTGAATTAAAGCTGCACAATGTACGTGTGTGTAATAATTACATCACAGGTCCTGTAATTATTATTTATTTATTTTATTATTATTTAACTTTTTTTTTTCATTATTTTATTAATGCTATTTTTTATTCATTTATTTTTATTTATTTACTTTTATTTTTTTAAATGTATTTGTCACATTTATTACATTAATTACATTATATTTTTTGTATTTTAAATTAATTTCAATATTTATTAATGTATTATTTATTTTATGTATGTGTGTATGCATATTTTGTATTTAATTTATTTATTAATGTATTTATTTTATTACATTTAAAAAATACATGTAAATATAATTGTATTCATTTATTTGTTATTTTTCATTTATTAACTTTTATTTATAATTTATTATATTTGTATTTAATTTTTTTTTAATTTTTTATTTATTGTATATTTAATGTATTTATTCATTTATTTTTTAAATTATTTTTATGTATTTGTATTCATTTATTTTCTTTATTTATTTGCATTCATTTTTATGTATATATATTTATATATTTTTATGAATTAATATATTTTTTAATTGTATTAATTTCTAATTATTAATTGTATTCAATTATTTCAGCTACAACAAGGATGACATTGAACCGTTCAGTGTCGAACCACTAATCTGTTTGACCGTTTGCGTCGTCACCACAGCTGTTATTTACACCTGAGTATATTTTTCATGTCGCAATATATATCGCAGGGTAAAAAAAATAAAATAAAACTCATACTGTCAGTTATTTCCTAACATGTTCCACCTCTAGTGTTGATAAAAGAACAGTGACTCCTTCTAACCTATAATTATATTTGGGCCAGTGTCTGTATTGGGTATTACTGTCCCCATAAAAGCTCATTATGTCCCTTTAGAAGACCAGTCGTCCCCTCGCAAGGCGTCCGTCCAAACTGAGCGGTGTTTACTGCCCGTTGCCGTTGGCGACCGTCCAAACTGGCAGACTCCAGATGGCACCGTTTGTCGTCCTAGCATACCTACAGTACACATGCACATACTGTACATTAAGAGTGTGTTGTAGGAATCAGAGGGAATTGCGTTGTGATGTGCCATTAACGAGGGATTTCAAGAAATTCCCTCCTTTAGACGGATGTTTGAACTTTTTTAGAAACATTAAATCTCTGAGGCTTAATGTAGTCCAAAAGGTTTTTTATTTATTTATTTATTTTTTCTTTCTGGAACTGATTCCACTCATTACCGCTGCTCCTTTAATAGCTTAATTTAGTTTTTAAAACTTTTAAAACCCAGTGGATCCAGTGGCGTTTCGTTCCCACATGACTGTCTTTTATTATTTGATTTGTGATTGATGTATTATCTTTATATTCAACTATAATTATTCTTTCACAGCACTTTATCACTTTATTCACACTGTTGTTTTTTTTTTCCTGAAATCCCATAGTTTTTTAATGCGCTTCATTTTTCTTCTTTTTTTTTTTTTTTTTTTTTTTTTTTAGAAAGTGTTTTCGTCAGACATTAAATGTGTTAAATCTTACATACTTTATTACGATAAACTAGAAAACAAACATGACAGCATGCGACGACTTGAAAGTGATGTTTGTCCATATGTTTTATTATGGATCACTTCTACAAAGACACTAAACAGGAAATGGTTCAAATTGTGTTGAATTTTCTTTGGACATTTCAGGTTGGTCATGAATGTTCAGGTTTTTCACATTTTATTAATGCAAGGTAGTTTGTAAATATAAATATTTTCACAATTTCACAATATTTTTTGAGGAAACTTTTTGTAAGTTATGATGCTTCTTCATCCCACAGACCCCATTTGAACTTTTGGCGGGCCGTGTTTGGCCCCCAGGCCACATGTTTGAGTTATATAGATTAAAAAAAAGTAGAATAGTTAGGCTTTAAACCTACCTTTTTGGGTAATCTTGTTTTAATTATCAGTGTTTTTAATGTATTGTCATTTTTCATGTGTACATCATGTTAAATTAAATCATAAATATGCTTTCTGAACGACATCTATGCTAAAACAGCATTCACATATAAACTGTTTCTAAATGTGGGTTTTGGAACAGAATCTCAAAACTCACGTTTGATGTAATGAAAAATAAAACCAAAAATGAATTGTAGGAAAAACAGATTTGGACAAGGAGTACAAATGAACGAGGCCTGGAGGTGACACCCTTTACTCTTACTAATATTTCCAAAAATAATTAAAACTAATATGCGAGTCAATTTGTGCAAATCAAACCTCTTTTTTTTGGCTGATCATATCTTCTGCACCGAGTCTCCCACCGTACATTACAGGTTCTTGGAAGCATTTTGGCAGGACGTACGTAAACATAAAGCACATCATCCAACTGAGACGTTCACTGTAAAATGTATTTGACTGAATCAAAAAGGGAGGCTGTCAAACAGACGGCCCATTATGGCAGGAAGCCTTTTATTTCATGTGCACATCACAACACAAACTCCACACATTTGCAGTTGGTATTAATGTAAACCTTATGGGAGGTCGCTCCACTTACAGATGGCTGCTGTCACCTGATTAATGACTGATATGGACTGTCCATCCTTTTATTGTTCAGTAGTGAAACAAGGATCACTTCCAGGGGCGGATCAAGACATTTTTGGGCCCCTAGGCAAAATATAGACATGGGGCCCCTCATTCTGAAAACACACACACACACCTGTTATAGCCTTGGTGTAAAGCAGGGGTCTCAAACATGCGGCCCGGGGGCCAAATGTGGCCCGCTGACAGTTCCAATGCGGCCCGAGGGATGAAGAGTATAATAACCTATTAAATGATTCCATGTTTTCTTCTCAGCTTTTTCTTTGACTATAAATGATGACGAGTTCCAATTTGTCTCATTGTTTGACTGCAGAAAAATATAAAATTATGATAATATTTACATTTACAAACTATCCCCTAACAATAAAATGTGAATAACCTGAAATATCTAAAGAAAATTAGACACAATTTGAACCATTTTCTGCTTCTGTTACTAAACGTTTAGTGTCTTTGTAGAACTGATCCATACAAAAAAACACATGGACTAATGATAAGTCGAGGCAGAATATTGTTAAAATTGCCCTTATTTTCCTTTTATTAATATTTGAATAATTTATAAAAGTATTTTCTTAATGTAATGGGTGTTTTTTTTGCACTAAAACGATGACAAAAATGTGTAGTTGTCAATATTTACAGGTTATTATGTTTTATTTTTCCTGGTCTGGCCCATTGGACATTAAATCAGGCTAAATGTAGCCCCTGAAGAAAATGAGTTTGAGACCCCTGGTGTAGAGAGAGACAGACAGTAGGTGTGTTTCCATTACCTTTGGGAATTCTCGAAATGCAAATATCGCAAAAAAAATAAAAAACTGGTAATGAAAACACCTGAATATCGATAAATAGTTTTCACGCTTTCACGATGTTTCAATATTCTAATATATCGCAAAAGCGCAAGGGAAACACGTGACAGGACGTGTCGTACGTGGTCACATGATCACTTCTCTCGCAGTCACTGTAACCATAACAACCATAGACATAGATGCCAGAACTATGGCCGCCATCTTGGAGTGGTGATTAGGTTGATTCCTACACGCACAATGATTTTATTATCTTTAAATTCCATAAGAGCGAGTGAGTGAGTGAGTGAGTGAGTGAGTGAGTGAGTGAGTGAGTGAGTGAGTTGAACCATGTTCTTCTTCAGTATTTAGTGTCTTTTATTGTCTTTGCAGATCAGATCCATAACACACATGTAGCATTGATAAGTTGAGGTACTTGTTTTTCTCAATAAATGTTATTTTTTTTCAGGTTATTTGCATCTTTTTGTGTTTGGATAGTTTGTAAACGTAAATATTTTTACAATTTCATGTCTTTTTTTATACTAAAATAAAGACACAAAATTGTACTTGTCATTATTTGTAGGTTATTAATCTATAGTGTTTCTGGTCCGGCCCATTGGAGATCAAATCTGGCTAAATGTGGTCCCTAAAGAAAATGAGTTTGAGACCCCTGTATTAGGGTTTCCGTAGTGACCAAAACATCCCATATTTATCCATTTTATTGTGCGTGCCCTCCAAAACACTCGTCCATTCACCCTGCACACATACTATCTGCCCATCGGTGAATGAGGGCCTATCTGGAGTGGACTGCAGGGTACTTAAAGCTATCTGCAGCTAATTCAAGATATGTGAAATTGAAGGGAGATATGACATGAGTGGAGTGAGGGAGTAGAGGAAGAGAATGAGAGGGCGAGGCAGGGGAAACACGAGGGAAGACAGAAAAAATGGACAGAGATGGAAAAAGAGAAAGACATCTTGGAAAGGCTTTCAGATAAATGTAGAAATGATAAATAAAACCACACAAGGACACAAAATGTATATGGTGTGGGCAGGGAGGTGGTGTTATGTACAGTACTGTGTGTGTATGTGTGTGTGTGTGTGTGTGTGTGTGTGTGTGTGTGTGTGTGGGAGTGACTTTGAGGTGCAGTCCTTGGCACACAGATGCCCCTCCATTATCTGCCTGTCTTCGTCCGCTCAACCTACCCTGCCTCGGGCAACTCTCTACTTTAAAGAGCTGTCCAACGGATATACACACAAACACACACACACACACACACACACACACACACACATATTGACACACAGACAGACTCTTCCTCGCTCCACGTTCCAGTGGGGCAGGGTGGTTTGGCATGGAAGTGCTTGGCTAACAGCTTGCAAGAGTAAGGTGACATTTCTCTGTATGCAGAGCAGTGTGTGTGTGTATGTGTGTGTGTGTATATAAACCCAGCAGGTGCATCTCTGGAAGTTACCTGCGTGTTTTTTGTGTGATCAAGTTTCTACATTTGTGTTGGACCGTCTGTATTTGCATCGTGTCTACAGTGCACACTCATCTGTTCCAACACCTTTTGACTTTGCTTGTTCCACATCTGCCTGGAGCCTTAGTTAAGGGGAAGGAGCCACTGTTTCAATGACATGGATAACTACATGTGTGTGTGTGTGTGTGTGTGTGTGTGCACAGATGTAAAGGTCGTACTATGTAAGATACTATTATGACCATATATATATATATATATATATATATATATATATATATATATATATATATATATATATCAGTGATGCACAGGTCCATGTATAAATGACCCACAACCAACCGTTTTTTATTTTGTTTTGTTTATTAACGTGTCTGTCTGCAACAAATATATTTGAAAAGGACGCACCCGACCCGCTTCTCGACTTGCATTTTTAAAAAGTAGTCGATGGTCTTTATGAACATCACATGACCTTACTCACACCCCTGCATTTATGTCTGTATTAAAATTCCATGTAAGTTTATATGTTGAGAAAATATGTTTGTTCTGCTTCATCATTCAAATATTATGAACACTAACAGCATCTAAACCAGGGGTCGACAATCTGTAACAGCCAGAGAGACATTTGAACCAAGTAAAACACTGGGAGCTGCTCATCATCTTTAAAAACCTCAGCCAATGTGTCCCAAACCTTACTTTTTTGTTTGTATGTTTCCCTCCATCCTATAAATGGACTCATTTTAGACTTTACTAAGACTTATTTCATCCTCATCTACACCCAAAGATGTATGCATATCCCAAATATCCTGTGAATACGCTTAATTTTGTCCCAAAAGCCGCTCCATACTTACTTTTTCATCAGTGAATGTCCAATTGAACTGGACAAAACTAACAATATTTGATTAAAAGCACAAAAAACAACTAAAAAAACAAGGAAACACATAACACTTTGTCACAGAAAGTTATATATTCTGACAAATATCTAACATGCAACACATTATAAGTACAAATGGACTCATAAATATGTATTTCATGCTCAACTACAACCACAGATGTATGCATATCCCAAATATTCACACATTACTTTCCTGTGAATACACTTAATTTTGTCCTAAAAATGGAGTTAAATGTGTTGCATTGGTTTCCCTTTAAAACACAGTGACAGTTTTAAATGTGCAAATGGACGCGGTTTGTCCTGATATTGCTGATCAGAAGATGGCAATCCCCAATCTGATGACTGAAAAGTGTGCAGCTCTGTGTGTTTGTGTGTAATGTGTGCATGTCACTATCGACCAATCAACAGTACACCTTGAAGACACAGCAGATAAGGCAGGAGATAGTCTCACCTTGAGACGCACACTGTATCTAAAAGGAATATAGCGTCCATATTGACAATGCTAGATTCCTGTTTGACCTTAAGGCATTTACAAGCTTTTCTCTTTTTTAATAACTTCAGTGTGACAAAAAGGCTGTTACTCTGTGGCTGGTGTGCTGAATAGATTAATTAGAAAACACAAAGGGAGTTCAACCTCTGGCTCCTTTCCAGTTTCTCATCATTGATGAAAGAAGAGAGGGTTGACTTTTTTTTATTTATTTATTTATTTATTTTTTTTGACTAAAGGTACCAGTGGGAATCAGAAGCACTTCAGTGTAGAACACAAGTGGAGCTGATGCAGTGGCAAAGAAAAGGTGGGATTACACAGCCACAGTATGACAACAAAACCCATATTTATAAACCAGTGAAAACACATACATACAGTTGAGGGTAAAATCATTAATCATCTAATGATATTTGAAGTTTCGTCCAGATATTCCCCAAGTACTTTTTAACAGAGCGTCGTATTTCTGAACATACTAGTTGTCTTAATTATTTATATTTGCACCCCTAAACATAATTATTTAACCCATAAGAACATCCACCAATCATCTGCTTCTATAAACTGATATACACGACAATGGCACCTATTTTGTGTCAATCCCTTTTTGAATTAGAGCCAGTAATGTGATGTTGACCTTTCTACTAAATGCAACTTTGACCTTTGACCTTCTGCAATATTGATAATTTCATTATATGTGTCAGTGTGTGTAATATAATGATAATATATCCAGTATTGATTAAGTTATAGTATGATATGTCTATGTTTGACACACACAAACAGTGTTACAGAAGTAAATTTTGCGACATGTCACCTTTGACCTCCAGAGATCTCAAAAACTATTGGTCCTAGGTGAAAACACCAAGTAATACAATTGTAGAAATGTTCATTCTGCATCGTTTGGTACCAATCTGAATATGCTGTGACCCTCTGTTCTTAAGTTATAACTGATAATGTGATTTTGACTTTTTAGTTAATTGTGACCTTGACCTTTGACCTTGACTCAAATGGATCATGGTATATAGCGTGCATTAGCTATACGAATATGCCCATGTAATTTTATAGTGACATCTCAAGTATTAAATGAGTTATAGCATGATATGTCTCTGCGGACACACACACACACACACACACACACACAATAATCTCATTTTGGGGCTAGATTAAAAATGGGAAATTTCTCACATTATCAGCTGTTATTACATTATTGGTCTGTACAAGACTGTACAAGGTTTGACTCTACAGTGTAATTTTCTGTTTCTTGTAGTTTGTTTTTGTTGAATAGAGGATAAAGGGTTCTAATTCATTTTTTGGACATTTCTTTTACCCAAAATATTCAAGTACACAACCTTCAGCTTCCATTTAGCATATTATTAGCTTTTCTTTGTATCTTAATTATCTTGTCTTTGTGTGTATGTCGTACAGTAATAGTGTGTGTGAGTGTTGGGAGTGATTATGTGAGCTATTAAGCACTAAGTGGACTAGAGCGTCTGGCAGCGTGCCCAGTCTGTTCCCTCTGGAGGGAACTGGCCCGTCTTAAGACCCAGAGAAGGAGGAGCGCTCTGCAAATGTTTGGTTTGTGCTCTGAATGTGGGCGCCGTCTAGAGATTTGAGAAGAGGCTTCTGTTGTTCAAGTTTGGCAAACATTGATATCAGATTTTAGTATCAAAGAACAGTTGTCGATATTATTTCATTTTTTTCAAAGACCAAATTGATACTATCTTTTTTTTCATTCTGCACTGATCGACATAATTGAGGTTGATTTGTCTGGAAACAGCGGAGATATTAATAATAATAGTAATAATTAATAATAATAATTAAGTGGTAAGAAGTGTTTGGAATCATATATGTAATATAATAATGATATATTCTTAATGAAGGGCTCTATCTATCTATCTATCTATCTATTTATCTATCTATCTATCTATCTATCGATCTATCGATCTATCGATCTATCGATCTGTCTATCTGTCTATCTGTCTATCTGTCTATCTGTCTATCTGTCTATCTGTCTATCTGTCTATCTGTCTATCTGTCTATCTGTCTATCTGTCTGTCTGTCTGTCTGTCTGTCTGTCTGTCTGTCTCTCTGTCTCTCTCTCTCTCTCTCTCTCTCTCTCCTCTGTCTCTCTCTCTCTCTCTCTCTCTCTCTCTCTCTCTCTCTCTCTCTCTCCTCTGTCTCTCTCTCTCTCTCTCCCTCTCTCTCTCTCTCTAATAATAACTCCACATTTTTATTTTTGTTTTATTGCACCCCCCACACACACACTTAAATTATGAAAATACTTTTTTTTAAATAAAATATCAAATTGCAAAATATGTGAATAACCTGAAAAAAGTGACATTTCATGAGAAAAATAAGGGCAATTTTAAGAATATTCTGCCTGAACATCTTATTTGTCCATGTGTTTAAGGTTAACATCATAGCAGCAGGTTATTACCGTATGTTTCAGACTATAAATTGAGGTTGTGACTTATATGTAAAATTATTAACACATTATCATATAATTTAACATGTTATTTTAACACTAACAACCACCAGAGGGTACTGTTGAGCATGAGCATGTTCTTTATGCTATAGTTATCTGAATATCTGTTAATATTTTACGTTAACATCCCAGGAACGTTCTCAGTTCAGTGTTTTTGCATCATTAGCTGAACGTGTTACGTTAGCATATGGTACCGTACACATATTCATCCTGTCATTCTCTATTCTATTTTTATTTTAAATTGCCCTTCAAGATAAAATGTCCGTTGTTGGTGTTGGATTTTATCAAATAAATTCACCCCCAGAAATGTGACTTTTTTTTCCCTCCTTTTTGGCTGTTGCGACTTATACTCTTTATGTTTTTTGTAATCTGCACAAAGTTATACGTGTGAACAGAATAAGGTTTATCTTGCTTGTATAAATAGCAAACAGCCAGGAGGAGAAACCACAGCCCTGGGGTGCACCGATACCTTTTCAAATGATCATCCTATCATTAAGTTCTACAGAAGACTCGTAACGACCGTCAGATGTTGGAAGAGGGAAACATCTAAAACATAGGACTGAAGTTATACTAACGGTTGAGTTGATGAAGATGCATATTATACAGTATTATTAACCCTTTAAACAATTTCACTTAAATTTCTGAATAAAGTCAATTGAATGTTGTTCTTGAACCATTTTAATAACATGCATTTGGTGTTTGATTATATTATAAATGAAAATATTAAGATAAAAACTAGGATATTGGAGGCGGGTCCTGTTAAATGATGTCATAGATAAAACATTTGTGGATATTTGTTGATGTTTTGGACGCAATAATGGATATTTGGACATTTTTTTTTGTTAGTTTTGGATGTTTTTGTTGAACTATGACCGCGTTTGTTGGAATATGGTTCGTCTGTGGATAATTATGAGACATAAAGGTTCAGTTCTGCTGTTTACTATTTATATTTTGAACAAATAAGTGATTGTACCTGCTGTGGATATTTTATCTGAAAGTGTCTTATATCTTCTGAAGTGTGAGAATCTCTGCTGTCAAACTACATTAGGTCATGTGACATTTGGGACAGATTTGGGGGGGTTTGAGTGACTGCTTCTGGTTTATGTGTGGAAATTTAAAGGGTTAAGCCACACACACACACACTAAAATAGAAGCCCACGCCATTATAATTATAATCACATTTATAAAATTAAACCCTTAAAACAGCTTTTTGTCATGTTATGTTATACAGTACAAACCCAGGCTCAGTAATACATGATTAGTATGTGCAGGTTATTTCCTCTGTACCTGTCACAATCCTAGTGCACACACACACACACACACACACACGCACACACATTTAGCAGCGTATGCACAGACTTCCACATCCACAGTAAAGGAGTGGAGAGAAGTGACCTTGGTCCAGCCTGGGGGGCTTCAGCAGATGGAGAGAGGGGCAGAGGGCTCTGGCACGATAGACTGCACCACACACACATGCACACACACATGCACACACTCATACGGACAAATGCTCAAGCTGGTGGGGTGACATTGTGTGTGTGTCTCTGCTGGGTCGGCCTTTCACTCCGACACAATGGCTCTATTTGGGAAGGAAATCCAGACAGGAACATCCCCATCTGGGATTGTCACAGTGTTAAAGGGAATATTTATGGTGTTTTCTCACATTTCAAGTTAAATGTAATTAAAAATAGGGCTGCACGATATTAGGAAGAAGTGATATTTAAACCCTGCGATATATTGCGATACGGAGAAAATAAATCCTCAGGAGTAAATAACAGCTGTGAGTGGTCCACACTGAACATAGGTTTTAGTGGCATCCGTCTTATAGCTGGAGTAATTAAATCAAATTAATAATTAAAAATACATAAATGAATAACTTAAAAAAATTGAATTAATAAATAAAAGAGGCAAATAAAGTAAAAAAAAAAAGAAAATACTTGACGGAATAAGTAAATAAAAATGACAAATAAATAAAATAATAAAAAAAATAAATATTAAATATTTTTTAAAGTAAAAAAATTAGACAAATAAAAACAATTAAATACACAAATAAAATAAAAAAATATATAAAAATAAGTAATTAATTTACAAACATAAAAATAAATACTAAAAATTATATTAAAAAAAACAATATTAAAAAAATGCAGTTTAATTTTACACTTTCACCAACGTACATTGATGTCGATGCTCAAAAATATATTGTGCCGCTCTAATTAAAAACCTAGAAATGTGTTATTAGAACCTAAAAACCCTACAGTTGTGAAACTACAGAAGCTTTGTCAGGTCTGAACAAATATACATACATTTTATTTATCCCTCCCAACATGAACACTGCACACACATGCACAAAATCTGTTGTTGTTTTCTCCTTTATTTCCTTTAACAGATGTACGTCCCACAGAAAATAAAAGCGGCCATTTGAACTCGTTTTGGTGACAGAAGAATTCATAAAAGGCCATTTGGTCTCACTAATTTGCAATATTTATGTGGGACAATTTCTTAGGAGCCCAAACGAGGGGTGTGTGTGTGTGTGTGTGTGTGTGTATGTGTGTGGGGGGGTGGAGAATGCAAGGCTACATATGTCCCTCCAGATTGGGACGGCGCATTAAAAAACAGCAGCTAACGAGACAAGGAGGAAGGCAGCACGGGGTAGGAGCGAGAGGGAAGGACGGGGAGGAGGGAACATTTGTGAGGCTACGACTCTTTGGAAGGGAAGTGCTGCCTGCCCACCTGTCTGCAAGGCTGCCAGCTGTAACACACACACACACACACACACGTGCATATGGGCGGCCATGCACACACAAAAACATTAACACATAAACAGGGACACAAGAACGTACGAAGATAGATTTATATGAGCGAGGGAAAAAGTGACAGCTGTATTTATGGAGACGTTTTTGGGACAAAATGAAGCGTATTCACAGGAAAGTAAAACACGTTCATATTTGGGATATGCATGAGTCTGTGGTTATAGTTGAGTATAAAGTCAATATTTGTAAAACACTGTAAAAAACACATTTGATTTCAGAGTGATTCTAAAATATGAAAATAAATGCATAAAAATGTGTGCGTATGTTCATGTTATGAATTCTGGAAAGTTGAATAGACGACAGTTTAACTGTTTTAAAGAAGGATTTGTAGATTTGTTCAGAATGAATGATCCATTTGAGTAAAGGTCAAAGGTCAAGGTCACAATTAACGAAAAGGTCAAATCACATTATCCTTATAACTCAAGAACAGAGGGTCACAGAACTTTTAGATTGGTACCAAACGATGCAGAATGAAGATTTATACAATTCTCATAATTAGTGTTTTCACCTATGACCAATAGTTTTTGAGATCTCTGGAGGTCAAAGGTGACATGTGGCAAAATTAACTTCAGGTAACACTGTTTGTGTGTGTCAAGCATAGACATATCACACTATAACTTAATCAGTACTGGATATATTATCATAATATTACACACACTGACACATATATACATATATAACAAAATTATCAATATTGCAAAAAGGTCAAAGGTCAAGGCCGCATTTAGCAGAAAGGTCAAAATCACATTATTGGCTCTAATTGAAGAACGGGTGAGATTGAGAATTGACCTTTCTGCTTAATACAACCTTGACCTTTGACCTTTACTCTAATGGATCATTGCATCTGATGCACATTAGCTATATATATATATATATATATCTACCAATGATGGGAGAGATTAAAAATGCATTTATTATGACACTACTCATACATATGTTCCAATATTCATACTGTCATGAGTACACTTACACACACTACTCCTGTACTTACTACGTGTACATTTGTCAGCAGGTAAGTGCTGTTCTAATTCCAATACCAGATCTGATCCTTCCCGCTGCATTTATTGGAAATGGTGTCAGAAACTGTTAAAAAAATCCATATTTTTTTCTTCCCAAAATAGATGCTATTGTTAAATGTATTTCACACACAACTTTCAATACAAACCACGGCTGATATTCTAACAGTAAGCATCAGAACTGACATCTGTAGGTTTGCAGAGGTCGCTCGACTCGCTCTGTCCGCCATGTTTTTATCTTCTGAATTCGTGGCAGTTCTGCTACGTAGACAATATGGCGGCCGTTGAGTATGAAAAGTGTACATATTAACTCCATACTTAAGATATGGCGGCTTTTGAGGGCATCATCCAGTACACTTAAAGGGATTATCTGGAGTAAAAATAAGTTTAGCTCTTTTTTTTTTTTTAGATGAAATGATGTCCTAAAGTTCATCCGTACTAATTATGGTGCTTTAATCATTTTTATGTAATGATTTATTTAAATATTTAGATTAAGCTACCCCTCTACCTGTGTGTTTCTGTTGCTGAGGATGAATTTAAACCCCACCAAAAGCACATCCTTCCATTCATTCATGTCATCATCTGTTATTCTTTACCATTCTTCCCTTGGAGTGGCTTTCTGTTTGTTCTTAAAAAGCCACAGTAATGATGAAGGACCTAAACTGCCCCCGATGAGAGACCTTGCAATACAAGCGCGCATCATTTCCCATTATCCTAAGAAGACACAAGCATTTATGGTTTTCATGTTAAAGGGTCTAATTGCTGTCGTAGCCTTCGAAGTAGAAGAAGAGCAGCGGAGACGACGTCACGCAGTGTATACGAACAGGAGAAAAGGATGTAAATATGGGTCATTATGGAGCCATTTATCTTATTAGGAATGGGAGGAAAGACACAAAAGCGCATCGACATATACACTGATGCACACATCCCCCCCCCCCCATGCACATGAAGACGAACAAAAACCAGAAGCGGCATGAACACACACACACACACACACACACAGAAAAGCCAGTGTGGCTGACTTAGCCAGCAGTGGATCTGTGCAGAGATGTCTTCCAGATGAATAGGTGGTAATGAGCGTGTAGTGGAACTGATTCTCTCCCATCATCCCCCTGTTTCCTCCTCCTCCTCCTCCTCCTCTTCTTCCTCCTTCTCCTCCCCCATGCCCAGCCATCCCTTCTTTTCTCAGGGCTCAGGTGTTCAACACATGGCATTTCTCCCTCTTTTCTCCACATTTTCACTGACATGACTTGTTTCTCCCTCTGATGCACTTTCTCTAAGCTCCTTTATTTTTTAGAGTTATTTATTTTTTATTTTATACTTTTTTTTTTTGCCTTTTTTTGATCGCGAGTCTTGTGGTGTACCATCCGCTCACACACTTATACAGAAACTAGGGCTGCACTTACCCTGCGATATATATATATACATATTTATATTGCGATATGAAAAACCCTTCAGTAGTTAATAACAGCTGTGGTGACGACGCAAATGTTCCAAAAGATTAGTGGTCGACACTGAACGTACGTTTCAGTGTCATCCTTCCTATAGCTGAAATAATTAAATAATATTAATAATTAAAAATAAATAAATGAATGAATAAATAAAAAAAGATAAATAAATCAAACAAAATTTAAAAAATATCAAAAAATAAATTAATAAAAATAAATTAATTAATGTATAAATAAATAAAAAAGATCAATAATTCAAACTTAAATAAAACCTAAATACGAATAAATGAATACAAATAGATAGGTATTTTTTTTTATAAATAAATAAATAAAATATTTCAAAAAAAATAATAAGGAGAAGAATTGCAGGACCTGCGATGCAACTTCTTGTAGCTGAAATAAATAAAATTAATAATAAAAATATATAAATGAATACATAAATATTTTTTTTAAAATGTAAAATAAAATCAAATAAATGAATAAATAATTTCAATTAAATAATACACAAAAAATAAATAAATACAAATACTCAACAATACAAATTATTTAATTAAGGAAAAAAAAAAAAAAAAAAAAAAAAAAAAATATATATATATATATATATATATATATATATATATATATATATACAAATAATAAAAAAATCAAAATAATTCCATGTCCTGTCATGTGACTATTGCAAACACGTACATATTGACGTCGATTTTCAAACAATATATTGCGCAGCTCTGACGGAAACTTTTCATCCCTTTGCAAAGGTTGTTAATGGATCAAAATGTACCCAGCATGCACTGGGGTGAACTCAAATAAACAAACACACCTGCACTCCTATGTCCCGTTAAGACCACGCCGTCCACCACATGTTCCACATGTGTTCACATAAAGGCGCTAACTCTTCCGAAACAAAACTCTTGTCCTTTTTCCTCTTCTGAGTACATTTCATCCTGCTTTTATTCAAATGCTCCTGTTCCCTTTATTTACCTCAACATTCACACAAGACCCCAGGAATAATGAGCAGATATAAATAGTGACTCCTTCAACAATGACAGCAGCCAAAGGAACAATCAGAGTTTGACTGACGACAATCGATCTGTAGACTGAGAGGAATAAAAGACACTCCACAATTGCATGTGTTTTGACGTTTTCTTTCTGGGGTGGATAAAAGGTGTACTGATGGGAATGAATAAAAAATAAATAGAACCAACACTGTTTTGTATATTTTTAACTAGAGCTGCAGGATATATTGTTTGAGCATCAATGTACCGATGTACGTGTTCAGTGGTCACACTGCACATCCTGTCATTAGTTTTATTTTATGTTTTATTTATTTATATTCCTTTAAATGTTTTAAAGTATGGATTTTTTATTTTAATTTATTGTTATTAATTTATTTTTATTTTTATGTATTTTTTAACGTATTCATTATTTATTTATTTAACTTTTTTTTAGCCATTGACAAGTAATTTGGTTTAATTTTGACTAGAGCTGCATAATATTAGAACAAACTGACAGAAAGAAAGAAAGAAAGAAAGAAAGAAAGAAAATACATAAAAAACAAATTAATATATAAATAAAAAAATAAAAATAATAAATAAATAAAAAACAAATTAATATATAAATAAAAAAATAAAAAAGCTAATTAACATATAAATAAAAAAAACATAAATAAATAAAAATACATAAAAATAAATAAATACATAAAAAGCAAATAAAAAAAATACAATTAATTAAAAATACATAAAAAAAATAATTTCAGAACCTGCAATGTAACTATTACACACACGATGTCGATGCTCAAACAATATATTGTGCAGCTCTTATTTATACCTTATATTAATTTTAATCACTTACTGTTCTTCATGAATCCATATGGTCCATCCCTATTTTGATATCACACACACACACACACACACACACACTTGCAGCCTTGTCCAGGGCAGGTCCTGTGGGACGGAGGCACTTGAAGGAGTGACTGCCTAATGAGGGAGAAAATCTGTTTTACTGTGGGACAGGAGGCACAGGAGCAATCAAAACAGACTGTATTTACATTACACATGCACTAATTAAAGATGTAATTGACATCAACAAGGAAAACCTCAGTGCGCCCCATTTAATTATTATTAGACATTTATTTCTGCACCGCCTCGTCACTTGAAAATCCCGAGGATGGAAAATGAAAGTGGTTGTTTTAACGACGCAGAAGAAGCTTCACACTTTACATCTGCTGCTTTTACTTCTGTTCTTTATCAGCAGGAGGAGGGTTAAGATTAGTCATATATGATCCACTGAAGCTTCATCCATCTACACTACTTTAATGTTACACTGGGGAACTATTTGATTAAATTAAAAAATAAAATATGAATAATAATCTGTTCGTTTACATCTTTTTTTTATGCTGATTTAAACTAACATTGTCACTGATGCCTTAATTGTAGTTTTTCTTGAGCACGTCATATTGTTTTTTTCTCCAGATAATCAAAGTTTGTATCTATTTACAATATTCACCTGGTTTTAAAGTAGTTTTAGGCTTTTATATCAGTATTTTACTATCTGTTTTTAATAATGTGTTTAATCATGTTGACTGTGCACTGATATTTAATTTCTGCTTCTATGATGTTTTGTATGAAATGACAAATTACCTGTCTGTCTGTGTGCCTGTCTGTCTGTCTGTCTGTCTGCCTGATTAACTGTCGTCAGACTTTCCAGCTGATTACAGTCGTACTTAATAAGGTGCTCACTAACATGCTTATTAACAGTAATATGGGATTATAATCATTAATAAGCTTTAGTAAGTACTTAATAAGAACATGACGTTATTAATAATGCTTATTAATGTTTATAACCTCATATTAGTGTTAACAAGCATCATATTAAGTACTTACTAATGTTTATAACTACATAATGTCGTTAATAATCACTTATAAGGGCCATATTAAGGACTTACTAATGCTTATAACCACATATTACTGTAAATAAGCAGGTTAATAAGCACCTTATGAAGTACTTCCAAATG
>CM035784.1:5136505-5181610 GCA_020466265.1 Siphamia tubifer
GCAGAGTTCATTAGCTCGACATTGTCTTTGAAAAACCACAGAATTCCTCATCAAATCTTTGCATTTATTCAGCAACGTGTCCTTTCTACTCTTTTTTAAAATATTTGTATTTATTTTTTTTTATATTTGTAGAGCACGTCTGAAAATCCACCTTATAAAAGGCTTCACTCAGGCAGCAAAATAAAATGGAGAGAATAAAAACTGAAAATAAATGGGTGGAGGTATATAAATATATAAATGAGGAAATATTATCCAATAAAAGTTTGAAGAAGGCACTTAAAGGAGATGATTAAGTAGATACTTAAAAATCCTAAATAAAATAAAAACTATAGGAATTTAAATATGAACTGAAACTACCCACAATTCATCTGTACTAACAGAAGATCCAAGATGGTGTCATAAGTGTGTGATTTACCCAAATTAGTCAACGTTTCATCATGAAAATGTATATATATACATATATATATATATATATATGTTCCAGTAGAATTGACAATTGTACTAGTAATATAGCAGCTGGCATCTGCCCTCGAACTATTTCCAATTCGACGAAGATAATCTGTAATTCACTAAGAGAAAGTTTTATAATTCAACCAAACGTAGCCAAGAAAACATGAGAATATAACTGAAATTAAGTGGAACACCTCAAGAAGTTTGTATAGAATTACAAAACTAATTGGAACCTGAAGTGTATAATTGATTAATATAGTGTTTTTACATGGTTGATATGAACATTATTAAATCATGTAATGGAAATTGTGATGTAAAAATATGATGAAAATCAAAGCGATATCTGGTCTTGTCATTTATATTGTCCATTATTATTGACTTATGTAAATGTGATATAATGTTAAATACAATTATTTTCATATTTTACACAGATTTAAATTGCTATCTCACCTACTGAATTTGATTGTTTGTCTGTTAGTTAGCAAGATAACTCAAAAACGTATAGACATATTTTGATAACATTTTCAGGGTAGGTTGGTAATGGGGACATCTGGAAATGATTCAATTTTGGTGGTGATCGGGGGGTGGGGTGGGGTGGGGGGTCTACCTTGGCGGAGGTCTGCGCTCTCACAGTGCTTTTCTAGCTGTTTTGTTGGTTTGTTTGTTTGTTTGTTTGGTAATAGGGTATTATTTTCCAGAGTGTGACAAAGGTCATTATTTAGCTAAAGGTCATTCGAGCTAATGCTACAGTTAGCATTATTGTGCTGAGTCATCGCATCACCACGATAGTTTCCTGATAATCACCCTTAAGACAGTGTTAAAATTAACTATGTATTCTATTAACACTGGTGATTTTATTGTGTGACTTGAACGCACCTTTTTTTTTTTTCTTCCTTTTTTCCTCGTCTTTACTTGTCTTTCGTGAATAAATGCACTCCTTTTTTTTTTATTTATTTATTTATTTTATTCCGCCGCGGTGACAGCTTGTTTATCCTGACTAATACACTGTAATCTCTGGTTAACACAGAGGTCATGTTGGTGCCGATGCGGGGTCAACTCCCTCCCCTACACACACACACACACACACACACACACACACACACACACACACACATATGAGGCACTCTTTGAATCTTTCCCCACCTGATCAAATTGCCGGCTCCAAATCTAATAATCCTTTTTTACTTTGCATTCGTCAAAATAACTCCTCCGTATATATACATTATGTTCTCGGGGCAGCACTTTATGTCTCTTGCATATTATGGACTAATGCAAATGGACATAATAGTTGCAGTGAGCATTAATTCGACACATGCTCTCACCTCTGTCACCCTCACCTTGTGCTATTATTACAAGGCCTGTCACATGACACACAAATACACACACTCTGCTCCCCACAAAAGCATTAGCATATTTTTCTGATTAAAAACAATGTGAACTTGTAAGCACAGGACAGACATATGCAAATGACTGTGCAGCAATTTACCCAAACAAAGCTGGCACTACTGTCACGTGAAGTAAAGGGAGCGGCGGCGGGGAGGTTCAACGGCCACGTTCAGCCGAGCTTCACCGTGTACGCGTTGATGCTACAACAATCAGAACCATACGTGTACAGTTATTATGTATTCATACATGCATTTGTATGTAATGACAAGTTACAGTAGCTTTTATGTGTGTGATTTAATTTGATTATTCCCTTTATGGCAAAGGAATTGGCACCGAAACAGAGCAGCAGCGTGTTTGGGGTTGAAAAAGGGGGATTTATTTGCTTTATTTTAGTTCCATATGAAGTAATTCAGCCACAGAGAGAAAATAGTTAGGAACAAAATTAATAGAAGGATGTATTATACGCTAGAGCTGCAATGTACGTGTTCGCAATAGTCACATGACAGGTTCTGTTAATGTAGGAGACCAATGAGATCAACATGTTCTAATTTAAATAGAACCTGACACACACTGAGAACATCACAACCATTATGAACCAGTTTAGACTGAGTCACTGGGAACAAGACTGAAAAATGAACGACCAACAAGAGACAATCGCCCAAAAGCAACAAGAGAAAATCACCTAAAACCAACAAGAGAAAATCACCTAAAACCAACAAGAGAAAATTGCCTAAAACCAACAAGAGAAAATCACCTAAAACCAACAAGAGAAAATCACCTAAAACCAACAAGAGAAAATTGCCTAAAACCAACAAGAGAAAATCACCTAAAACCAACAAGAGAAAATCACCCAAAACCAAGGCTCGTTGCCAGAAATAAAAACAACATCAGTTATATGGAATTATTTATTTTTCAATTTATTTATTTCATGAATTAATTATTAATTATATTTATTTATTTGTATTTTATGTATTTATTTTTTGATCTATTTTAATTATTTTATTTAATTATTTTAGCTATATATATATATATATATATATATATATATATATATTTATATATTGTATTCATATACTTATTCATTTGTGTTTATTTGTTTATTTTTAATTAGACATTTTATGTAATTTGGCTATTCTTCATGTATCGATTTATCTTCATTTATTGATTTTTATGTATTTATTTATTTAATTTAATTATTATTAACTTAATTACTTGGGCCCCAGGAAGGATGAAACGTACGTTCAGTGTCGACCACTTGTCTGTTTGACCGTTTGCGTCGTCACCACACATCTGTTATTAACTACTGAGTAGTTTTTCATATCGCAATATACTATATATTGCAGTTTTTTTCTCTAATATCGTGCAGCCTTAGATATAACACACACACACACACACACACACACACACACACACACACACACACACTGACTAAATAAACCAATTACAGTGGATGGACAAACTACAGTTGAGTTGGCAAGAAAGGTGAGAACCCTGGGAAAGGCTAAAGATGAAAAAGGGTGAGTTAAAGTTAAAGGTCAGCCAGAAGCTTAAAGAGAAGACATTTACTGCTCCAACAAGACCGTATGTACACACACACAAGTAGAAACACCACTGAGCCAATGTCTTTGCCCAAATAATTGCACAAACGAGCACATCTGGTGCACTTTGAGAGTGTGTTCTGGCTCCATCAGCAGTGTGTGTGTGTGTGTGTGTGTGTGTGTGTGTGTGTGTGTGTGTGTCCACTCCAAATGCCACTGTGCAGCTCCTCTCATTGTCACTCACAGGAGAACAGAACAGACCTCATGATAAAAGAAAGGTTTTTAATCTGCACTGGAAACAACTTCATTTCCAGCATCACATTTATACTCATGCAGATGAACTGAGCAGCGTGTTCATTTCCTGTTTCCATCACTTACATTTGATTTGATTTGACTTATATTTCGTATACAATTTACCAGTTGTGAGTTCGATAAAGTACTTCTATTCTAGTTAGTTAGTGTTTCGTTAGTTGGTTCATTTTCACTTTCAATATGTTAGGTTTCAGAATTTAATTTCTGTGCATTCACTTAACAGACCAAGTTTGTAATCAAGTAGACATTGGGTAATGACTGTAAGCACATTTTTTAAAAGTATTATTATGATTATGATGATGATGATGATGATGATTATTATTATTATTATTGTTATTGTTATTATTGTTGTTAATCATAAAAATAGAAAATTAAATAAAACAATAATCCAAATTAATGAATACAAAAAATATTATTAAAAAAATTATGAAAATAAATAAGTATCAAAATAATAATAAATAAAAAGTGAAAAAATATATAAAATATGTGAAAAATATGTAAAATCTGTTTTAAAGTAAGCACATTATCAAAAAGTTTAAAAAATATTAATACTGAATAAATACAATTATATATATATATATATATATATATATATATAGACACAGAGAGTGAGAGAGATAAAACATGGAATAAAAAAAAAAAAATACCAAAAAATATATATTTTATTTCAAAGTAAAGATATCCTCAAACCTTTGAAAAAATGCATGTTTTGTTTTGCACCTGTTTCCCTCATGCTTTATGGGGACTTTTGGAAAAAAATGTATTTATAGGACCATATAGTTTATATTTTACTTGTGGGGACCTTTATTAATATTTAACCCTCATGGGAACCTGAATTTTGGTCCCCATAGTATCAGAGGTCCCCATGATGTACCTGTGTAAACATGTCAATGTCCCCATAACATTGTACACTACATATACTACATATATCCACTATTTTCAGACAAAAATAAAGCAAAAATGAAAAGGAAGGAAAAGGAAAATTTAGTGAAATCCAACATTTGTACAAATTCCATTATTGTCAGAAAGGAAAAAATTAAATATAATAAACCAATAATATAATACAAGTCCTGAAATTATATTGTAAATAACTTCTGGTTGGTAATATAATAATTTATTATGTTATTATCTCAGTTATTAAAACACATAGAGATAAAAATAAGTTTTAAAATATCAGTGAGGAAGAAGAAAAATAAATAAATGCATCTAAAAGTAAGATAAATAACCAAACATTCATTGTCAGAAAGGAAGTGAATTGTTCCTAAAGATAGAAAAAAGTTGTAGGTTTAATATTTTTTTTTTTCTCTCTAATCTCTTGTCTCGTTGCACAACTCTGATAGATGACATTTTCTCTTTTGCTTTAAAGTTACGTCGCTGTGTGAAGGTCTTAACATCAGAAAAAATAATAATAAAAAGCTAATGAAATGCAAAAAGACACTCAAACATGTCCAGTTGTCATGGTGACGGAGGCACTCGAGACAGCACCTCACACCGAAGGGAAGGTCATTGTAAACACTCTAGAGTCAAATTGGCCGACATGTCAAAAGTGCGTCTGTCTCCGTCTCTCCTGAGGTCTGTGTTCGTCCACAAGTTGACAGGACGATTCCACAGCTGATCCATTAAAGGTGAAAAAACTGAAGCCAACGACACTGGGTGATAGGACGTACAATTCTAAAGATCATTTAGCATTTTCAACACCTTCAACAATTCCGAAATCTTGGAGAAAAATATCGTGATTTTATATTTCCTCAACTCCGTCCTACAAAGTAAAAGAAAATAACTGCATTTTTTTTTTTTTTTGCAACATTCAGATCATTCTTTGTCATTTAATGAAATATCTAATCTCAAATATTGGGTGTTTGGAAAGTAAATGTAAAAAGTTACTAGTAAAATAAAGTCAAAAGTCATTAAAGACCATTACTGTGTTCTTACTAATGTCCATTTAGGACCCTGCCCCAAATAGTTTACAGTCAATCACTGTATTAGACTGAAACACATGATGGAATTATTATATTTTTGAATGTTTTTTATACAGATTTTTCATATATAAGTTATGAGATAAATTAAATGCACTTTAAAATTACTAGCACTAATGACACCATTTACAGCTTCCAACTGTACGTCTGTCTGTTGATTTTTGAGCAGAGGTAAAGTTAAAGGAAATGTGGACACATAGTGGGACAGGAAGTGACAAAATAAAAGCAGATTATTTCTTTAAAGAAAGTAAAAAGGTAGTCAGAGACAGCAGACTATCTAGTCTGAATCTTGAGATATTACCACTGATGTGTTTTAGCTGTTATGTGTGTGAACTTGACCTTTGACCTTTATTGGTTAACATCTATTGGGTTCTTCCTTGACCCATTATCTATCATTCCTGAAAGTTTCATCAAAATTCGTTCAGAACTTCTTGACAGGTGGACAGACAGACAAACCCAAATTTACTACCTCAATATAAAAAATGTAAATATATATAAATCAATAAAATTATAGAAAAAAAAATATAAAATTAAAATATATTTTATTTATATCACATTTCAGTGCCATCATTATTGTACCTGAAATAATTAATTAAAATGAATAATATTGTTTTAATTATTATTATAAGTCAATAAGTACAGTAAAAAAAAATATTTAAATGTAAATTTAAAAAAATTAAGACAAATAAAAAATGAATTAAATAAATACAAAATAAAAAGGAAATTATTATTATTATTTTTTTAATCAATACATATATATATATATATATATATATATATATATATATATATATATATATATATATATATATATATAACTAAATAAAAATAATTGCAGGAACTGTGATAACTATTTTGCACACGACGTACATTGTGAAGTCGATGCTCAAACAATATAACGTCCAGCTACAACTTTAGCTTGAGACTCACAGGTTTGAAAAGCTATTCTCCACTCCTTCCTTAACGGTAGAAGATCTTTCAGTCTTGTCTTCACTACAGTGTGTGTGTGTGTGTGTGTGTGTGTGTGTGTGTGTGTGTGTGTGTGTGTGTGTTCCAGTCAGTATTACCACAGGGGGGAGGGGCTGGTCAGAACACAGGCCACAGGCTGGTGTGACTGTAGCCACTGGCCTGACAGTAGCTCTGTGGCTGCAGAACGTCCCCACACGTCCTGCAGAACGTCCCCACACCTCCTGCAGAACGTCCCCACACCTCCTGCAGAACGTCCCCACACCTCCTGCAGAAAGGCCTGGCAGGCATCTTAAAGTGCAGTCATTAGGCAGCCACTTGTGTAGGTGTTCTTGCAAGAAATCTTGTCAGGCAGATACCTGCTGTCTAATTAGGCAGGCTGCACACACACACTCGCTCAAGGGGAAGAAACGACAAGTGCAGTCAGTGCATGTGCAGTCTAGTGAGGACGTCCACTGTATGAAGGATAGTGTGTGTGTGTGTGTGTGTGTGTGTGTGTGTGTGTGTGTGTGTGTGTGTGCTAATAATGACCTGAGGCTCAACCTGCTGTTGAGAACAGTAACTTGTGACTCAATGCCTTTGTTCACCCCGTAACATCTGGCTCTGACCGAAGGCTGTGACTATATATGTGTGTGTGTGTGTGTGTTTGAAATGCATTCAAGCCGAATGGGCCATTGCTCAAAGAGTGTGTGTGTGTGTGTGTGTGTGTGTGTGTGTGTACTGAGGCAAGAACAGCAAGGACTAAGGCGCGAGGAGTTGATCATCGTCGTGGAAACCTCTGAGGGAAAAAGGCCTGGAAGCCCCTTCTGTCAGCTGGGCTCTATACGTTTCCCCTCGACTGCCTTCACACACACACACACACACACACATACATACACACACACACACAAGGTCCCTCCGGAGCACCAGATTAAGGTCTGAGTTAGTGTGAGCAGAACAATACCCCAGTGTGTGTTTGTGGAGCCGTGGCTAATTGTGTTCATTTGCTGCTCAAGTTGAGACAGCGAGGACACTGGAGGGGTGTGTGTGTGTGTGTGTGTGTGTGTGTGTGTGTGTGTGTGTGTGTGTGTGTGTGTGGTAGGGAGAGAAAACAAGGATGAGAACAAGACAGAGCGTTGGGGAGGACAGATGAGTGTTTGTACGTGTTTGCGATGGGACAAGAAGTGCTATGTGAGGCCATGCAGGTAATCCTCATTACAATGCACAAGTGTTCATATGTGTGTGTGTGTGTGTGTGTGTGTGTGTGTGTGTGTGTGTGTGTGTGTGTTGGAGGTGAGGTTTATATTTAAGAGAGTGCTAATTTCTCACCGTACATCTGCCCGCCTGGCCTCGCACACATTACACACTAAGATGCACTCGCTTAGGTTCTTGGAAACACACACACAGATTTACAAACACATGCTCTCTGGCATTTCGCATGAATTCACAGCTCATGCTTACATACCACTTAGAGAAATTAAGCCCCCATTTGCCTTAATCTTTGAACAACACACACTCGTGCCAACAAACTGAAAAGTTACTTTGTGTTGAGAATAAACGTCCAATGTTCATTTAAGCCAAATGAACATTCTTTAATGTGCACATCTATGAAGTTGTTTATGGAAAGTAGTTAGTGTTATATTTACTAAACATAGTCCACCTTTAAGTTCTTTTTTTCTTTACTGTTCCATTACAACAGGGGTCTCAAACTTTCAGTTCAGGGGCCACATTCAGCCCCATTTAATCTCCAGTGGGCCAAACCAGTAAAATAATAATAATAATAATAATAATATAGATAACACAGATAACATTACTCTATTAGGTAACTGTTTAACTTGTATGGAACTGTTTAAGTTGCACAGATAGTGTCATTATTCACACTTTATATTGTATATTTTATACAGTCAAATACCTTTCTATTTAATTATTCTAGATATTTTAAACATGTTATAATGTTCTTTGTTCTGATACTACAAAATCACGACCACTAATACCTGGACTACTGTAACAAATACGTCTCCCTACTTGGGATGAATAAAGTACATCTATTTACCTACCTACCTATATATCTACACTATAAGGCACACTGGACTATAAGGCACATTAAGTGAAGTTAAAATGATGAGGAAGCTGGGGTGAGGGAAGTCTGGGCTGCTTTGCTGAGGCTGCTGCCCCTGCGACCCAGATAAAGTGGAAGATGATGAGTATGAGTAAAAATATTAGATAAAAAGTGATGAGACGTTATGAGATAAAATGTCATATTTGTGAGATAAAAAGTCAAAATTATGAGATAAAATGTCACATTTATGAGATAAAAAAGTCAAAATTATGAGATAAAAAGTCAAAAGTATGAGAGAAGATGTCACATTTGTGAGATAAAAGCCAAAATTATTAGATAAAAAGTCAAAATAGTTCGATAAAATGTCACATTTATGAGATAAAAAGTCAAAATTATGAGATAAAATGTCACATTTATGAGACAAAAAAGTCAAAATTATGAGATAAAAGCCAAAATTATTAGATAAAAAGTCAAAAGTATGACAGAAAATGTCACATTTATGAGATAAAAAGCCAAACTTATTTGATAAAAAGTCAAAATTATTAGATAAAATGTCACGTTTGTGAGATAAAAGTCAAAATTCCAATTCACGAATCACAACCAGAATTAATCCATATTTAAGACGTGCTGTGGTTTCTGGAGAAAATTAAAGTCTTTTAATTGTGCCTTATAGTCCAAAAAACACAGTATTTCAAATAAGAATTGAGAGAACACACATACTTTGCCCTTTGGTAAGGGTCAGCTTTTAATTTCCAGGCCTGATTTGAGCCATTGACAAAAACACAATTGTTTTACCTTTTTCATGGGGGAACTTTGAGTAGCTGTTTGTCTTTAAAAACAGAACAATGGAAGGTGATTGTTGGTACAGTAGTCACAGTGAGACAAAAAATGAAACAGTGGTAAATCAATGGCAAATAATGTCATCTTAGAAGGTCATACCTGGACCTTTTGGCTTTGTCAATACAAACACACACATGCACACACACTGTAATTACAACAACAGAGTCAAAACACACAAAGCTTCCAAACATCTTAATAAACACTCATAATATTTCTAATGATAAATGACGCACACATACTTTTTTTTTTTGTTTTTTTTCCCTCAACCACACACACACACACCAAAACTGCAATAATAAACTTACACACACTTGCACTTTGTGTCTCAGTGCACCCTCACATGTAAACTCCGCAGGCTACTAAGCTGTATTCAACCTCCCTGCCTGGCCACGCTGCGATTTCACCAACGCTAAGTGTCCCTCTCTCCTCCCTGCCCGGGGCGAGCGAAGGAGAAAATAAACAACTAAAGAGACAAACAGCGAGAGCCACTTAGAGCCACTTAAAGCCAAGGCTCCTTCCCACAGCGAAGCACTTCCCTAGGGCTACTGATGTCTGCCCGCCACGCTGGGAGACGGCAGGGTAGAGCGACCAAGAGACAGACAGGCAGGAGAGAGAGAGAGAGAGAGAGAGGGGTGATACATGAGGAACAAAAAGTTTCACAAAGATAAGAATGTGAAAAACAAATGGCTGTGGATTAGCACTGTAAGCTAGCTGCCTGTAAGGTAGAGACAGCCTGATGAGCAGTGACAGTTACCTGTGGAGCACAGACACTGATCTGAGGACAGTTTTACCACTGGCTGGAGACATGCTGTGGACAGAGACAACAAATGATGCTTTATACTGTGTCATTTACACGTCGCTGTTAAAGGGCTACTTTGACATTTTACACATAAAGTCCTGTTTTTAGGATGAGTTAGAGCTGTTCTGACTGATGGTATTTTTGACATTTGGCGCTGAATTGAGTATTTTAGATTTTAAAATGTATAATATTGTCCTTTTAATGCACTGTATACGTCAAATAATCCAGAGACGTATACTTATTTATAACGTAGGGCTGCACAATGTGTGGCAAAAATATTAGCATGATAATGCAGGTTGCAATATTCATATCACAAAGATATATATTTAATAATTTATTTTCTTTTTTTTTTATTTACATCATAGAGGAGAGGGGTATTTAATTTTTTGAGTTGGTTTGTGTGTTGTACTGGACTAATGGACAGAGTTTATGTTCTTTTCATGATAACAAAAGTCACTTTTTATTTTTATTTTTTTATTTTTTTTAAATAACCCTCAACTTTTTATTAAAACTTTTATGGACATCGACACCGTCAATAAATTCAATGGGATAAAAGCAGTGCAAGTAGTGCATAAACACATTTTCCTTTATGTTTTACTGTAAAATAAAGTACAAAAAAAGACAATAAAATATGAATACCTTGAAATATTTGTGGAATTTGACCAATATTCAGTCTGTTACTAAATGCTGTGTATATTTGTAGATCTATAAATTGTGATGCACGTGTATAAATGAAAAACTAAAGCATAATATCATCAACGTTGCACTTATTTTTCATAAGAATTCACAGGTTGTTCATACTTGTTCATGTACAGTTTATTTTTATTGGATAATTTAGCTTTTTTCCCACTCATTTTTGGCATTTTTGACATTATTTTATACATTTTTATCCTATTATTTATATTATTTTATTAGTGCGGCCCACTTTATACCATGTGACCCCTGAACTATTATGAGTTTGACCCCCCTACTCTAAATTTAGCACAAGTTAGTGTCATATAAGTGGTGATAATATTAATATTACTCCTCAATCTTTGTCTTTTTCATCTTTTATTTGTCTTTTCTCTTGTTCATGTCTTGCTTTATGCTTCCGTCTGTACTAACCCTCTCCATTTGCCCCTCCCTCCCTTTATTTTTGTCCCCCTGGCTGCGAACCCAAAGGTCACTTTTCCCCTGAGAGTCCTGTTTACCTGAACCGCTCCCCTCTTTTTGACATTCACCTACTTGCAGATAGAAGGAGGAGCACGTGGAGGTGTCGACAGAGAGATTATTTTGAGCTGGGAAATGTTCACAGGCCCAAAGAGATGGAATAACATTCATATAATACACACATATATACACTCCATATGTCCTGGAAAAACTGGGAATGTTTGACCAATTTTCCAGTCACTGTATTATAATCAGAGGTGGAAGTACTTTCTCAACTGTACAGTATTGGTACTTTACTTGAGTATTTATTTTTCTGGCAACTTTTTACTTTTACTCGCTATATTTTCGTGTAAATATCTGTACTTTATACTCTTTACATTCTCAGATTAGACTCATTACTTTTTCACACTAGACAACAGTATGAAAAATAAGTCGTAAATCAGACTATATCATAATTGTGACTGATTTTTCTCATAATTTTGACTTTTTATCTCACGATTTACATTTTTTTAATCCCATAATTATGTTTTTTTTTTAAATCTCCAATTTATAATGTTTGAATTTCAGTGATCCGCAACCGCAGGTGCCCGCAGGTGCCCGCAGGTGCCCGCAGGTGCCCGCAGGTGCCCGCAGGTGCCCGCAGGTGCCCGCAGGTGCCCGCAGGTGCCCGCAGGTGCCCGCTTACTTCAGGTCAGTTCTTAAATATATGTTCCTAGCACTACTGTGTGGGAAAGCCCCTTTGCATCCTGCTACATGTCGAAGCTTTCAGTCAAATGTACAAGTGCTTCTTCCTGTTATTAAGCAGAAATATGTGAAAAGTGAAGTTCATTATGTCTTCATTCACACGTAAGGAATTATCCTCTATGAGAAACATGACATATGAGGCATTTAGCTCCTTCAAACCCTTTTGCTCTGTTCATTTTCCAAAGGGTTTCAGGATTTTAAGAGGCATGCCTTGAAACATGAAGTGGCCACTTTGAAAGAAAATTCATCCTTGTGTAAGAGCAAACAGAAAAATGTTATGTCTATAGTATGATCCACACCTGTGTCCATTAATATTTGAAGTCAAATGGTACTCCAACAAGCTTAGTCTATTTTTTATAAGAACGGCTTTTACTAAAAGTGTTTCATTGGTCTATTTAAAATTCACAGCTAATATCTGAAGGTTAAGGTTTGGATATGGTAAAGAATTGGATTAAATATTACAAGTAGTGTCATTTATTTTACCCGCCCCCTGAAAGGAGAGAGTTGGTTTGTGTGTGTGTTTGTTTGTTTGTTTGTTAGCGTGTTTACCCAAAAACTACTGGACTAATTTCTATGAAATTTCCAGAAAAGTTGTAAGGTGGTCCGCAATAAATCCCATTAAATTTTGGTGAATGAAGGTCAAAGGTTAAGGTCACTGTCACTAACTAGAGTACTCCGACCGATATCTATCTATCTATCTATCTATCTATCTATCTATCTATCTATCTATCTATCTATCTATCTATCTATCTATCTATCTATCTATCTATCTATCTATCTATCTATCTATCTATCTATCTATCTATCTATCTATCTATCTATCTATCTATCTATCTATCTATCTATCTATCTATCTATCTATCTATCTACCTATCCATCCATCCTTCCCTCCATCCATCCATCCATCCTTCCCTCCATCCATCCATCCATCCTTCCCTCCATCCATCCATCCATCCATCCATCCATCCATCCATCCATCCATCATTTACCTTTTTAGTCAGATGCAGTATTTCATCACCACCAGTTCAGTGATTATATTAAACGACCACTCTGTTGTATTTTTATTAACACATTCTAAAACGGTGTGTAGGTTGTTGGAGGATCTGTGCAAATGGAAGTTGGTGTTTCTATTGTGTTTCCATTTGTGCGTAATCAGCTGAAAATAAGGGTCATTGTGCATTTGTTGCCTGAAAAGGAGCAGTTTTTATCTGCACTTTTTGGCCATGGTTGTGTTCTAGGCATGATTAATGACAGCCTTTTAAGTTGTGCACATTTTATATCGGCCACCCTAGGCTTTCCCTCACATGGTGTGGATAGTTTACATGTCTGTGGGAAATGTTAATAAATTAAACCAGTTGTAAACTCATAATATCGTACCTCTGGGTCTTTACATTTGTTGTGTCAATCACGGGAGTAAAGTGAAAAAGTCAGATAAATGTGAAATTCCATTGCAAAATATCAGATACATATTAGATTTAGGACCATATATGGAAGTGGGCTGGGTGGGATAAAAAAAAAATCTGATTTGTGCCATTCAGGTCATCTTTAACAGGTCAGGTACAGGTCAAAGGTCAGATACAGACTGTGTTTAACAGATCAGACATAGGTCAAAGGTCAAATACAGACTGTCTTTAACAGATCAGACACAGGTCAAAGGTCAGATACAGACTGTCTTTAACAGATCAGACATAGGTCAAAGGTCAGATACAGACTGTCTTTAACAGATCAGACATAGGTCAAAGGTCAGATACAGACTGTCTTTAACAGATCAGACATAGGTCAAAGGTCAGATACAGACTGTCTTTAACAGATCAGACATAGGTCAAAGGTCAGATACAGACTGTCTTTAACAGGTCAAATGGCAGCAAAAAGTCAGATTTGGGAACATTCACCTTCAGCCTGAACGTAGACTAACTGCACACGCCACTGAATCCTTCAATGCACCTTCAATGAAACAGGCCCATTTTTCATTTTCCACTTTCTTTTTTTTTTTTGGGTGGGGGGTAATAGGAAAACCCAATGAACTGGGGAGCACGGACCACAAACCGTTTTGGATGTACATGCACGCCTTCACTGTCACGCATACAGTGTGTGTTTATGTTGAGTGTTATGCATGCTGATGGTGACCCAGACCCCCACAGAGACCCCCACCCCTTAGACTCACCCCTCCTAGGGAGAGGGCAGCAGGACGGGGTCAAAGAGGCAAATCTAGCCGCCTGATCCATGGAGGCCTGCCCAGGGCCATTAGTATCCATTACCAGGAGGCGCACACACACACACACACACACACACACACACACACACACACACACACACACACACACACACACACACACACACACACCATGGCCTGTGGTGCGTCATTTCTACACAAACACACTCCAGTCTGACCAGACCTGCTATTTTACATAAAACATCCAAGCCATTAATCTGAAAAACATAAAAACAAAACACACACAGGTTTAAATGAATAATGAATGTGTGTAGCTACATAAAAAAAAGATAAATAAATATAAATAAACACAGATACTGTACAAAGTCTGACTGGTGTGTGATTAATATTAACAAAATAAATGTGATTAAATTCAACGTGAAAAAATAAAACAGACTTTGTGTAGTTTGGTGTATTGTTATGTTGAGTTAATGACATTTGAAGTTAATTTGTACTAATTGTTGTTTAAATAATCTCAGCTGAAAATCACTGAGTAGAAATTAATTATATTTTATCAGTAAAATCGACAATGTATAAAACAATATAATCCAGATATTTAGGAATTCTGATTTATTTTTATTCAGATAGTTGGTATATCAGAAGTAAATCTTGATTTGAAGTAAATCCAAAATAATTTCATTAATAATTGTAATTATTTTGGATTAAATTATGTTCACTTCATAAAATCAATAGTTGAAATAGTTATATTTTGATTGTCACTTTGTTTCCATCATTTATTTAAGTAGAAAATGGTCAAACTTTTCTGGGTGTACACACGTATTTGCATAAATATGAAAAAAAAAAAAAAACATCACAAAGACAAACACACCTGACAGTGAACCAGGCCTCCAGCAGCTCTCGACAGAGGTCCTCACTTCAAACAGACAATCACAGAGGGGGTGACCTTCTGGGAACCTGTGGGGTGTGTGTGTGTGTGTGTGTGTGTGTTTGTGTGTGTGTGTGTTCAGTGTCATACACTCACCTCCTTCGGACATGTCTCACTACAGCTGCACAATATATTGTTTGAGTGTCGACATCGCAACGTACGTGTTCGCAATAGTCACATGACAGTTTGGACTGAGTCACTGGGAACAAGACTGAAAAATGAGCGACCAACAAAAGAAAATCCCCCAAAACCAACAAAAGAAAATTACACAAAGCCCCAAAGACCACATATGTATGTATATATATATATATATATATATTAGAGAGAAAATCAACATTGGATATGTGGAGTTTATTTATTTATTTATTTTTATGTTATTGAGTTACTTTTTATGTGTGTTACATTTTATTATTTATTTATTTGTATTTTTCTTATTTTTTAAATTAATGATTTTTTTTTATTCACTAATTTATTTTCTTTATTTTTTTCTTTATTTGCATTTATTGTAAATTAATTAATTCATCAACTTTTTTTTTTACATTTTTATTTAATTTTTTTATGTATTATCATATTTTTTTTATTATTTATTTATTTATAATATTTTATTAATTCTTCTTAATTAATTCCACTACAGAAGGATGACACTCAAACATATGTTCAGTGTCGATCATTAATCTGTTGGACCGTTTGCATCGTCCCCACACAGCTGTTATTTATTCCTTGGTATTTTTTCACATCGCAATATACTGTATATCGCAGAGTTAAGAAATATCGCGATGTTATTTTTTTTTTCTAACATGGTGCAGCTCTAACTGTCAGACAAACCCAGTCCATGTCCACATTCTTGTCACCGTCTTTGCCAAACAGGTGTGAGCTAAATGGTTATGAATGGGCTGCCGGACCATCCAGCGCACGTTTTTACGGTCGTTAATGTCGTTTTAATAGAAACATGAACAGCAGAAGGCCCAGCCATCTGTCTGAAGAAGTGAGAGGAATGACAGGAAGTAGAAAAAGAGCAGGAACGTAAAGGAAAAGAATGGAAGGAAGAAATTCAGGAAAGAAAATTCAGACATCAGCAGTGTCTTGGCTCCGTGTGTGTGTGTGTGTGTGTGTATATTCCTATATTTATGGGGACATTAATATGTTTACACAGTCACACTATGTGGACCTCTGACACTATGGGGACCAAAATTCAGGTCCCCATAAGGGTGAAATATAAATGTACTGTAGGTCCCCACTAGTAAAAGAATAAAATAGAAATGATGTGGTCCTATAAATACATTACTACTGTTTGTTTGTTTGTTTGTTTGTTTTTTTTCCAGAAGTCCCCATAAAGTATGAGGGGAAATAGATGCAAAGCAAAACAATTTATTTTTATTTTTTTTTAAATCATTCATTTTTTATTTAATTTTATTTTCAATTTATTATTATTTTTATGAATACACTTAAAATACACTTAAATACACTTTCTGTGTATTTAAATGCATGTATTTTATTATAATTGTATTTATTTATTCATTATTCATCATCATCATTATTATTATTATTATTATTATTACTTGACTACAAACTTGGTCCTCATGAGACATGGAAACCAGTGTGTGTGTGTGTGTGTGTGTGTGTGTGTGTGTGTGTGTGTGTCTGGCATGTCAGCTGTGTCTGGCTAACAAGCTGCACCCTCACCAGCCATTATCTAGAGCATGGCAACTGGCCCATACCTGCAAGGTGTGTTTAAGTGTGTGTGTGATTTAGAGCGTGGCAGCTGCGTCGTACCTGCGAGCGTCTTCGGGGCTCGCTTCTCTTCTGTTATGGAGCAGAAGAGGGGGATTGTGGGAGAGATGAAGGACAAAAACTGATATCTTGTGCGTCCCAACTTTCTTTTTCTCTCGGTGTCTGGGAAAAGAGCGATGTGGAGCCAGAGGGCGGACACACAAACACGACCCAGACCTGCACAACGACGTCCACTGTTAGAATTATTCGTCCTGCTTTAATAGTCTTTATGCCATTCAAGGTTACAATAGTGCTGCAGTTTGGAGCAGTTTCTTATCAGTTTCGGTGTCAAAGTGGGTTTGCGGTGTCTCTTTATTATATTTTAATGCTGTCTTTTCAATTGTGTTTTCCTTATTTCATATCAGGGGTGTCAAACATGCGGCCCGGGGGCCAAATGCAGCCCGCTAAAAGGTTCCAATGTGGCCTCTGGGATGAATTTACAAAGTGCAATAATTCCACAGTCAAGGCTGTATTATCTTGAGCAGGGGTGTCAAACTCATTTTAGTTCAGAGGCCACATTCAGTTACATTTGATGTGAAGTAAAAAACAAAAAACAAACAAAAAAACAATATATAACTGTAGAATGTTCATTATGTCTTACTATTAAATTAAGTAAATTAAATTAATTTATCTCTGACATAAATGAAAGATTAACTTAAAAAAATAATATATAAATAATGTCAACTTCAAAGTAAAGTAAATAACTCTGTTTTAGAGCAAAAAAAGTACAATTTAATTATGAAAACAAACCATATTAGACTTTAGTCCATCATTTACATACATATATGTTCTAATTTACAGATTACAGTGGATCTACAGATACACTAAATATTTAGTAATAGGTGGAATAGTATTAAAGTTGTACTTATTCTCTTAAGACATTTCCAATATTTCATATCTGTTCAGATTTTCGAGGTTTTTCTCTGAATTTATACTTTGCTTTAGTGTCACTAAATAAAAAAACAAAGAAACTTGTAAATCTTTAGAGGTTATAATGATATTGATTTGGTCTGAATGTGAACCACGAACCAAAATTATTTATATTTTTGTGTAATTTTTGCATTTCATAAATTCATCCAAAGGGCCGTATTTGGCCCCCGGGCCACATGTTTGACAGCCTTAGCCAGTGACCAATACAGGCCAATATTTGGAGCCAAACCAAATGTCAGAAAATGTTTAACTACAGTTAGAAAATATAAATAATGAGAGTTAAATTGACAAATATGACTAAACATACATCTTCCATTTTTTTTTTCATTACTTTCTCCCTTTTCTCTTATTTTTTCTTCCGTTTTATTTTTTTAATGTAACAATAAAAATGTGAAAAACCTGAACTAGTATGAACAACATGAAATAACTAAAGAAAATTCACTACAATTGCAATATTTTTTTGCTTCTTCCTGTCAAAATAATATGTTTGAAACAGAACATTGTTAAAATTACATTTATTTTTCCTTAGAAATTTTAGTTTTTTTTGTGTTTTTTGTGGTTATTCCCATTTATTTTGTTTGCATAGTTCATAAAAGACAATATTTTCATGAATTTAATGAGTGCGTTTTGCACTAAATCAAAGACTAAAGTTTGGAGTTGGAGCTATTTTATTATTTTCCTGGAAATCGAATCAGGCTGAATGTAACCCTTGAAAGGAAATGAGTTTGAGACCCCTGCTTTATATGTATACATTACACCAGAAGATAATAGCGCTTTACACTCTGTCAAAGTGGCTGTTAATGAAAAGAAAATGAAAGAATATGTATTTATATTTTTAATAGGTTTTTAATAAAATTGATGGAATTAAATGTGTGAATTAAATGAACACTGACACACAAACTGAATGTGCCAGAAAATGTTGAAAGTGTTTCCATTAACAATGTAACCTTGAAGTTAATCAATTTATGACAGTTTTGTTATATATATATATGTATGCACAATTAAAACAGCCAATCCCTAGAACGATGTTAAATAGAATGAGAGTTAATGTAATTGGACAAACTTTGAAATAAAATGTCAAATCCTTTAATCTAGGAAAGTGAGTTACAAAACCCACCCTTTGAAATAAGCCAAGGTAAGTTATGTTTTAGCTGCGAACACTAAATATATGTGTGATTTATGCACACACGTTAACAGAACCAAAGCATACAGTGTGCAGAAATAAGAACATTACAGTGTTTTTGTGACTGATGTTGAATGTGAATAATAATCAAGGAAATATTGAAATAAGACCAGTCCAGTTTCCTCCTGTTCAGTTCTAGGTAGAGCTGCACGATACTGGAACAAATAAAATATAAAATGTCATCATCAACAGAAGAATAGTCGATGAATATCAAGAGTATGAGAAGGACACAAACAGTCTTTGTTGAGAGTCGTCATGGCGACCGAAGGCAAACAAGTCAAAGATTTTCTAGAACTTTCTGGTTTGAATCCCATCTGTTTTTTTGTGTATATATGTTTCTATTTTCATTTAATGTCATTTTATTTATTTTATGTTCAACTACAACCATAGACGCATGCACGAGACAGTTAACCTGCATTAGAGATTAATTCTGTCATATTAAGTGAACACTTATAATATATATTTTATGGACAGATAATAATCTTTTGATGAGAGAATGTGTGTGTGAATGAGAAGAAGATACATGATTGATAATAGAGGAAATGATAAACAGTTGACATGATTCAGGGAAAATGGTTTTTATACAAGTTTATTTCATAACTAATATATGGTTTAAATTCCACTGCTTTAATATGAACAAAATGACAGAAATGAAAGTTGAAAGTTTTACATGTGACTGTGATAATTAAATAATATAATGGACTTGTAGCTGTCCTCGTTGTCTTATATTTCTGCTGTGTTAATTATCTATACACCTGTCATCATATCCCAAATATGAAGGCATTACTTTCCTGTCAATATGTTTAATTTTATCCTAAAAATCGCTCCATAACATGTGATGTAACTAATGATATATTGTGCAGCTCTAGGACTTTCATCATCCCATCCATCCATCTACCCTCTTCTGGATAAGTGTGTGTGTGTGTGTGTGTGTGTGCGTGTGTGTTTGTGTGTGTGTGTGTGTGTGGTGAACATTTTACTCAGACTTTGTCTTCCGTCCATCCTCTCTCCCTCCGTCTCTCTCCTTTCCTCTCCCTCCCCTCCTCTCTCACCGTGACCAGAAGAAGTTCTTCTGCACTGGTGCCCCTCCATCCATCCTTCCAAGCAGAAACACACACACACACACACACACACACACACACACACACAGGCCCATGCTTCTCCCACCTACCCACACACACACACATCCACTCGCCACCATCCACCACATGCATACACATTCAGTACCAACCACACAGCAGAGGCCTTAGGGCTCAACCATCTGCTGCCCACCCAACCCAGCACCCCCCCTCTGTAGTACCCACCTTCCCAACATATGCAGCCCTTGCCCTGGGTAAGGTGGCAGGGCCAGTGGCCTCGGCCCTGGCCAAAAGATAGGGGTGAAGGAGCACATATGTAGCCCAGACGGTGTGTGTGTGTGTGTGTGTGTGTGTGTCAGAGGAGAAGGAGAAAGGAAACCCAGACAAATCAAGGATTAGATAGCTCTCCCCTTGAATCCCTCCATCTTTTTTTCGCTCGGTCTCACCCATATGGCTGCTTTCTTCCATGTTCACACCAGCTCAGTGACCACCAAGGTCGCACCCTGCAAAGGGCTACTGCGGCCTGAAGCGACGCAACTGAGAACGCAGCCACGAGCTGGAGACATGGTGGGAATAAGTGGGGGAGGTGGTGGTCATGTGCTTGGCATTGTCACTAAGACACCTTTTTCTTTTTTTTTTTTTTTTTTTCTATCCTTCACTTTCTCTCTCTGCCTCTTCCCTTTGTTAACTCTTGCCTCAGGGCACTATCTGCAACAAAAGGCAGAAAAAAAAACACTGTGACACTTTCATCCTCCCATCATCCCTTCCATCCATCTACCCTCTGTCTCTTCCGAATATGTGTGTGTGTGTGTGTGTGTGTGTGTGTGTGTGTGTGTGTGTCGAACAACTGATATGACAGCAGTGGTGAACGTTTTGTTTCAGCGCTAGCATTAATTACATTGACTATTCCAAAGTCTTCCATATTTCATGAGTGTTCTTTTGCATTGCAGGCGATGCACCACTCTCCTATTCTCTTTAGTCTTCCTGTGCCTCTTTACACGTTCCAGGAAACCTGGCGCTCATGTCAGTATCAGGTTGGGTTAGAAAACCAACAGGGAATTGGGCCAGAAATACCTTGGAAAGTTCACAACATGCAGTTGTGGTAACAGTAGTAGATGCTGGCAGGTTCTGCAGTTGTCCAACTAAGTTTTTAATCAGCAAACTGAGTTACAAAATATCTCAAAGGACAAACAACACTGTAATAAATCATATTTGGTGTCAGTTTTTTTTTTTTTTGGGGGGGGGTGATGTCCTTCTCTTTGGACAGACATTGTAAAAAATGATTGTGATGAAAGTCCCCAAATGTCCTCAATATGTCTGTGGACAACAAAAGCAGTACAAACACACTGTTGGCTGCCAACGGAGCAATAATAATAATATACTCATTATGCATCGGCCCAAAGATGAGATTAGGCCAATATGAATTCTGACAGTCCCCACGAGTCCCCATGAGTCCCCACGAGTCCCCAGAACTCACAACAAAGACTGCACATAATACACATACAAACAGTCAAGTGTGTTTTTAATGTGTGGAGTTACATCTGTTAACTCTGAACTGTATCTAAAATAGATGTTAATCATTGAATCAAACTATTAGTTATCGTCCCCCCCCCCCCCACACACACACACACACCCCCACCCCCCTTAGAGGCAAAGGGTGTTGTCTTTCGCTTCAGTTTGGGATGAATTGAGTGTTAACAAACAAATGTGCTTTCTAGATTACCAGTCCCTCAGAATAGATGTCATTACATTTTGGAAATAGGAGGTCAAAGTTCAAAATTTTCCTCATTTTTAAAAGAAAATGTTGCTGTTTACTACTAATGGCTGAGGCACAGTTTGTTTTTCCATAAATGTATTCACCGCAAACCTTTTTATTTGAGTTTCTCATCAAACTAATCACATAATTAACACGTGTTGCCCGGCACAACAAACCCCGCCCCCTTTGTACACATTTATACCTGATTTGCTCTATCTCTTATCATTGCAAAAAACACATTTTTTTGATGACTGTGACCTTGACCTTTGACCTACATCCACCAAAATTTAATGGAATCTATTCTGGAACACCACACGCCTTCCCTGAAAACGTAATGTAAATTGGTGGAGTCATTTTTTCTGTGTAAACCTGCTTACAGACAAACACACACGACACCCCTCTACTCTTCGGGGGGTAAAAAGAACTTAAAATAATTAAAAAGCAATGTTCAGTGCAGTTTTCATTAGACAGCATCAGACCGCTGAGTGTGTTTTAATGTATTCTGTGTTGAGTACTGCTAACACTAAGTATTAGTATGTGTTTTATTTATACACAAACACCTGCTTCCACAGATTTACAGTGTAATGTTAATGGAGCTCAGTGTCCCATAGTTTTTCTGGTGTGTTTCGAAGGTCTGTGCATTAAAATAACAGCATACATTTTGCAAATGTGTTCGAAAGTGCTGCTGCCATATGCCAGCTGTTCACATCTGCTCTGTACTGGGTGTTTCAGCTCGACCAAAAAAAAAAAAAAAAGTTTATTATTAGGACTTCCTACACTTCTCACAGTCATTTTTTTATCGGTTAAATTCTTATTTTCATCCCGTTAAGAACTGTAAGGCAAATATCGTGTAGTTTTTGACAGTTTAGAATAAGTTCATTTGACGGAAAGAAATTGTACTTCTTTGTTTTTGACCCACCCAAGGTTTTTTAATCGAACAAAAGATGTGACAGAAGACGACATGTATATAAGAAAACAAAAAAGTAAGCAGCAGATAATGTGTGTGTGTGTGTGTGTGTGTGTGTGTGTGTGTGTGTGTGTGTGACTTTGTGTGTGTGCACGCTGTGTCTGATGGATCAGTGATTAAATAAATCATGGTAACCTTTCCTGTAACCTTTCCCCCCCTCCCCAGCCCCTGCCTGACCTTACAAGACCCACGCACATTAAAGACTTCACTCTTCTCCTTCATCTCTCTCATCTTCATCATTTTTCTTCATCTGTTTTACAGCCTCTGCCAGTCCTTGTTTTGGTTTGTTTTGGTTTTAACCCTTCATTCACATACTGTACATACATATATACAGTCTATACATACATATACACATGCATATACATACATATACATATATATATATATTGTCTATACATACATATACATACATACACACATACATATACATACATATACATATACATACATATACATACATATACATATACATACATATACATACATATACATACATATACACATACATATACATACATATACATACATATACACATGCATATACATACATATACACATGCATATACATACATATACACATGCATATACATACATATACACATACATATACATACATATACATACATATACATACATATACACATACATATACATACATACATATACACATACATATACATGCATATACACATACATATACATACATATACACATACATATACATACATATACACATACATATACATACATATACACATACATACATATACATACATACACATACATATACATACATACATATACACATACATATACATGCATATACATGCATATATACATACACATACATATACATACATATACATACATATACACATACATATACATACATATACACATGCATATGCAGGCAGCGTGCATTGATTAGACTGAATTTTATACATAAAAATATGAATTTGGAAGATATTAATCTGAAAAATATTAAGTGCATTTAGTTTAATGAATAAATTATCAGATGAGGTTAGTGGTTTAGAGTGTACTTTTGTACTTTGTCACAGTTTCCTATTATTCTAACATGCTAAAATGTGTCACTTAACAATGTTTCCTCAACTCATCAATTAGACTGAGGGTGAGAATTAACCACAGAGAGAAGGTGTGATCTACTCAAATCAATACAAGCACCAACATGCAGGACTTTTTTTTGTTCTTTTTTTTTTATTGTAGCTCATCATTGTTTAGATCTGCTGTTTACAAGTTGCTTTTAGCAGCTGTTGATGCCTGACCTCTGACCCCTGACTATGGTTGTCTTTGTAGCATTAACCATCTTACCAATGAGTTATTTTCATACGTTAGCAGAAATAAACACTAATTAAATAGCTCACAAACAGAAGGTCCCTGGTTCTATTCCCACACCAGACCTTTCTGTGTGGAGTTTGCATGTTCTTCTCGTGTCTGTGTGGGTTTTCTCCAGTTTCCTCCCACCATCCAAACACATGCACTGATAGGTTAACTGGTTAATCTAAATCACCCATAGGTGTGAATGTTTGTCTATATATGTTCAGCCCTTAGATGAACTGGAGACTCATACATGGTGTACCCCACCTTCACCTATTGGAGCTGGAGTAGACCCCCAGTGACCCCCAGTGACCCCCTGTGACCCCTGTGACCCTAGTGAGGATAAAGTGGGTTCAGATGACGAGACGAGGCTTGGTGGAAAACCTTTCGGATCAGAACCCTCTGTACCTCCAGCTCTTAAAATCCAATTAACTCGAGCGGAATGCAGCCGTTTCCATGGAAACCTTTATTCTGAATTAACATTTCCATGTAAACATGAAGGAAATAGTTTTAATTCTGAATAAATAATTTTGAATTCAATCACTGGATGGAACAAACATGAAAGATTTAAAGTTGAGGAGCAATAAGTGAAGTTACTTAAGTATGTGTTTGTATTTATACTTCACTCATACAAGTCAAATATAGTGTTATTACCGACCTTATATCATACCCTATTAACAAACACATTTAAAATAACAAATTTCATTATGACATGTGACTAATGAGAATCAGTCTTGTCGTGTTCATACAATTATGAGACAAATCATCAAATTTTACAGAAGCATAAAATAAAGGTGACTCACATTGTAGCCATCTTGTATCTTCTGTTTGTACAGATGCATCGTGGGTAGTTTCAGCTCATATTCAAATTCATGTAGGTTTTCAAAGCAGTTGTTAAATATATTGCGATAATCATGAAATATGAATATTCATTATTAAAATAACCAATAAAACAACACTTAATGAAACTTTTCACATATAACAATGTACCTTTAGTTTTATTTATGTATTTATTGTTATGTTTTCCCCTAATTTAAAGACCAGAAATGTTGATCGGGCCAATTTTGGTGATGAGAATTTGGCCAGAAAATGTAGAAAAGGGCGAAAAGAAAATAGAATGTTTTAAAATGACCTAGTGTGAAAGAAAAAACACATTTTCCTCTACAGTAAAATAATGATATATATATATAAGATTTATGTAATATTTAACCACTAAAACCTCAGGACCATTGATTTTTTTGTTGTTGTTTCATGAGAATCACTCATTAACAGGGAATAAAACCACTTTGTGTTGTGGTTTGTTTTATATTTAAATGTCATGAACACTTTGACTGGATTAAATGTAGGTTTGAAAACACCCTTTGTTTCTCTACTCCTTCCTTTCATAGTTACCACTTTAGTGTTTTAGGCTTTTTTTTTTTTTTTCTTCTTCCTCTGTGCCTACAGGTTTCCGTTTATTCCTCCTTTTTTCCATCCGTCACTCTCCTAAATCCCTTGTGGCTCAAAAAAGGTTCAACTGTTTCCTTCTTTTAGCATTAATCTGCGTGTGTGGTTGTGTGTGATCTTTAAGATCTGCAGGTTCAAACGACTACTCCCACCACGCCTTGCTACTGAACTCACCAAGAGGTCGCTGAGACACCACGAGTGTGTTTGTGCATCTGTGTATGTGTGTGTGAGTCGACTCCCTGATCTCCTGCTCTAATACCCTGAGGACCTTTGGTTCCTTAACTATAGGAGGTCCTAAGCAACCAACCCACACAGCCGCATACAAACACACTGCATCTGCACACGCACACACACATCTTCAGAGGATATCAAAGATTAAACATCAATCATTCTCACCTCTTGAAGTCTTGAAGAACGAACACCTCATATGAAAGGTCAACGCACGCCTGGAGGGCAACGACAAATCAATATGCAGTGATGAAGGAGGTGATGATTAAACATAATAGGAAGGTGGAGGTGAAGAAGAAGGAAATAATAATGAAAAAATAAGATTAAGATGGCAAATAGAAGAAGCAAAAGAAAGGGAAGACAGTAATTATCCCTCCACCGTCACAAATTAGCTAAAGGGGGACACGTCATCATGTCCATTTTCCAGCAGTGGACATGTTGCGTTGTCCTCCTGGACGTTCCAGGGACATGGCTGCGTTTTTAAAAGACCACAAACTAGCTACGTGTTCTCACTCATCTGGAGTTTATTCAACAACAGCCACTGTAATAATGATTCAACATCAATGACGCACATGCGCACAAAGACTTCCTGTAAGACCATGTCAATCGTTCAGACAAAAACAGTGCATTACTTGTTTTAAATAAAAGCTATTGTAAATGCATAGCTGTTTTAAACAAAGTATATCAATTTTAAATGTAATGCTGAATATTAATAAACTGTATTTTCCCTTATTTACTAAGTATAAATGTTAACTGTCATTATATCTGAACTTCTTAATGTTCCACTTCCACTTTAACACAGTTTCCTGGTGTCTCAGTGACCTGTCGTTCACATGTTTTGGTCAAAATATCACATTAATGCAGAAACAGAAGCTTCTTCAACCTGTAGAAACAACTTTTCAAACAGTGATCCTTACAATATGTATTTTTAAGGCCTTAAAAAGCATTATATTTGATGAAGTATGGCATTAAATTTCACACAGGAGGTATTACATTTCATCTTTGTAGCCGTATTTATTTAGCTAGTGTCGTTTGTTATCAAGATGCTGAAAAAGTAGATGTTTTTTGTCTCTGTCCTAAAGCTGCTGTGTGTCTAATAGAGTAGGGGGCAGTGTGGTCTTTTAGCCAGTGTTTACATCAGACGAAGAAGAAATGGTTGGATCCAGGAGGTGTCATGGCGGCATGTATCTATATTTAAATATTGTATTTTTATACCAGTACAAAGAAGTTTATTGTAATAAAATTCATATGTCTGTGTATATATATATATATATATATATATATATTATTTTCCAATTTCAGCTAAGAATTTGTATTATTGATAATGAATGTAGTGTTTTGATAATTCCAATGACTAGCTCTTATTCTGAAATATGATCTTTGAAAATATGGAAATAAAATTAACCATATTAATATTTTATGAGCTGAGGATTTAGAAAAATCCCAGATTTCAAAATATCTGAGGTTTTTTAAGTATAATTTTTGTTTAAAAATCTTCTTCGAGCATGTCTATAGGGTAATAACATCTTAATTTATTCAGAAATAGAAGTTCCTAGTATAAGACGACAGCGACACTATATAAACACGGCACATATTGAAACTAATTAATGATTTAATCTCATCATACCAAAAATATTTGACTCTAATAGTTGTAGAAAATCACTCTGGTTCACATGGTGTCTGAAACACAAAGTTAATTATAATAAAAATAAATAAATAAAATAAATGCGCGGTGGTGCAGTGGTTAGCACTCGTGCCTCACAGCAAGAAGGACCCTGGTTCGAATCTCGTACCAGACCTTTCTGTGTGGACTTTGCATGTCCTCCCCGTGTCCGCGTGGGTTTTCGCCGGGCACTCCGGTTTCCTCCCACCATCCAAACACATGCACTGATAGGTTAATTGGTTAATCTAAAATTGGACATAGGTGTGAATGTGAGAGTGATTGTTTGTCTATATATGTTCAGCCCTGCCATGAACTGGCGTCTCATACAGGGTGTGTGTACCCCGCCTTCACCCATTGTAGCTGGATTAGGCCCCCAGTGACCCCCGTGACCCAAGTGAGGATAAAGCGGGTTCAGATAATAAATGAATGAATGCCATATAAATATTACACACTGTGTTTTACTGATAATGATATTTTTCCCATATTTTGAGCATCCTCGTATGGAAGTATGTTGCTTTCGAACGCAGCCAAAAAAAAAAGTTGTCGGAAAAATAAACTTTACTTCCCTCCAAACAAATAACACTAGTACGATTGCACCTCTGCATGTAAGACATTGATCTTTAATTCTCAAAGCCCACAGTTACTTGTGTGATTTTTTTTGCAGATGCTACAATGATTGCTTCACTCCTCTGGTGTTGGTTTGAACTTCAGTGCAGTTCTGTTTAACTTTTCCCTGGCATGGAGTGCTGAGTAACTGATTGAGATAGGAGCAGGGAGGCTTATCTCTGAACGCTTGGTGTTTGGATACGTATGATGTCAGACCAGTTCTCATAATGCTTTCTAGGCTGGGTGTACAGATAAGCTTTGGGATCTGGAGGAGGTAGAGACATATGCAGGTAGCAAACAAGACACAATTGAAATTGGAGCAAGAGAAAGGGGCTCTTTTCTGTTTGTTTGTTCAAGGGTGTGTGTGTGTGTGTGTGTGTGTGTGTGTGTGTGATGTTCTTCGCTGCTGAGCCTACTTTAGCTCACCGTACTCCCTGAGCAGTGACCGGAGCAGCGAGCCCGTGTCCAAGCACTTGGAAACTGGAACGAAGCGACGAGGAAAAGAAAGAAAGGATGGATGGGAAAGAAAGAGAGTGAGGAGAGCGAGGCGATTGGGGGAGGAAAAAGGATGGAGCGCAAAGAAAGGGAGGACAGGAGAAGAGAGAGAGAGAGAGAGAGAGAGAGAGAGAGAGAGGCAGCGCATGGAACGCCACAAAACGGAAAGAACTGACGGACGAATGGAACCAAACGAAAGGAGGAGAAGTGTTGGATTGTGGGATGAGAGGGAAGGCGAGGCCACCTCTTCTTCTCCCTCTCCTCCTCCGCTTGCCCCCCCCCCCTCGTGAGAATGATGCAGCGAGTGTGTGTGTGTGTGTGTGTGTGTGTTTTCTTCCTCGTCAGATCTGCAGCCGCTTTCATTCGCACACAAAGACAGGACGTAGACGTACCTGGCACACAGGGACGTGAAGGAGCTGGCAGAGGTGTGTGTCAGAGAGAGAGAGAGAGAGAGAGAGAGAGAGAGAGACACTGGCTCACCTGCCTGGCAGACAAGACAAGGGCCTGTCTGTCTGTCTGTCTGTCTGTCTGTCTGAGATGTCCCACTTAACACTGACACACACTTAACCTGCTCAGACACCAGCACCACTTGACTTCATCATGTCTCACTGTGTTCCACACATTCTTACAGTATCTATTATATTGTTGGAGTTCACACCACTGTCATTATATGGAGGCCTGTTTGTGCCACTTGACTAAAAAGTTTTTTTGATTAATTATTTTCTCACAATTACTATCTCGCAATTCAGAGATGCTTTACGTTAGGGCATTAACGACGTCAGTTTTTTTTTTTTTTTCAAGTCGACTTGAAAAAAGACATTTACAACATTTCTTTATTTTTTTTTTCTTTTTCTTTTTCATTTTTCTTTTTCATTTACAACATTTATGTATTTTTTTTTTGTTTTCCTTTTCTCTACCTGTTTGATATGTTTGAATTGTGTAGCTTAACATGTATGGTAGGTGGGCATTAATAAGCCTGAGCCTTTTTCAGTCAAATTCTGTATTGTTCTCTCTCTTTTTTTGCTCCTTTGAAGTGAATATATGACTGAAATAAACCAAACTAAAACTAAACTAAACTTATCTGTCAATAAAGTCATCACAGACACCTGGCAAAAAAAACAAAACAAAAAACACTTGAATTAAAGTTCACTGCAACATAACAATGTCCACTGACAAGACACAAGCATCAGCATTTTAACACCAACAAAACAAAGGCTAACGTTAGCAAAGAGTTTTATGTTAAATGTAACTGCAGAGAGAGAGAGACTTGTGACTTGTGACTTGTCGACTCCTCCAAATTTAAGTCCACTTGTGCTACAGGAGTCGATGTGTCTGTTAATGCCTTCACTCACACAGACCATAGTTTAATATACGTACATATGTGAGGAAAGTGCTCAACAATTTTAGAGGAGAAGAAAACAAACAAATAAATAAATAAATACAATTTCACCGCCATAAAATGTTTCATGAGACCCTCTGGACTTTACAAAGAACCATCTATGGTGCAGGCGAAATAAAACTGATATTTTTTAATGTGGTAGAGTTGAATGTTTAGATACTATCTCACAATTAATATTTATTTTTTTTCAAGTGGCATAAATGGGCTTCCATATTAAAATGATCTATATTCATTGTATTTAGGCGTAAATACAATGAGAGGGAAACACAATTTGAACATAAACAGATTATGTACACACAGGACAGATGCTCAGGACAGTCTCTTTAGGACGTTTGACACAGATAGTTGGAAATTATAAAGTTTCACACTTTTGAAAGATCTATCCAGACCAACGAGGATGACTCCAGTTTATTATTTTATTTATTTTTGACAAAGGTTAAGATGAATGGAACGTAAAAAAAAAAAAAAACACTGTGTCCAATGTTCATGGAATCAAAAACATTTACCATTTATTTATTAGTGTATAAATGACTGTTTAATAAGGTTCTTAAATATAACTGACTGAACATTATCAAACATATCTGACTTGTTATAAATAAACCTGCTGTAAAAAAAACACATCACAATGACTTTGATTTAATTTTTCAGTGACTAAATATTTGAAATATGACTTAATTTCGATTACAAAAAGGGAAAATCACAACTATTTATCGCAACTTTCACTTCCTCCCGTAACAAAAGCCTAAAAAGCGCCACAACTTTCATCGCAATTTTTCAGAAAATACATTTTAGGACGCAACAATGTCAAAAAAAAGGACTGTTTTACACTCATTATCCACATCCACTCAAGCCCTGAACATGGATATAATGCATACATTTATTTATTTAGATTTACTTTGTATATTTAAAGACATGTGAACTGAGTTTTGTTCCGTATGTTCTTGTTAAATTCAATAAAAACTACAGTAAAAAAACAAAAAAATAAAGTAGACAGTTTATTTCTGAGGGTAAAACAAAAGAAAATATCGACAGAAAAGTGAAATTGCTGCTCAGCTGCAGGACACGTTTTAACACTGGTGTGAAAATGTGTCCATGCTAAAGACATTTGAGGGGTCTACAATGGGACACAAACAAACAATAAACAAGGAACCAAACAAATTGACGCAACACACACACACACACACACACACACACACACACACCAGCCCGCTATGCTGCAATTAGCTTGTTTTAAAGGAAACAAATAACAGTAATTTCAACAGAACAGCATCCATAACAATTCACCCCTGGAGGGGATCAGCTATTTGAACACACAAAAACACAGCAGAACAGAGTACACACACACACACACACACACACACACACACACACACACACACACACACATACACACATTCTGATTTCCATGTCTCATAAGGACAAAATTTTGAGTTAAGTAGCCATTGGGTGTTTTTATTATTTATTTCTTTTTTTAAATAAAATACAAAAAAGGAAATAAATAAATAAACAGAATAACTAATGATACTTTTAAATTAATAATAAATAAATAAAGGAAAAAACATTTTAAAAAAATCAATCAATAAATATATATATATATATATATATATATATATATATATATATATATATATATATATATATATTTTTTTTTTTTTTTTTTTTTTTTTTTTTTTTTAAACATGTTTGGCTTTGCAGATGTTTACCACATGCTTCATGAGGACTTCTGAAAAAGGAAAAAAAACAAAAAAACAAAAACATTATTTCTAGCGCCACATAATTTCTATTTTACTCGTGGGGACCTTTATTTTGGTCCCCTTAGTATCAGAGGACCCCATAATCATATCAATGTCCTCATAAAGATAGCAATACAAGCACATATGCACACACAGTGATATTCAAATACATCACACACACACACACACAGATTGCATATACATGCTTACACACACACACACACACACATCTCCATTAAGTGTACTTGAGAGCAACAGAGAGGGTCAGCTTAGTGTCTGAGTTATTACGCTACTTTGTTCTGCCTCAGTGGGAAGGCTGTACCCCCCTCCCCCTCCCCCCTCCACACACACACACACACACACACACACACACACACACATAAAACACACAAAGAATTATTATCAGCCATCAACACTCAAGGTGCAAATATAAAAGGGTTAGTTTGATAATGGATTGAAAGAGATGAATAAAAGAATGGTTAAAAATATGGATGAATGAATGGAGGCAGAAAAGCTTCTTTGCTTGTGTGGAGAAGTTTGCAGCTGGCTGCCACGTCCGGCCTCTACACCCCCTCCTCTCATTTTTCTCTCTCTCTCTCTCTCTCTCTCTCTCTCTCTGTGTCCATCTACCCCTCCTGTCCCCTCTGTCTGTCTGGGTCCACAACAATAGTCCCAAACATCTGTGTCTATCAGGTAATTATGGCCGAGCCCAAACAGCGGGCAGTGCCACGGCGAGGAGCCCCTGCACCCCGCAATTAAGCCCCCCATCTCCATCCCCAGCACCCTCCCCCTCGTTCTGTCCCCCCACCCCCTACCCCGATGACCAGAGCATTATCCCTCTGAAGAGACAGAGGGGAGACACACATGATGACACCATATATATATGTTTGCATCACTACCCATCAGTGACTTGATTACACACTTGGTCCTCATGAGGCATGGAAATGAGTATGTGTGTGTGTGTGTGTGTGATTCTATTCCTATCTTTATGGGGACGTTGATATGTTTACACACTCACATCATGGTGACCTCTGACACTATGGGTATTAACGTTCAGGTCCCCACAAGGGTTAAAAAAAATAGGTGAAATCTTTCTGAAATGTCTTCAAGTGATGTCCCCTGTAAATACATGAACTTGTTTTTTTGTTGTTGTTGTTTTTACTTGGAAGTCCTCTTTAAGCATGAGGGAAACAGGTGTGAAGTGAAACATTTTTTTTTGTTCGTTAATTAGATTTTTTTTAATTTATTTTAAAAAAAATTACTTTCTTCCATGTACTTAATTTGTTCTATTATTATTTTTTACTTTTTTTGTATTGAATTCAATTGTATTATTATTTTTTATTTTATTTTAACTTTTTTTTAATATTAATGTATTTATTTAAAAAAATAAATAAATAAAGATGTATTGACACTCACTACCCAATGGCTACTTTACCTACAAGTCATGACCACAAACTCGGTCCTCATGAGGCATGGAAACGAGTGTGTGTGTGTGTGTGTGTGTGTGTGTGTGCTATTGTTTGCTTATGCATGTACAACTGAGCGTGTGTGGGTGTTTCTGACTGCGGGTGCATTTTATGATGTGTACTTTTTTTCTCTTCCTGGTCCAGGAGTCCCCGTCAGGACCCCTAGGCGTCCCTGTGCCCGCCTGCCAAAAACGTCTGCATCTCCTGGACCCCCTCGAGGCAGGGGACAGCCAAATGTCACTTGGACCCTCTACAGAGTGGTGAGAGGAGGACAGGAAGAGACGAGTGGGAGGGGGAGGAGGAGAGGAACTGAATGAGAAGGAGAGGAAAGTTCCAGAAAAGACGGTAAGTGAGACGGAAAAGAGTTTGACACTGAAGTGAATGAAACTCACGACTCAAACTGAAATATATGGAAAAGTACTACATATATTATCAAATATACTGTAATAAATAAATAAAAATATACATATATATGGAAAAGTACTACATATATGATCAAATATACTGCAATAAATAAATAAAAATATACATATATATGGAAAAGTACTGCATATATTATCAAATATACTGTAATAAATAAATAAAAATATACATATATATGGAAAAGTACTGCATATATTATCAAATATACTGTAATAAATTTAAAAAACTTACATATATATGGAAAAGTACTGCATATATTATCAAATATACTGTAATAAATAAATAAAAATATACATATATATGGAAAAGTACTACATATATGATCAAATATACTGTAATAAATAAATAAAAATATACATATATATGGAAAAGTACTACATATATTATCAAATATACTGCAATAAATAAATAAAAATATACATATATATGGAAAAGTACTGCATATATTATCAAATATACTGCAATAAATAAATAAAAATATACATATATATGGAAAAGTACTGCATATATTATCAAATATACTGTAATAAATAAATAAAAATATACATATATATGGAAAAGTACTGCATATATTATCAAATATACTGCAATAAATAAATAAAAATATACATATATATGGAAAAGTACTACATATATTATCAAATATACTGTAATAAATTTAAAAAACTTACATATATATGGAAAAGTACTGCATATATTATCAAATATACTGCAATAAATAAATAAAAATATACATATATATATATATATATATATATATATATATATATATATATATATATATATATATATATATATGGAAAAGTACTGCATATATTATCAAATATACTGCAATAAATAAATAAAAATATACATATATTTACAAATGTAGGGAGTAAAAGTAAAAAGTTGCCAGAAAAATACTCAGTAAAGTACAGACACCTAAAAAAAATCTACTGACTGGTGAAAAATGTTCTATTCTGAAGTCGAAAAAAAAAAAAAAAATCTCGCAAAACGCTCTGACCACGCCCTCTCCAAAATCGAAATACATTACGCGGATGGGAGCGACTTTCGATTTTTTTCGCCGTACAAACATTAAACTCGCACACACATAGCTCATGGTAGGACAAGTAAAAAGTTACATTATGGCCCCGCCCCTAAACCCAACAGGAAGTCGGCCATATTGGACGGAAGTGTGAAACTCTAAAATACCACCCCTCGTACGAAGCGTATGATCTCAACGTGTTTACATCCGATTTAACTTGGTGGAAGTCACCTACACATGAGTGGGATCAAAAGTTATTTTGATAATTTTGGGGCGTGGCTATGATGACCTCACAACGAAGCAGCCATTTTTAGACACATATAAGTGTGTGTATATCACATATAGTGTCAGGTTGAGTTGGAGCCAATGGAACATTAATGCAGAATGAAAACCTGAACACCATGATAGGGGACTTGTATCGTTAGGTCGCAAAATGTCTCTCTGGCGCCCCCTAGAGTTTTTGAATGGGAGTGGAAAAAAAAGTCGTCTCGCTGTCACAATGGAAGCGAGGGTCAATAATAACCGCTCACAGTTTTACTAGTTATAATTATTGTCACATGACCAACATTTACGTCTAGTTTCATCTCGTTTTTTCATGCGATAAAGGTTCGTTGATGTCAATATTTAGTCAAAATGTTTCTTGTCTAGTGTCATTTTTGTCATTTAAAATTGCTACGGACATTTTAGAAATATTTGTATGGACACGTCCATAGCGTCCATACGTAATTTAACACCCATGCATAAGTGTGATTAAAATGACATGAAACTCGAAACATATAATGTGATGTTATATTTGTCCATTTCTAGCAGCGTTATTGAATAATTTTTTTTTCAACTTCAGCATGAATATGAAATACGGCTAATATTAAAATGTCCTTTTATCTGACATTGTACGTTGTGTGTTTAGTTGAAACTAGAGCGATGAGGTAATGTGCAGAGGGCGCTTATAAATAAAATAAAATACAATCCTGATCCAAGGTCCCTGATGAGATTGGTCTAAATACTACAATATATTTAACCAATGATATTATATTTTCAATAACCTTTTTTTTTATTATTATTATTATTATTATTATTATTTCCAAGTCCCCATTCATGCTTTATTTTTTTCCCCAGACACATTTTATATTTATATATATATTATTATGTACAGCATCAGGATATGTTTCTCCCTCCTTGTCCTTGGAACAGGACGAACAGAAGATGAAAAACAAGAACATTTATTCAGAGAAGAACATGTAGTTAATAGGAAACACACAGGTCAAGCTACCTGAGTGGGAATGCATAGGATTTTTTTTTGTAGCTGTATGAACATGAAGGGATAAAAATATATATAATTAGGTTCCATTCTGGGTCACAGCTGTAGACAAAAAACAAACGCACCCTTTAAACTCTCTGCTCCACCTTTTTATTTCCCAGTGGACGAACACATAAGCGTAGTGTCTCCTTTCTCACATCGTCCCCTGAGTGTCCTGTCACATAAGAGGATATACAGTATCTAACAGAGTTGTACTGTAAACAGAGCACGCACATGAATAGTTAGAAAAGAATGGCCTTCGTGCTTTTATACGCTCAATAGTACAATGCAAACAGAATGAAAAAAAAAAAAATATCCACAGAGAAATATACACTTGAAAATGACCACAGGATGTTATTTTCTAACTATAACAGTCTGATGACATGCAGAGAACACTTTATAATATCTACTGTGTATCGTAGCAACTCATAATGTCGTCAGAATTAACACCATTAATCCATCATCACCATTAATCGGATTAAAAATTTCAACGCAATTCAATGGATTAGTTGTTTTGTTTCAAGTTGTTTGAATGTGTTGAATATACATGTTAATTGAATATATATATATATATATATATATATATATATATATATATATATATATATATATATATATATATATATATATATATATATATATTCATATTTTTGCATGTGTTTTGGATATTTTTTTTGAATAAGTTTGGGTTTTTTTCCAACGCTTACTGTGTGTTAGTTGACTTTTTTTGGTGAATTTTGGTGGGTTTTAGCATGTTTTGCATATTTCTTTCTTTTGTGGACAACAAAAGCAGCCCTGCGATTAATGTGATTAAAAAATATCATCATTTGACAGCCCTAGTCATAACATTTTATAATGTAATAATTTAATGTATGAAAATTTCATAATGTGATATTAGTTTATAATGTAATAAAAGTTAATAATATAATAACTTAAATGTTCATAATATAATAACTGAAATGTAATAAAAGTTAATAATGTAATAATTGACTTATGACATAATAATAAAATCCTGAGCGCATAACGTAATGTATTTGCGTATAATGTAATAACTTATTACATTATGAACTCAGCTATATAGTAACTCATAATGCAATAAAAACTCATAATATAATATATAGAAAGACCAACAAATTAAATTAAATTAATTTGTCCATGCTCAAAAAGGGGTGGGAAAAAGAAAAATCATATTAAATCCCACCCTGATTTCAATTTAACATAATTAAATGTCAAATACTTCCCCTTATTTATACACGTTAAAACATAACGATGCACAAATAAACCTACAGAGATGATATAAAGTCATACATAGTCGTATTAGCCTACATTATATAACCAGATTTACGTTATAAAAATTAAATAATAATTGTATGAACATTATTAATACATGAACATTATTAATGAAACATGAACAAACCATACAAATAGTTAATACAATGTGAATTATGTGCTATTTTCTTCACTTGAATCACTTTTGCAGCCAGATTACAACACCTTCAACAGGTAAAGTCTGTTAAAATACTAGAATAATACTACATTTTTAAAGGCAGGTAAGTTAGAATTAGCAGTGAGACGAAGTATGTAATTAAACGAGTTGTCATTCATTTGGACTCTATGTGTAATTCAAGCGACCGTGCACATGATTTAAAAAAAATAATAAAAAGAGAGAAAGAATGTAGTGGCTTTAACTAGTAGTTCGTTCTCCAAACAGCACCTACACTGCAATTAAGGATGAGAGATAGGTGTGTGTGTGTGTGTGTGTGTATCCACTCAGTTAATGGCTATGTGGATGTGACACTTGAAATGTGTTCATCTGTAACGTTTTATCCTGGTTCATCTCACTCAGCCACTGCCACCAAGTAAAAACACACTCCAAGCAGGAAGAGGAGGAAGACAAAAAAACAACAACTAAAAAATAGAGATGGAGAGAGAATTTTATTCAGGTAGTTTTTCCTAAACTCTGAAACTTTTTGCTTAAATTCAAAGGTATTTGAACATATTGTATATAGTTTTGTTCACAGGTGGAAAGTAACTAAGTAAAAGTACTTTTTTTAAAGTATATGTACTTTACTGGAGTATTTTTACTTTTACTTTTAAATTTTTACTTTTACTCCCTACATTTTTGTGGAAATATCTGTATTTTATACCCCTTACATTTATATAAATATATGTACTTTATACTTTTTACATTCTTAGAATAGACTCAGTACTTTTTCAAACTAAACAGATGTGAAAGTATGAAAAATAAGTCACTTCATTAGAGAAACTGTGATTATTATATATTAGAGTTATAAGACTTTTTATATCAGCATTTTTCGTTATTTTAATAAATCACCATCAACTTTTAAATAGTATAGTTTTTAATTTTTTTTATTTCACAAATTGTGAATAGTAACGTTACAAACACTGGCAGCAGACTGAGTTGGACGTCCCATGTGATTCTCCAAGAAGCAGTTTCTCAAACAGGAGGTGGGTCCTTATATCTACCAGATGGACCTGGAACCTGACTTTCATCCTCCTGCCTATGAAAAATTAAGATAATAATTATTTGAGACTAAATACATAATAAAATATGTACATTTGTACAAAATAATTAGATTAATTTAGCTCAAATAGGTAAAAAAAAAAAAACATTTCAATAGTATTGAATATTATTACTATGATTTCTAAGTTGGAATAACATTATTTTTTCTTCTCATGAAATGATCCATTGTAAACATTTATACTGATGTGTAGAAATAATACAATGAGACTAAAAAAAGTTCAACTCTATAGCTAACAGTGTGTAATATGTGAAATGAAATTATGAAAACTCAAGTGTCAGGGATATTTACATTCCCCCCAGTGTTTTTATTTATATTTTATTACTGTCTTAAAATGTTGTCATACAAATGTATATGACTAAAAAGTTCAGAAAAAGTCAAGTGTCGACTCGAGTCAAATCTCGACTCTCTGTCGCCACCTAGTGGATGCTCAGCCCCCCAGCAGCTGCATTGACTATATTGCAGTAATGACACAAACAACTCATGGAATGATCTCTTCTTGAAATGTTGTGGTGACCGTAGACACTTTTCCCAGATGTTCTTTAATCATTAATCCATTACTGGAGTCTGTCTTCTAACTCGGGCCACCTCGCGGAAACTCAACTTCTTCTTTTGAACTTGGAGAAGCTTTTTTCTACCATTTACGAACCATGAATTCGTTTTTCTTGAATTCTCTCGCGGCTGTTTGCTTCCCATGTTCCTCCTGATAGCCTTCACTTTAACCTGTGCTTTATAAATGTGTTACTTCTCAGGTGCCATTATCAGGGAGCCTCAGCTAAATTGTTGTATTACGTAATGCACATACCGGCACTAGCGCACCTTCTGGGGGCGTGGCTTTAGCGCCTCCTTTCACGCATACAGTTCACCCTTTAACGTTCTCATCTTGTCTTCTCTTACGTCCGCCTTTCTGTAAAATAAAGAGCGCGTTGGCAAGTAATGCTACAGCAATATTTACATATTTAGGAACTCTGGGCTCATGTCAGGCATACCTTCCAGTTTGGGCAAAAGTTAAGACTTTTAAGTGCGCTTTATGGTCGTGGAAATACAGTATTATTATTGTTATGTTTTCTCCTCATTCAAAGACCAGACATTTTGGTCGGGCCATATTTGGGTGATGAGAATTTGCCCAGAAAATGTATAAAAAGTGTTTTAAAATAACCTATTGTGACATAAAAGAAACACATTTCCTCTACAGTAAAACAATGCTATATATATATGATTTATTTCACAGATTTAACCACTAAAATATCAACTTTTATTGTTAGGTTCATGAGAATCACCCCTCTATTACTCTGTTTTCAGAATTATTTATTGAACAACGTTATGCAACCATCCAATATGGAGCATCTACAGTCACCATTTAAGTATTTAGGTTCATAGTCTAAATTAACTGGGTATTCTACCTTTTTTGCATTGGTTCAAATGCAGGTAGATGAACCAATTTATCTGTGGTGGAAAATGGAAGTGATGAAGAAACATTATTATAACCCTTCAGAAACATAAAGTCATGCAGATATAGTCAGTGAAAGGGACTTCCTACATAATTAACATAACATTCAAGTATTTAATAGTGTGATACTGTACAGAAACCCTTTTTCTTCACTCTTTAAAAGGCATTCAGGCCTTTTTAGCTGCAAACAAATGTATCTGCAATTACAACTCAGTATTTAGATTGTGCAACGCTAACCCATGCATGGAAAATGACAAGTATGTTTCCCTTTGGTGATGGTGAATAAAACCAGCAATTAGGGCTACTATTCAAGTCTGTCAGTGGAATTGCAACACCTACAGACACACAAACACAAATATTTAACCCTTATTTGGGGCTAAATATTCAGTTCCAGTAATGAAAACTTGTGAGGAGTACAGGAATTTAATTAATGAGCAATCCAAATACAGTTTTTGTTGATAAAAACACTCGGCTAATTAAAGATTATAAAGTGCCTCTTTTCAACACGTTTCCCAGCTGTTAAGTCTTCATTAATTAGCAAGAATGGACCAGTGTTGGATGTTCACTTACCTCCCCCTTGTGGTGTCCGAATGGAACTACATCACAATTACAATAATATATAAAAGGAAGACGAATATAAAAGTCTGCTGCACTTTGAACAGATTGTGGAGAAAATACACCTGAAAGTATCACCTAAAATAACCGGTCCACTGGTTTATTTATTTTTTCCTCTTTGTATATAACTGTCCAGACTGCAGACCATATATAACTATTTAAAAACCATTAAATAGTGTAATTTTATAGTATCAGTTATTATCAGTATCTCTAGTCAAGTCCTTCTGTGTAACAATAAGTGTAAAATAAAGCATTCACTGCACACCTTGATTATATATTAACATAAGACTGTGTTACTAAGTATGTTGAGGTGATTCGTGTATGTTAATAAAGTAATTAAAAGTTGTTATGTTATGTTTTGATGATTTGTTCACTTGTATCACGTGTCACCTCAATTGTGTTATGAAGTATGTAATTATTGTCTTAAATATTTATTTATATTTTATTTTCAATATTTGGAAAGCAAATGTGCATTTTTAAAGAGTGTATGTTAAAAATGTCATTAAATGTTAGTTGAAAAAAAGTACGTTGTGGTGATGCGTTCACTGGTGTCACGTCCCACCTCAAACAGGAAGTTTTTACAGCTAGCAAACTAGTCAGTACATTAGACACATCCATGAGAATGATTTAACAAATGTTCTGCAACAGTGCCACTGGTGCTACAAGGTTCGTGCGACAGTAACTGTAAGTAATCGTGCTAATCGGCTTGTGTTTGTGACGTGTAACTAAAACGAGCTTTCTGAACTTTGTGTTTAGCATTAGCATGTAGCTAATGAGCTAGCGAGCTAACATTAGCTCAGTCACGATCCAGCAGTTTATGACAGCGGTGGCTCACTGTTGTTTTTATCCGGACCAGGTGTGCTTCATCTACCTCTTTGGCACTTGGCAGCTAACTGAAGAGAGCCGTAACATGAAGTTATGGAGGAGCGAAAGCTGAAACGAAAGAGTCCCAGGACGTCCACAAATGCGGCGGCACCGAGCGGCGGCTCCGGCCGGAAAAACAGCTCTTCGTCCGGGGGAAGACACGTTGGCTACAGCCACAACATGGGCACACACTCCAGCCAGAAGAGCAAAGAGGCAGGAGGTAAACTAGTGGAACTGTCCTCATCAGACACACTGTCTATACTACGAGCATGTTTTGAAATGTTTGTCTTTTTTTTAAACAGGGGAGTGAGAGATAAGGCCAAGGCTCAGCTGGGTCAGGGGGGTAAGGTCACCCAGAGCCAAGGCCAGGGGGCCCCCATCATCCAACACTCCTTCCTGACTGATGTGTCTGATGTACAAGAGATGGAGAACGGCCTCCTCAGCCTCCTCAACGACTTCCACTCAGGGAAACTCCAAGCATTTGGTAAGCAAAAAAAACTATTATAATCTGTTGTCACATTCAGATATTTTATGGATGTGTAGAAATTAAAATATACAGGATATGAAGAGTTGACAACAGATATACAAGAAAAGCCCCCCCCCCCCCCAAAAGGCAAATGTTCTTAAACATAGGGGACCCAACAACAAGTGACAGGATGAAACACCCCAAGTGTGTAAATTACAGGTCCTTCCTTCCTGCTGCTGCTGTTAGAATCCATAATAGAAATGGCTCCAAATAAACTGCAATAATTAAATACATTAACAGTGCAATCCATCCAATAATAGTTCAATAACTTATATTGATGTGTATATATCAACAATGAAAAAAATAGTGTGTATAGAAGTGATGAATCTTGTCTGCTGAGCTATATTCTTGCTGCTGTAGATCTAGAATTTCTGCTATTGGGACAAAGTAATACATTATCCCCCCAAAAATGCCAAACTATACACATGAGAGGCTTCTTGATAACACTAAATATGCCGATTTATTTTACAGTTTATACAGTAGTCAAGGAAGAAATGATAGGTTTTTTTTAGTATTATTTGATGTATTTCATCAGTATAAATCAAGTATTTTCCTATATTTACATGATCATGAAGATGGTCACAAAACCTCAGTTGGTAGTAAAACATCCTCGCCCACATTCCCTCTCTGCCCCCTCCCCAAAGTCACATACCTACATATTCATTACCACCCACTCCCATGCAGTCGTCGTCACACACCACACTTAAAAGCAGTATCGGTGTCAACACAATCACACTTAAGTACAGGTACATGTGCACACAAATACTGCAATATTTCCAAAAATTATATGTATGAAGACAGAACTTTCTCAAATGTATGTTAGGTAGAAAGGTATTGTGATAGTTGCATAAACCCGTGTAGCTCATTCCATATCAGTGGGATGTGCAGGGGATGTTGGGTTAGGATAACAGGGTCTCTGAGGATCCTTAAAAATAACTATATTTTGCTATTTTTTGAAGTATAGCAGTTAATTTAATCTGGGTAGTCTGCGGTTAATGAAAAACATGTCTGGATTTTTTCTGTTCTTTATCATAGAGCTGTTGTGTATATAATAGTGCAGGAATCACACTGCAGGGGGCAGTGTGTCTTTTTAGCCAGTGAGTAGAATAGACGAAGAAGAAGTGGTTGGACCCAGATGGGGAAGTTGAGTGATAAGTGTGTTTGAGGAGCCCAAATACAACAGGTGGTTATTAAAAACAAGGTGGGAATATGAAGTAAAGACATGATGTTAGTAACAATAGACTGTAAAGGCTTTGACACTCACATGAAAGGGGAGAAGCATGCACACTATGCTGCTAGTCAGGCAATGACAGCTTTACCTTTAGTGCCTCTAGGTCCCAGCACAAGTACTTTAGCTGCATTCGACCCAACCGCTACGCTAAAGGCAGAAATACTGTGGGTTCTGCAGATGATATGCTTTGAACTTAAACAAGAGTGTGCTTTTTTCTGTATTTGTTCCGTGGTAGTGGTGTTATTTTTTAAACTCAAAGGTGTTAAAAAGCATTATATTTATTGTCAGAAATGTGCACAGACCCTGGATAAACTCAGGTGTTTATTAAGTAGGTGGACAGACCTTGTGGTAGAGTGTAGATATTCACATCAGGAAGTTTCATGAAATCAAGGGAGTGGAAAAGTCGCACCAGTTTTTTTTAAATTGATCATGTAATGATGATTTGAAAACAGAAATGCAAGTAAATTGTAGTAAAACAAAAAGCCAAATAAATTTACAGCATAAAACTGCAACGTTTCAAGCCCCAAAATTTACATGAATAATAATTCTAAACCTATGTCTTCAAACCTTTTCCACACAAACACTGACCCAATTTATTAGCAATTTGTATATTTATTTACTCATCCATATTAAAATACATTCAGCAACACATTACAAAATGGATCACCAAATAAACACCTAATGGATTTTATCCATCAATATATCTCTGCAAAATCATTTATTTCTGCCTCTTTTTAAACACAATCATAGTAGAAATCTGCTTCAGTTGTTCAGTTAATCCATTCCACAGTTGAACCCCCCTAACAGTGATGCAAAAGTTTTTAAGTGTCGTATGCATGCTTCTGATCTTTACTTTAATATTTCCCTAAAGTTATAGCCTCTGTCATTAAACATGTTTTCTAGTAGCAATTTATTTCTGGCTGTATAAAATAATTGAGCTAGTTTGTTTTCCAACAAGTCAAAAAATTTGACAAATAGAGAAAAACTTAAAGGTCTTATGTGAAAAATTAAAAAAAGCCTTTATTGCATTGGCTTAGTTACAACAAACCCATAATCCAAACATATAGAAGCAGGAAGAGGTGTTTTTTTTTAAATGTGTAAACCAATTAGAAACCTCCACATTCCAGTGCTTCTCAGGTAAAAGATGTAATATATAAAATGTCCACCAGGTGTCATCCTTACAAAAGTCAATAAGACATAAAATCTAAACTTTTCATAATACAGGGTCTAAATACAACAAACAAAACAGATAAGAACTACCACATTGTAACGAGTAACATAAAAAAAGAAACTCCTGTAGTTTATCAATCCAGCTGTCTGTCTGTCTCCCAGATCAATACCAGATGGTTATGGTGTTCCATATAGCGTCTTCCTCCAACCTATAGACAACAGTGGTTTTACTGTTCATTAAATGATTTATCCAATGTTGTGTAAGAGAGACGTATATAATGAAGGCTTTTTAATTTTTCACTTATAAGGGGTGCCTTGGAAGTTTGTCTTTCCAGTCCAGGTAGCGCCCCTACCCTAATTTATTCTTTTGAGACTGAAAATAAGCTGTACGTATGACAAATAAAGGTCTTATATGTATTATTATCAAATACAGGGTTAACAATCCAATAACGAACCCACCATCTTGGATTTATGTTCCAGGAAATGAATGCTCGATTGACCAGATGGAGCATGTGAGGGAGATGCAGGAGAAGTTGGCCCGTTTGCACTTTGACCTCTATGGTGAGGTGGATGAAATGCCAGAAGACCAGAGGAAAATGGCCTGTGACAC
>CM035784.1:5781710-5979210 GCA_020466265.1 Siphamia tubifer
TGCGGCCACAATAGGCTTCTTTTTTTCCCCCCCTTCTTCTTTCTGACAGCTTCAGTACCATGATAATTAGGCAGAAAGGGTGGAGAAACAGGCTAAAACTGGGATGCCATTTGCAGTGTTTGTGTGTGCATGTGCAGTGGTGGTGGTGGGGAGGGTAACTGAGCTGATCCATGGTACACAATGGACTGGCAGCTGCTGTAAATGATAGCAAGGTCATCACTACTGCAGCCGCTCGATCAGGACCGAGTGTGTGATGGAGAGAGTTGGCAAAGTGTGCGGAGAACCAGAGGCGACAGTATATTTCCATCTCTTTTAAGAGCGGCGTCGGCTTCCAACTTTCCGAACTTTTCTAATAAAATGCAAATTAAAAGCACTTTTACTGGCGCCAATAAAATGTGTAAAATGTATAGAGGGTGTTTGAGATTGATGGTTCTAATGCAGCGGTACATTTAAGACTAATAAGGAGACATAAGCTGAGTCACAAAAACAAAAACTACTAAAAGGAAGGCATCACGGATGGTTTACAGCTGTTGAATTTCCATGTTTCATGTTGCCATATTGTAATTTATGTTGTCTGGAGACTGTTATGAGGATATCTGGGATCACAGCCAAAACAGCTCATCAGTCATGTTCAGAGTGTGTTTACTGTCCTTTTAAAGTAGGAACCACTCACTGACTCAAGCAAGAAGAAGAAGAAAAAAAAAAAAAAAAAAAAAAAAAAAAAAAAAATCACATTTTGACATTTGATTCCAGGTTTTTTTTTTTTTTTTTCCAAATGTGACACATCATAGTGTGCAAAACAACACTTGGAAATCTGGCTAGTGTGTGAGCACAGTGTGAAACTGTGAAAATAAAGAGGTGTGTGCACAAACAGCGGAACAGACCGTACCTGTAGGCTGACGGCTCTGACAGATACTGAAGCTGTTCTGTTATTCAGGTGTTTTTCCACAACGATGAACATTCTGACCTGTGGCGAGTCGACTCTTTAACCCACAATCACTGCTGAGTCCTGTTTGTTCAGTCAGAAATGCAGGCAAGCCAAGGCCCGGAACTATGGAGCATTTTTTACATGTTTATTCAAACCCCTTCTATTGAGACACACACACACACACACACACACACTTTCACTGATTCTTATGAAACAGTGTGATCATTGATTCTGACCATTGTTAATCAGTGTATTATTAAAGTCAGTGCACCTCTGTTAGGGGGGTACAGAAACTTCAATTTGTGTATTCAAATGAGTATAATAACAAAATATAGAATATTATTTAGTTATAAAGTAGAAGAAAAGGTGAATGAGTATTATATTGCAATAAAACTATCATGGTTAGCATATATCTATGGATCGTATCTATGAATTATTGTTTGTTTAATTGATTTGTAGTGAAAGTGAATGTACTTTAGTTGATCATATCAGATTGTTTGAGTTGAATTGTTAATAATGTATATATAAATGGTTATGGATGTTTTGTGGTAATGATATAAAAAAGTATATTGTGTGTTTGAATTTTAATTTGTAAAAGGGGGTTTCACTTCTTTTCGAGTACAAGAAAAACAAAATGTTCAGTGATGTTTTGATGATTATTGTGATGCTAGAAATAAAACTGAACTGAAGTAAGAGTAATCACAGCCAAAAGAGTAGAACAGTTCAACCTGGGGCTTTAGAGTAAAGGAAAACATATAAAACACATTGTAAATGATTAACTGACTATTACATATTCCTGCTGATTTTCTTGTCAGACACTTTCTATTAAATAACCCTGATGCATTGCTGAGAAAAGAAAGCAAACCACACCTCGAGTCTATATTTAACACTTCCAACAGTATTTTACACATATTTTACCAAACGTGACAGCATGAAGCCCAATGCCATCACTAACAGATTCACTTCCTGGCAGGTCTTCTTGCCTACATCATCTATGTTTTTACATCACCGACTTTGCTATGAATTATGGGCCAGTTTCTCAGGAGTGAGTGCAGATATACGAACTGAGAAAGACAGAAACGACGTGCAAATGTCAGAACCACAGTCCTGCTTGATTATTTGATAGCGCTACAGCCTTGAACTCTTACCTACTTTATGCTCAAACTCTATGAGACGTCTTTGACTATGAATAGTTTGTTACAGCAGGGCCGGTACTAATTTTGCAGGGGCCTCGAAGCAAGCCCCTTTGTTCGTCAAACTATGAAGATATTCGTAAATTTTTTTAGATTGTTAACTAAGATGAAATAATCCAGTTGGGCTGCATTCACAAAAACTTTTAAGGAAAAAATAAGATGTTCCTAAGATTTATCTGAAGTGAAATTCCTCAACATTTTCATAAAAACAATGCCATTTCTTACAAACTTCTTATTTTTAATACTAATAACTTCTTAGCATTAACAGTCAGTCAATGTCTACATATATTAATAAATTATCCACACATACTGTAAAGCCTAGACTAATGTAATGACATAAATTTACCATGATCAAATTATTAACTTAAATAAACAATGGCTTCATGACCTATTGTCTGCATATGTCATCACATTTAATGTAAAGTATAGCCTACATAAATTCAACCTATAAGCTAAACATGTAAGTAACTGTCAGTGTATGTAGCCTGCATAATATAATTAATAATACACACACAAAAACATTGATAGCAAACTTAAATTACAAAAACTACATTTCTATTATTACAATTTTGTTTAAATAAATGATATCAGAGGCTTACCTTTTCTATGTGGCTGTGGTACGATATGGTGAAGGGTTGTCTTAAAGTAAAAAAAAAAATACTATCAAATGTTCTTAACATTGTTCTTAAGATAAAAGATAAGAAAAATTGGGGAATATGGAGTCTTCTTAAGTTTTATCGTAAGACAAAAGTTTAAAAAAGTACCAGTTAAGAACTATTTTATTCCTAAATCTTTGTGAATCCAGCCCCTGGTACTTATGTACAACTATCCTGCATGTTTTAAATGTTTCCTTCTACCATCACACCTGGACGTCATTACATCATGATCAGCTTCTGTAGAGTTTGATGATGAGCTGATCATGAATTAAACCAGGTGTGTTGGAAGAGGGACACATCTAAAACATGCAGGGTAGTGGTACTTGTGGATCAGATTTGAGAACAGGCTACATTGATCCACTCAGACAAATTAAACTGATACAAACAAAAAGTATAATACAAGGAAAACAACAATCCTCTATATGTCAATAGAAAAAAAAAATTGAGTGTAAAAAAAAGTTTACTTAAATAAAACAATAAATACTATTTACATGTGGACTCCAGTCCCAAAATAAGACAAAAATAACTGTTTTGAAAAAATAAGGACATAAGTATTATAATATCTGTATTTTTTACTCAAAATTACAGCACATTTCAGCCCCTAAAGGCGTACATGAGGTCAGTCTGTCTCAATATATGTGTTCATATATATATATATATACGTACATATTTCTTTCCTGTAACTTTATTTTACTTGAATGTCATGACCGTAACACCCAATAATTTCCCCCTTGGATTCATAAAGTGTTCAGATTCTGATTCTCATTCTGATTTATACATCACATTTCCTAAAAGACTAGCTCCAGATTCAAATATTCTTTACACTTTTGCACTTACATATGACCCAGATCTGAGGAAATATTTTCATTTCATTGACCTTCCTGACCTGGGTTTGGGACGTATAATAACTTTAGCTTTGATAAAAATGGCAGGAAAAGCTTTAAAATGTTCTGCCTGGAAGAACTAACAGAAGGAGATTAAAGTGAAGGAACAGACAAAGTCATTCTAAATGAATGGAAAAAGGATAGATCAGGGTGAATATTATCATTTAGAATATAATAATAAATATATTTTAATTGATTGGTTGAATCTGGTTCTGCTTTGATACACTTTTAAGGAACATTATTTTACTTTACTTTTATATTATTGATGTTTCATATGTTCGTTGTTTAGTGTTTTATATATGCTTTGACTTTCACTGTGTTTTATGTATAATTTTAATGTGGATGTATGATGTTTAATGTATGTGGGTGATTTCTATGTTATGTAACTTGTGCTGTGCTGCTGTCTTGTGCAGTCTCTGTTGACTCACTTCCTATTCATACATTCATACTGACACTGAAATCACAACCATTCCACCACAAATAAGGACCACAGGAGTCCTAATCCTGGGAGTTTATTCCTAACCCAGTGGAATTCTTTACTGCCGTGAACATGATCTGGCTTTGATTTCTTTAAATTCAGTCGTTATCTACAGATATAATAATAAATAGCTCTTTACTTAAGTACTTTTCTACTTCTAGGATGTCAACACAAGTGAAATAAGATGATTTATTGCACTTGCGACATTCAATAGAAAAAGTCTGATCTTGATAATACACAATGCACTCTAAACAATACAATGTAAGAATGGAGCAGTCAAAGCTAGTCAGTGTCATAAAGACAGGCACTCATATACAGTAGAACAGGGTTTCATATGTTCAGTGTTACACTAGAAAAATAGCGCTCTAAAAAAAAGTTGCTTGAATTAAAGAAAAAAAGATGTCAATTGAACAACTAACATTTATCTAAGTCATATTTTTTCAAATCAGACTGCCCACATCTGTTGTCTAAAGTATATTATTATATCTCACTGCAAAGTTACTCTTTAGGGAATAAGATATTTGGATTAGAAATGAGAAAAATCCACTTTGTACTTTGGATTTTTTTCCCTTGTATGACTCATTTTTAATTTTTTTCCCTCTCTTTTCTTTTTCTAGACTCTGTTTGTATATGTTCTATTATAATATATACAAAAATAAAATATATAAAATACAAGTAGTGCCCGGCACAACAAACCCCGCCCCCTTGCACACATTTGACCTGATTTGCCCGATCTCTTATCATAACGAAAACACATTTTTAAGGAGGTTATGTTTTTGCCATAGTTTGTTTGTTTGTTTGTTAGTTAGCAAGGATTTGGATTAAATTTACAGGGTAGGTTGATAACGGGGAGATCTGGAAATAATTAGATTTTGGTGGTGATCCTTGGGGGTGATACCTTGGTGTCGGTCTGCGCTCTCAGAGTGCTTTTCTACTTTGTTACTGTGACCTTTGACCTACATTTCCCAAAATGGACATTGGTCCAGTAGTTTTTGTGTAAAGCTGCTTCTAAACAAACAGACAAACTGAGAGGGGGGGGGGGGGGGGGTAATGCAAAAAACCCCCAAAAACGACCTTTCTCATGTCATTACTCAGAAATACAGTTGAAGATGGACCTGAAGAGTTGAATTAATGAAGAATTCAGACCCAAGCAGATCATTAAAATCCCATCTTATCTCGTCATCTGAACCCACTTTATCCTCACTAGGGTCGCGGGGGTCACTGGGGGCCTAATGCAGCTACAATGGGTGAAGGCGGGGTCAGAGGTCACCCTATATGAGTCTCCAGTTCATCTCAGGGCTGAACATATATAGACAAACAATCACTGTCACATTCATTTAGATAATTTAGATTAACCAGTTAACCAGTTAACCAGTTAACCTATCAGTGCATGTGTTTGCACCAGTACTAACCACAGGGAAATGTTATTAAAGCAAAATATTACTCTTTTAATATAAGTAATTAAAACAGGAGGGGAGTGAACTGGGTGAATACTAAACATTATCCAACAATCTGCTGTTAAATCATATGAATGGTTAGAGTCCTGTGTGTAAACGTGGACCCTTGTATTAAAAATGACTGTATATTTATTATTAAAATCTTCTCGCTATGTTTCAGTGTGCTCCGGATTTCCTTCTAGTGTGATAAGTTTTTTTTTAATGAATTGGCCAACGTCCAACACAGTACAACATCATCCCAACAATAGCAGCCTGTGCACACTAGTAAATATGTGACGGGCACTGAACATGTCTCTGTTGATGTGAAGAGCTAAATATGGACATGCCATTAGTGTGGGTCCCCAGCCATTATCTTAGCGACGCCATCTTGACATAAACATTTTGGAAGCAATTAAAGATTATATGTGTATGTATGTGAGTGTGTGCATTGCTGTCAAAGACCAATTACGATGACAATATCTTCAACGTGGCGGTGGATGGCTCATTTTCATATCAGAGGAAACCGCCATGTTTGTCATCTTGATTAATATGTTTTCACAGAGACGGAAAAAAAAGGAGAAAAGTCTGAAATTATATACTGAAGCAGAAGCAAAATAAATAAATAAATAAATAAACAAAAACAAAAAAAACACACACACACTTTCTGCAACAAACACACACTCAGATGAGATGGTTGCGAAACAGTAAATGGCTCTTAATTGATGCACTACATCCTTTGTTTCATTATTTACAGGCCTGCCTCATTATTCTAACATTCCCAGCTCTAAGTACTGCACAGAGCTGCTTCCGTGATAGAAACAAATAAAAACAGGAGCCCAGAATAGCAAACGATCTGACTTCATCATTATGGGATGAGGGCTACGTGGCTGTGTGTGTGCGGAGAGGTTTGCATCATGTTTATGTCAGTCGGTTACAATGTTCGGTTTAACCATAATTGAAGACGTGTGAGCTATAAAATGCACTGTCCTTGTGCTAAATGTGAATGGGTGCATTCATACATGACTGTGACTCTATCAACATTATGCAGCATCCATTTACTCGCATCTGTCGGACTGGTTGGGCATCGTAGAAAGATTTTGTTGCCATTTGCTGTTATGATAATATTGTATTTTGACGTTATTGTGAGTCTAGCATCCATTGGTTCGCTGCTGTTATGACCTTTAACCTGCTGTTTGTGTTCTATCTACTCATACAACCTTCCTCACGCAACTAATTTTGTTATATCTGTTGCAACATTCTCATGATTTAAATGTCCACAATAAATTCTTCACCCATACAGACCCAGTGCTACTTTTATGACAGTTCCCGAATAATTTTACCCTCTATATTTAACCTTTAAGTGATTTATTCTAAAATTATCCTCTGTATTTTGCATATTTTTGGCATAAATCTTGCATTTTCACATATTTCATTCACAGATTATACAGATTTTAATGAGAGTTCAGCATAAAATTCAGGGTTGTGATGTCAAAAACAGAAGAAAACAGAAGAAAAAGTGACTTTTTCATCAAGATATTTCATAAAATAAATGTCTCCGTCCAACTCCATGGGTTTTATTGGTAAATTCTTCACGCCCAAATGACGATGAAGTGTATTTTACACTAGTTATTTACATGTGTCAAACGGATAAATGGATAAACAAGTATTAAACACTTTAGATCAGTCGATGGTTTGTGTCATTTGTGGCTCTTTGGGTCTTTATGGGTTAATATGAAAAATAGGCTTTTGTGCATCTTTTGCCTTTTTTCACAAATTGCAAAAATAAAAACCTTTCACTAAAACAACACAGTGACCTCTTCTCTTAAAGGAACAGCCAATTCCTCTGCAAACAATGTTAATTTTAATATTTAATTCAATAGAGACATAAAATATTACAGCTCTTATAAAGTTTGAGGCTTTTACACTGAACTTATAGGAGTTTCAGATTTCATCACAACTGCTACTAATGCATTTATAAGTGGACTTTATAGAAATTAGAAAAACACAATGACACTCTGTATAACATGGAAGAAAAAAAAAACTGTGTTAAGCTTTATATCTCACTCTATTCTTACTTGGCTTTAAGTCTTAATTAATTCTAGCGCAGTTTTCTTCTAATCACGTTCATTGTTCTTTGATCATATTATTCTCTTGAGCTACTGCATGTGCTCTGTACTTTTGACAAATTATATAAATATATATATATTTACAGTTGAAGAATATATGCTTAATTAACTGTGTGGACTTCCCTGTCGTCTATTCATGTTACACTATATAAATTAAATAGCGTCGTTGCTGCTGAAAATCATATTAAACATATTATGGCTTTCACAGTCACCAGACGTCAACCCTTGTGGGAGCTTTTGGATCAAAGGGCCGCAATGACCATCATCAAAACACTGAATGTGTATCTCACTGAAGGACTTTGCTTATCTTTACTGTCATCATCACATTTCACAGACCTCAGAAAATCAACACCAACACACAGCGAAACTGTTGCTAAGACGGTTTACGCTGGTATTTCCTTTAATTTGTCACTAGTTTGTACATCAGAGTCTGTGCAGGTTCAAGTTTAAAATGCACAGACAGTAATACGCACATGTTTCCATTTTGCCAGATTTATATAACCATGCCTGCACATTATGCTGTTTAATAAATCCCAGTCCCAGTAAATTCACAGGCTTTATTTTCCAGAGTCTGACATTTAGCCATAAATGGACATTCATACGTATACCTTTAAATCACCTGGTTCCTATCAATACCTTTTCACCCCCCCCCCCCCCCCAAAAAAAAAAAATAGAGAGTAGTGCTTCATCTGTACATCTCATTTTCAAAGGTCATCAATAGTTTTCCTTTTTTTTTTTATTTAAAATGTCTTTTTTTATTATTATTATTTTTGCCAACACATCTGGCTTCTGTTTCGAGTTTCAATTTCACCAGCAAACCATTACTCCCCGCAAACAAAAGGTGTTAATATGTCTCATAATAATAATAAGCAGCTTGAGTTTCCATCCAACAGTAACTTTATATGAGAGCGAGTCGATTTTTCCAAATGATGTAAATGTCACCTTGGAAAATATATAAAAATATGATTGAATTTTAAAAATTACGATGGCATGTTCCATATATATATATAAGTATGTGCGGTCAGTTTTGGGTGTGAGTGAGATCATATTATTCTGACGTGTGTGTGGGAAATGTGGGTAGGCCATAATTGAAGCAGGGTGCGATACCAGACTCACCATTATGGGCCTGAGTCTTGATCTAATCCACAGAGTTAGTGGCCTTAAATAGATAATGCTTCTGTACAGGGGTCCAGTGACTGGGGAGGTGAACATATGGTCCCTGTGAGTTAGAGTGAGGGAGGGAGGGTAAACGAGTGGGTGTTTGACATAGAAAGCAAGTGTGTGTGCTCATGTGCATGTACAGGAGCAGACAGCTGAAACCAAGCCAAAGGCAGAGCGCATGCCTGTAGCATGAGCAGCAAACTTTCCAGAGTAACTGAGACCCCCAGCTGGTCTCTACAGAGCAGTGTAACTTTAATGCCGCTACGCTTCGCTAACATGAGCTGACACCCAAGATCCAAGAGGAGGAAGCAAGGCCCGGGTATTGGACCTGAGGAAGATGAAAAACACAGATAGTGATGAACAAATGGAGCGAGAGAGACGGACTGACAGCCAAACAGACGAATGAAAACAAAACAAGTGTGAGAAATGTCAAGTGCGGGGTAAAGAAAAAAAAAACAAATGGTGGTAAAAGACTACCTGCCAGAAAAAAAAAAAAAAAAAAAAAAAAAAGAAAGAAAGAAACCCCAGTGTGCTCCAAATTGCAGAGCTGGGGCATTAGAGGAGCTTGTCAGTCACGACCCTCTCAACACACACAGAGCAGGTGAGCGGAGGTTTAACTGATACATACACCGACGAGTCAATTACAGAACGGAGAGGTAGAATGTCACGGCCGCCAGGACACTAAACCGACGGCTTAACCTCCTCACACTGCATCAATATGCCCCCACCACATGAGGAAGAGGAGGAAGAAGAGGAAGAAGAGGAGGAGGAGGTGCTGGCCATCCCTTCACAACGACTCATGAAAAATGAGCTGATGTGGAAGTATTTAAACCTGCAGTGATGTAAAAATCTTTAAAACGTGACACAAAAGGACCAGGGAATCTTACATGCTAATCTTCAACGAATTAATAAACATTATTTGGTGATTCAGGAACAAACGAAACAAGAAAAAAACGTACATTTAACAAGATTAAAAAAAAAGTCCACCCTTTTTTCCCCATCATTTTCACATTCTTTTATAACAATGTGCAAATTATTTATGTATAATTTTTCCAATTAAACCAATTCCTCACTTAATGGAACAAATAAATCACTCAATTAATCACATAATTGGTAAGTATTAATAATCATTTCATATTTTAAAGATTTTTTTAAAACTTTGTATTTCGACAAATACAATACAATACAAAAATTTCGACAAATGAAACGCACCATTGTTTGACGTAGCATGTTGTGCTCTGGATAAAAGTGTCTGAAGGGTTCATTATTCAAAAATAGGAAGAAAAAAAGGGCTTGTATTATCTACTAGATAAGATAAAGATGCACTGCAAAAAACGTCTTCATAGAAATAAGCCTAATATTCTTGATATGTTGACGTTACAACAAACGGAGGATAGTTTTAAAAGAAATATGGTTCAGTATGTGCGGACACACCAGGAAACCCAAACATTTTTATATGTAGTACAGGATAGATGTATAATAATAATAATAATAATAATAAGAATAAGAATAAGAATAAGAATAATAATGATAATGAATATATCTGTAAATCACCATTTTTATGGAATGACTTCTTATGTCTCATGTCGTAATAATGAAAAACTTATATTACACCCTTTATTTTCTTGACATTTATGAAATATCTGTAAACTCTTGCATATATATCTAATGAAAAAAGCCTCTTGTGTGACACCAGGAAGTGTGTAGAGCTTTTACTAAAAGCTAAGAATGGAAGTTCAGCTGTGCCAAACACTTAAAACATGTTTCCTCCATTCAGATACAGACTGTGTTACTATTTTATAACTTCTAGAATTGTAGGGAACAGTTTCTCAGACAAGGCTTTGGCAGTAGAAACACTGGAGTCTGTAGCACAGATCTTACACTGATGCTGCTGTACTTTCTGACACTGTGTTGGAGGAAAAAACCCAAAAAGAGAAATCTGAAATTATTGATTTATTCAGACTGCACGAAGCCAAATATCCACCATGAGAACAATCGTAGTGATATATTTTGTATACACGTATCTGACCTACAGTACGCACACTTTCCTATATTTCAACAGTTCATGTCAGAGGGAGTATAAAGGATGAAGTCCCAACTTTTAGTCTACTCTAGGCCTCATTTTCCCACTGCTTGCCAACATAGGATTTGAGTTAGGATGAAATTCCATCACTTCACCGTTAGAGTTGACATAGCAGCTCTGTAATGCAGCCTGATTGATGCTGTATATTGTTGCATTACATAGTTGGGTGTGCATTAGCTCACTCACTGGCCTAAAGGACTGGGGTGTTCATATGATGCTCTGTGAACTCCTATCTGAACAACAAAAAAAAATCCTGCAGGGTATGTGGGAGTAGGTAGGCATCATATGGGATAGGAAAACTTTTAGACATCAAACCACTGGAGGGAAAATGCTCGGAAAGTGAGCATGACATCCTTAATTACACCTTGTAAGTATGGGAAATGTTAACCTCGCGTAAGGTCTACTTACTGGAGAGGAAGGAGGAAATTATACACACGCAGCCTTTTAATGATGAAAACTTTAAACCTCTTGCCTCGTAAACATATTACATGGAAGAGCTTTGAAGCAGCTGACAAGGAGATGGAAAGTAAATCCAGCAAAACTTAATTCAAAGCTGCAAAAAATATACAGCAAATCTTGGTTATGAACAGATTCATGTTTAAATTCAGCACAGGTGTTACTGTAATAGTACTCGCATTCTGTACTGATGTAGAAGTACAGCAAAAATACTCTAGTAAAAGTAGAAGTACTGATTCAACTCCTCTACTTAAGTAAAAGTACAAAAAATTATAACTTCTGAATTGTAATAAATTACAAAAGTAAAAAGCCATGAATGCAATAATATTTATTTATCCAGGAAAAATCTGAAAAGTTTCAAAAATATTGAAATTAAAGCCTTTAAAGGAGAGTTTCTGTGTTTGGTCAGTGCTCAGTGTTGTGAGTATGGGCGGGATATGTAAGAAAAAGATTAAATTTTTTTTATAAATATAGTAAATAAATGCATAATTTTAAGATAAAATGTTAAAATTGTGAAATTAAAAGTCAAAATTATCAGATAAAAAGTCCAAATTGTGAAATAAAAATCTAAATTGTGAGATAAAAAGTCCAAATTATCAGATAAAAAGTCCAAATTGTGAGATAATATTCATATAACTATAATATATTAAGTCACAGTTTCTCTTATACACGGGTTTTCCCTCATTTTCGTACAGTCACATCTGTTTAGTTTGAAAAAGTAACATCTATTCTGAAAATATAAGGAGTATAAAGTAGAAATATTTATGAAAATATGTAGGGAGTAGAAGTAAAAAGTTGGCAGAAAAATAAATACTCAAGTACAGATCATAAAACATTCATAAATCATTAAAAAGACATAAAACATAAAAAAGGAAATACATCAATAAAGCAAAGCATCTGCATCCGTCCAAACATCTCCCTCTGTTGTTGTGTTTGTTAGTGTGACAGAACATATGGTAGGTGTTCATTTGTATCATAATGATTTAAAAAAAAAAAAAAAAACTATTTGTCTGCAAGCCGATGAAAGAAACATGGCAATAGTGTGAATAAAAAAGACAAATTACAACTGTCACAAAGAAAATTAACTCAACGGAAATGTAAAAATATGTTATGTGTCGTAAAAGATAAGTGAATGTGTTCTTTCCTTCGACTGTTTCTGGGTCGCTGTCAGCGCTGACATTAGGTTCAACAACACTGACGCTCAACATACTCTTTTTTTTTGTGTGTGTGTGTGTGTGTGGGGGGGATCTGCCAAAATCAATGTTTGTTGGGAAGCGTCTCGTCTGGGAGGATGTGACGGCGGTGGCAGTAAAGAGGAAGAGCTGGAGATAGAGCTGGAGTCAAATCAAAGTGACTTTAACCAGATGCTGCTTTACAAACAATGTGTTAATGAAAGCATGTGTCATGTGGTTTTACTGTATGTGTACTAACTGAACCCATAAAGACCCAGTGCTACAGTAGTTCTGTCCATTCCTAAATAGACACACTGTACGGTACTTTTCTACAGATGGTACCAGTTCGACTCGCCTTGTCACGCTTTATTTTGTACTGAGAGCAGAGACCGCAGCTAGTTCTAGTAGTGGGTCTAAACATTAGACATCCAGATGCTGCTGCATAATAACACATCACACTGAAGGAAAGAGCAACGACAATTTTAAAGAACTATATTCACACCAGAAAAATACTAACTTAACCTTAATGTCCAAGTGTAAAGTAATTTAAAGGGTGGTACAAAGACACAGTTTTCCAGCGCTATAGGGATGAAGGAGGTGTTGGGTATCAGTGGGTGTTATACAGTATAGAATATGTGTTTATATGTATAATTATGTATAGGTGTGTGTAAGTATATCTGTGGGTGTGTATATGTAGGAATGTGATAGATATATAACATAGAGGATGGGTGGATGGATGGATGGATGGATGGATGGATGGATGGATGGATGGATGGATGGATGGATGGATGGATGGATGGATGGATGGATGGATGGATGGATGGATGGATGGATGGATGGATGGATGGATGGATGGATGGATGGATGGATGGATGGATGGATGGATGGATGGATGGATAGATAGATAGATAGATAGATAGATAGATAGATAGATAGATAGATAGATAGATAGATAGATAGATAGATAGATAGATAGATAGATAGATAGATAGATATTATTGTAATTAATTTTTAAGGAGAAGTGGTGGGAGTTTATAAGCTATGTTTCTTCTCACTCCTTTTGGAATATATTATGTGTCATATGTTTAAGTGTTTATCTGCTTTTTTTCTTTCTTTCTTTCTTTCTTTGTGTTTCTTTATTTTTTTTATTTGAAATAAATCTAATCCAAAACCTTCGTCTTGTGTTAGTTACCATCTCCTCTGTTTATTTCTACACATGTCTTAAATCAGCTGATCTATCATCCAGGTTGTTTGTCATATGTACCAGGCATGGCTTCCTTATCTGCAAAAATATTGGTTTTAATATTTTTGGTGTGGGTCTCTGGGTGTTTCTAACCCCTACCTCTTTGTTTTTTTTGTTTGCTTTGTTTGTGTGTTTATCACATTTTTATGTGTCTCAGTTCTGCATCTAAAACCTACACTGTGTTGGTGCGTACGTTAACACAACAGGACAGTTAACTTTTATCCTCCATCCTCCCCCTGTTGTGACCATAACATTACAACAGTATAAGCACTGGCACAAACCTGAGCTCAGCTGTGTAAATGTGAGGATGGCCAAGCTGATACTGTCAGTGGAAAATATACATTAACTCCACTCTGCCACTGCAAGTACACGGGCTCATACACATTTTTGCTGACTCGAACATTTTCAATTTCACCTCAAAATATCCCAAACACACAACAATATAGACGTTCAAACAACCCATCAGCTGCAGATTACATCCATCCATGTTCAGAGAAAAAGCAATGAGCCTTCACAACCCCCTCTGTCAACTCTTTTTTACCTGCCTCACATGTCTTCGAGCACACTGGTCTTATAATTGAACACATACATATACTGTAGTCCACACACATACACACACACACTCACACACATAGGAGGACATGTTGTCTGGGAGTGGGATTGCTCACTTTGCTGTCACTCAGGAGGAGGAATAGGATGTGACTTAGCCTCATGGACACCCATAAGCCTTCAACCCTGTGGGGCGTCTACATAAATGTGTGTCCTTCATGAGTCACATGTCCACTGCATGGTTCTGCTGTGGCCTGTTATACTCCCAGGGTCCATGTGACTGACCACACGAGGTGAGACGAGTGACACTTTTCAGCTATAAAGCATAAAAATGGGTTTGTGTGTGCGTGCATGAGTGCATGTGCATGCTGGGAATTAAGCAAAACACACAGGGAATCCCCCGGCTCAGCTCTCCCTCTGAAGTGGGGTGGGCTGAGATAAGGCGTGTTATAAAAACACAGCGGCTCAGAGGGTGGTCAGGTCACATATCTCTGCTGTTTACAGGGGAAATCCATTTATGTGAGGGGCTACATGGAGACAGAACAAGCATGTGAATGTTTGTGTGTTCGATAGTTTAACCTGAAGCTCCATAGTGGTCATTTTTATGGATGTTTGTGAAGGAGGGATGTTGTGCGGCGGAGGGGGGGGGGGGTTGTGTATCCCTCAAGGCGATGGGACACTGTGATTGCAAAGTCTTGCCAGGGAATGTGTATGTGAATAAGGCGAGAGGTCATACAAGTACAAAGTGCAATGGGGTAACAAGGATGGCGCCCCCTTTAGGACGAATTGACGCTTTGCATCTAAAAAAATACCCCCCCCACCCTCTCTCTCTCCACAGTCCCCTTTCTTTTTTGCACATTTATCAACTTTATCTTCAGCGGCGTTTTTATCTGAGGAACTTTTGAACAAAATGACAAGCTGTTTGTGTATGTGTGTCACTCTCGTTTCCTCCATATCACACAGCTCATCTGTCGACTGCAAAGGAATTGTGGGAGAGCAGTGACAGAATGGAAAGAGAAGATGACAGAACGAGAGAGAGAGAGAGAGAGAGAGAGAGAGAGAGAGAGAGAGAGAGAGAGAGAGAGAGAGATGGAAAGTCAAGCTGCAGAGTGAGAAGGGCAGGCAGTTGTTAACTTATGTTTGTGTGTGTGTGTGTGTGTGTGTGTGTGTGTGTGTGTAGTTGTGGTAGTTTGACTGTTATGTCTAGAGAGGAGGCATAATGAAGGGGAGTCTACGTTAAAATATGTGACTGAAACTCCCGTTATGCTCTGTACTGTCTCTGCAGAGTGCAAAACGCTCATAATAAATAAGCAATTATATATAAAAGTGTGTGTCAGATGGTGTTTCTCATCTAGATAGAAGCTATTTTCTGCAAAAATAAAAGCATAAAAATGAAGCTTTTCCTTCACCCTGCAGCTCTGAAATGTTATGCACAAATATATAGTGAATATTTACTTCCATTTCCTGTAGATTTGTGCATATGCAAATCTTTTATTTTTGTCTGGTTTATTAATGTATGTATATGTTGTGTATTTTATCCCATAAACTTTTATGTCATTTCCCAAATTATTTTTTCCCTCTCTCTTACACCTCTCTTATGCAATTCATCAACATTTATTATCATATTACAATCTGTACTTGCTGAGAGTTTTTTTTCCCAGTACAAACCAGATGTTTTCCTGTATCGTATGTGTTGAAAATGTCGACGTTTAAAAAAAGCTCAGATTATTGCAGCAAAAGAGGAAACAGAAGAAAAAGTGACTTTTTTAGCAAAAATATAAGGAACTGAATATGTCTACAAGCATGGGTTTTACTGGTGAATCAATGTTGTAGAAGATGGCGTTTCTATGGTTACTACAGAATATGCAAATGGGCCATATCTGATGACAAACTGCATTTTACACCAATTATTTCAAATTATTGCAAGTTGGTTCAAAAGTTATTAAACACTTTATATCAATAGAAGGTTTTGGTTGCCATTGGCTTTTTGGGATAATATAATATAATATAATATAATATAATATAATATAATATAATATAATATAATATAATATAATATAATATAATATAATATAATATAATATAATATAATATGTTTTATTTGCCTATTGTTCACATTCAGATACACAGGAATTATGCAGTCAGACATATATACGCAGTATAGAAGTATAATGAAAGTAAAAAATCACTATAAAAACAATTAAAAGATTAAATTATTGCACATGAGAACATTACACATCTTAACTTCCATTTGTTCTAGATTTGTACATATGCAAATCATGTATTTTTTCTGCTTTATTAGTGATTTATTACTATTTATATTACTGACTGCTTTTATCTCTTTACACTTTTTGAATTTTTACAGTGTTTTCACAAGTGTTTTTTCTATTGTAACCATGTCATTTCACTTGCAGATCAATAACATTCATCGATGTCTAAGAAAGAAACCTGCAATCCCAAAAGTCCAAACTGGTCAAGCTGCAGACCCCTGGTGAGAAAGTATGTTTGAATTCCCCCACTGAGATTTGACATTAGCCCCAAATTGCTTTATCTTATAAACAAGCGAGACATTTCTTTGCGTTAACGAAGGTGAAGGCAGCCACACCAAGTTGCATGTGGTTCTCGGGGCCTCCAGTGTGAGAGGTGTGTGTGTGTGTTTTTTCAAAGATAGGAAACGTCGAAGGAGACGAGGTGGAGATCTAATGGAGTCGGGTCCTCAGCTCATTTCCAGCGAACTGTTTGGCATTCACTGGAAGGAATGTGTGGATGGATTACACTGCTGGCTGCTACAGTGACTTTCCAATGAGGCTCCACTTTGTCTTCACCCTTATCTAATCCACGTTGGAATGACCATCTCTGCAAAATGAAAATGAGGCCGGAAATCAAATGACCTGCCTGTTTGTTACAGCCGCGTGGACCGGACATGTGACGGGAGAAATTAAACATCACTTAAGTCAACGCAACAAAGTATTCCTTCATACCAGTCGTCACATTTGACCCAAATGGTTGCATATTTTTATGTGCATACAGAAACATGATGAGTGACTAAAGAGAGGGTTAGAAATGCAACAGTGAAATGATAGCTGGTAGTATTCATTACTGAAAACACGACTGTTCTCTTCATGTGGGCAATTTTTGTTTTACAAACCTAAACATTTTAAAGGCCACTTCGCTGATTTAATATGTCAGTCAATTTATGGGAGTATTAGATGTTAGGTTGTTAAAGTTTATAGTCTGAGGTTACATCTGAACTTTAGAAAAAAAAAAAAAAAGCAGCTCAGTTACAGCATTTTTGCACTGAATCTACTGTTAAAGTGCCACAAAAAGACAAATGGAGTAAAAATAGACTGATGAGTCACAGAAAACTATGATAAAACACCAAAAGACAAACATATTACAGTATTTAAATGTCTCTCAAACTATAACTATACAAATAATGTTACTGAAACTTCTAAACGGTGAAGAAAATGAATATATTTAAGTTGTTTCACTCTGCTTCTACGGTCCAAAAAGCTAAATAAATACATACATTTCCATAAACTCACAGTGAAGCATGGTGTTGAACCATTTTTTTTTTTTTTTTTTTTTTACCAAACAGGTAAAATACATTAGTGTTAGAACATTCATATGTATGTGTGTCATATCTTTAATGCTTCAGAGGAGAAAAAAAGGACAAAAAAATAGTGGCTAAGAGGGGTTGGATGTTCAATAACAAAGAATTCATCTTCATTTTTGTTTAGTTTCAGTCGTTAGCATCAAAATAAAAGTGATTAAACAGGTAAATGACTTGAATCACAAAGCAAATATTGTGCAAAATGCAATAAATCTACCAGTTTAATGATGTACAGTTAATTGCTCAGATGACAGATGTTAAACTATTGTACTGGAATATTTTAATGACTCATTATTAAGGGACAATTATTGCACATATAATAACCAAGACACCTGTAAAGTGTGTCACTATAAGCATGTTTGCCATCACTGATTCTACATAATACAGAGGGAAATGTTACTGAACAAATACTGTAGTCATTTTAGGATGAAAGATAAAAATTTAATGTATGTAGAATTTTGGAAATGATCAACAGAAAAACTGCACAGACCCAGAGCAGATCTGTTGCCACTGTTGTTTTTGTGGGACTGCACAAATTAATTTTTCGCTCTAGTTTATTTTTCTTCACTGGTTATTACCATATTATCCTCTGTATTTTGCATTTTTGGTCCTACATGTAATTTAATCAGCTCTAATTTAAAGATGGTCATACCCAAACAACATTAAAAAACTCAAGTAAAAGTGACTTTTTCAGTTAAATCAATCATTAATGAACATAAATCAAGTGTTTCCATCCACTGCCGTTGATCAAACTCCATGGGAGAATCAATGTTGTAGATGATGATTATGTTTCCACGGTAACTATGGAGCCTCTGAATATCCAAATAGATCATATCTGATGACCATGAAAAGATGGCACATTGCATTTTTGACCAATTATTTACATGTATTGATAGAATTAGTTGATCCACAAATATTAAACAGTTTAGATACGTAGATAGTTTTGGTTGTCGTGTGTATATTTGGGTTTTTTATGGCTTAAAAAGGGAAAAAGAATAAACTAAATTTGTAATAATTAGTGTGACGAACGTGGATACAATAGACACAATAATAATATCACTAGCATTTAAAAATAAATGAAAATATTGACTATTAAATCATACTAACTCAGACTTATCTGTCCAGACATGATATTTTAAGTTCACTGACTAGAAAATCTAAACCAGGTCGAGAGTTGATTAAAGAAATAATCAGACATTTATCATGAATACAGTTATTTTTGCAGGATTATAACAATTACAACCCGACACCGGTCGTCAGTGTGTCGCGTCAGTACACATACATTTCCCATAAGGCCGTCAATCCTTCAGCGACATAGGCATTAATTGCAGTGTTGAGTTGCCTCATATCTGCGGGCTTTAACAGTGTTCACCTGAGATGATCACCTGGGACATCCCCGCTCAAACTGAACGCCGTATATCACACTGTGTTTGGACTCTGCTACAGAAACTAAGCAGCCCATAATTCCTCTTGGCCCCACCAGCGCTCAGTCGTAGCCAAGCGGCCGGGCTAACAGGGACACACGACACATTACCCCTGCCTTTCCCGAGCGTTCACAGGAACCTAACACTCCTGACACAAGCTCACCCCCAGCACCCCCGACTGCCAAGCAAAACACCTGGCATCTGTATGAGAAGGGTGCCAATTTCACAGCCCCTGCCAGGCGGTCAGCTGAGCCTCCGCCGCACACATATTGCTAACATGTGTGTGAGGGTGCTGCGATACGGATGTGTCCCGTGTTTAGAAAAACAGCTTGTGTGTCTGAGCACGGAGCAGGTGTGTGTGTTAGAATAAGAGCCCACAGTAAATACAAAGATATGTGTGTAGTCAATATGACAGACAGCTCAGCCTGGAGTCTGGATGCACAAAAAAACCCCCCAAAAAAACCTACAATTTGGCAGCATCAGCACTTCTGGAAACATTTAGAACTATATACACACACATGCACAACCACTGGCATGCACGCACATTTTTACTGTACGCATGTCAAGTGTTGGACAAAGTAAATACATATAATTTCATTTGGTTCCAGTGTCTTCCTGACGATGATGCATTCCCCTGTTGCGTGCTTCATTCCCTGGCTGAAGTTTTCTGTGTGTCAGAGGCCAAGGTTGGTGCTGAAAGCCTGATGGATGGGGTCCAGGGGTCACGGACTTCAGCTGTTGTTGGCCACATCACAACACGGTGAACCACTGCGCTAGTTTTGGGTTAGCATCAGAGAGCACAGCGCTGGTTCTGTGTGTTTTTTTCTTTGTCCGAGCGGCAGGAAAGCTGAGAGGCCTGAGGAGGGATATTTATATATAAAGGGGAGATTCTGGAGGGTTTGGATGCCAAGCCAGCAGGGGTCTAAGTGGGTGCAGAGGCAGGGTCTAAAGAGTCCACTAGCCCGGAGACTTCTCAGCCCAGGGGGCAAATAAACAATGCAGACCCTCAGTCTAGGTGCTGCTCAACTGAGGTGGAAGTCCAGAGGGAGCAGCAGTGGTCTGAATGTCTGGATTCACTGCTGTAAAAATAGCTTTTTTTTTTCTCCAATGTTTGTGTTATATTACTCAGGTCAAAGTGTAACCGTATAAAATATAAATAACTTTCAAAAACAACATTCATTATATATAAAAAATAAAATAAAAGAAGATACATTAGGTGACTCATAATTGCAGAATCATATAAACTGTAGGCTGATTCTAAACCAAAAATTTGAGTTGTCACTATTTATAGGTTAATATTTGATATTATTTTACAGGTCTGGCCCATTTCAGATCAAAACAGGTCAAGTTTGATGAAGCCCCTGCTCTAACCTGTCTGAAAAATTGTGTTACAGGGGTTGAGTTATGTCTTTAAAAAGAAGTTCTGTCTGTCTTTGCACTTATTTTAAACCCAAATGTAAAGCAGCATAAATAGAAATGTGTTTGAAAAAGCACCTTACATAAGATATTGGACTCCTCATAGCTGTGTAAGCATATGATAGTACAGTTATTGTGCATTTGTACCACATTACTTAATGCAGCTCTGACTTACTATGTAATGCCTTCTAATATAAATACTTCAGAAAGATTAAATGCCTTAAAATGCCGCAGCTTACTGAATAAATATAGGTTTGTATTTATGTTAACTGGCTGCACCCACACTGAACTGATTCATACTGTGAGTGCTGAATGTAATGCAGATGGCATTCCAGCTGCACACTCCCTTTATGTGACTTGGTACCAGCGCTGCCACAGAGGATGAAGTGACTTTCTTTGAAGGCGGATTTCACTGTATGTATGGAGGTTTTCGAGGAGGGGGTGGGTGGGGGGGTGGGGGGGGGCTCTGTGACCCTGTCGAAAAAAAAAAAAGAGAGAGAGAAAAATCCAGCCATTCCCCTTAATGGGATGTACTTTCATTGTTGCCACGACGATGTCATCAGCTCTTAAAGGGGCTGGTGTGCCAGGAGCGGCGCCCATGTTGCCATGGTGACAGTTGGTGTAAAAGATGGTGGTTGGTGGCTTGGCTGTGGTGTGTGGGCGAAAAGGAGAAGCAGCCAACATTGCTTTTAGGGTAAATATGGTCGAAATTAGCAGCGTTGTTCTATATTGACTCGGGGATGAAAAAAGAAAAGAAAAGAAAAGAGAGAGGGGAAAAAAAAAAAGACATTAAGCAAAAATGGATGTCTTAAACACTGCACAAGGTGAAACCAAGCACGAATATTGCACAGGATATGAAATTATTTCCAATATCAGCCCAACTGTGGAAATTCAATTTCACAGCTCATGAACAATATCAAACAAACATGCTGGCTGAAAGAGCACACTCCAACTTGAGTGATACTGTATCAAAAGGCAGCACAGCAGACATGGAGGCAGAGGAGGTGGGTGAAGGGCAGGCTAACGGGGAACGCTAATCCATAACTGCACCAATCTCCATATTCAGGCCGTTTAAACTGCACATTAGCCACCAGCTATTCCCATGGCCGGCCTCAGACTAAGGCGAGGCGAGTGCGGGGAGGAGGTGGTGGTGGTGGTGGTGAAGGGGTGGGGGGGCTTTCTAATGAACTGTATAATTAAATGAGCAACCCGGCCAGGCCCCGCTCTGACCGATCTCCATCCTGAGACTATGATGCCTTAACGAGGACTGGATTGAAACGAATGGCAGCAGGTGAAGGACAGAAGGACAGCGGGCTAATGCGGTGGAATGCGCCTTTAATGAAGAGGATGAAAGAGGGGGGAAAAGCGAGTGGGCCTGGGTCAGCATGGGCGCTCACCCGTAGCTTCTCGCCCATCGGCCCTCATACACTCCCCCTCCATCTCCGTCTGTCTGTGTTTTTGGGAGCTGTGTAGGAGAGATAACTGTTTCAGCTCTCCACTTTGCCCTCTCCAGAGCCCGCCTTTTGATTGACACATGCTAACAAGCTAAGGTGTTCAACAGGGGCGCCGGCAGAATCTGTAATGCTAAGAGAACATAACCAGGGAATTCTCCCACAACCTGTGGTTCATGACAATCGACTTGGGAGCCACGCGGGCTTCTGTATTTTTCTTTTCTTTTTTTTTTTTTGGTACTTTTTCCAGCAGCCAATGTGAGCTTATGAGGTGTCAGTTTAATTCAAGCGAAAGCCCCTTCATAACACAGAGCGAGACAAAAAAAAAAAAAAAAAATTCAAAAGGAACTGAGCAGAATCATCAAGGAACTTCAACAAAAGGAGGACGGGGTGCAGAGAATAGACAAATAGGCTTGAAGGAAGGGTTCGTCTTCCTTAAAATCAAAGGTCAGGAAGTGGGAAAAGTTCCTCACGTGCACAATATGTGAGCTGAGATGAGGTATGACAATACAGATGAGGGGCAAATTAAAGGAAAAGCTTAATGGGAGTGGGTGGGCTCTCCCATAGTGACGCCCCCAACTCAATTCTGTAGATTAGATTAGCCTTTATTGTCTCCCTCAGGACAAATCTGTCTTTGGTAAATGAGGGAACACAACAGTACACTGCCTGTCCACACATATACAGTCCACCTGCAGTTATACAGCAAGCAATTCATAAAAAAAGAAAAGAAATCAACAACATATAGGCTGCACACACCAAAAAATACTGCACAATATCACATCAAATGAAAGGGAATGTGCAATATCCTTAAGTGCAATGTATGGATAGAATCTATTTTTAGATGGTGCTATTGTCTGATAACTGTTTTTACACTTTTTATTTATACTTTTATAAGTAGTTGATTGTATCATCTATCTATCTATCTATCTATCTATCTATCTATCTATCTATCTATCTATCTATCTATCTATCTATCTATCTATCTATCTATCTATCTATCTATCTATCTATCTATCTATCTATCTACCTACCTACCTACCTCTCCACCCACCCACCCTCTATGTTATATATTACACATTTCCTCTGGTATGAAGGCTCATTAAATGCTTCACACTCAGCAGATCAGATTTCAGATCAGATTTTGGACCAGAATATTCGACATTGCTCCCTCACCACAACCAAAATAAACATAACATAATGGTGTCCGCATGTACAGTCGTTCAGTCTACAATTTTGAGTTACAGTCTAATTGTTTTTGGCATCACACAGATACAGTTGTGTCGTGATCCAAAGTCCTGTCTGTTTCAGTTCAGCTCAATGGGACCTTATGAGAAATACTAAAAAAAAAAAGGCATTACAGATACTGTGAGTAAATTAAATACGCCTTTGTTCACACACACATATATGATAGTCAGGAACTCAAGTAAGTCACATCTTATGGCAAAAATTGTGAACTATTATACTGTAAAAGTATGTAAATATGAAGACTGTTGTTCCAGTAATTGTACATCAGTTATGACATTCATGTTTGTGCAATCACTAGTATGTGCTATTTATGATCAGAGGGAAAGTTTTCTATGTGAAATCAGAAGTTTGTGTAAAGAGGAAATATGCACTGATGTACTAATAATGTAATGAATATGTTAACCCTCACACTGACCCCCCCCCATGTAATTACAGAATCCTAAATGCAATAAAAAGGGATATTGATATTCATATAAAATAATAATTGTATATGGAAATCATAGGGGATAAAGATTGGGGTATATACATTTTTACTTATTCCTACTCCTTTTCAAGCACGTTTAATTTATTTTTTTTTTTTAAATTTAATTTTATATATATATATATATATATATATATATATATATATATATATATTCCCTTTTGTTCACTAATCAGCCCTTTGTGTATCATTGTTGATATTTTGTTTCTTGATTTGTACTGATTTGATTTTCTACATGTTTGAAATATAGATTTAAAAAAAAAAAAAAAAAAAAAATGTAATCCCTCCCCATGATGCATTTCAAATACTTTGTTTGGACCGACTGTGTATGGTTTGGACCTGAGTTTGTGGTTTGGGATTTACAAGTAGATGGAGACCACCTCTTTTTTTTGGATATCTCGGCCCACTTGATTTAGTGCAGATCCGAGTGCGACTGATGTTTTCAAAACAATAAAAATGAATAGAACTAAAAGCTTTTGGTTTGAATGGAACATTTGGCTCCATTTATTTTACTATACAGTCGTTAATTTTGCAGGAATGTGGTTCAAACCTGGAAATAGTCTGTTTTATGTCTGAAAAATGTGTGAAAAGTCAGAAGATATAAGATTATTTGGAGATTATTAGAAGATATAAGATTATATATATATATATTTGTATTGATTTGCATCTGGCTGTTATAAATCACTTTTATATCCAACACTATGAACCAACAGGAGATTTTTTGCTTTACTATCGTTCATACATTACTATACACGATGGTTTGTCTGTGTCACTTACATAATAAGTATTTTACTGGATATTGGTGTAAACTGCAGTGTGATGTAATTCTCCTTATGACGTACATGTATCTGTGTGAATTGTCTTTTTTTCGATTAGAGGTGATGTTTCACTTGGTAATCATGGGCTGGTTCTGTGTTGGTGTCTGATAACACTTCCATCCACAGAAGTCATTGTTGCACTGAGAAAAGCCTAGGGCTGAAACACGGCTGTTGTCTTCTTTGTTGTCATGCAATATTAAAAAAGTATTACAGGCTGACAGTTTCATTTATAGTGTTTTGTGTGTGTGTGTGTGTGTGTGTGTGTGTGTGTGTGTGTGTCTCAGCACCATCATACTCTTTAATAACTTTGAGCTGAACACGCCATATCTTTTAAAAAAAAAAAATAAGAGGAACGTGAGCACATGCCAGTACGAACACAGTTTATACAGCATTGTTTGGGACATTTTTGGCACTTTTAGTAATAACAAGGTTACTTTAGGACTTGAAGATAAGTCAGATGATGAAGTGTTTCTGGGGTTAAAGACAGAAAAATGTGTTGTCGTAACATCCCATGATCCTCCTGTTCCTGTTTTCTTAGCCCTAGGAACCTTTTGTAATCACTTCCTTTACCATGTGACATAATTAAAGTTGAAAGGGTTTAGTGATTAGACCTGAAGGCGAAGAGATCAAGACTGGGTCAAACTTGAGACTTCCTCGAATTTGTCACCCACCTGCGTGTCCATCAGTGTGTCCACCGCCGTGACTGCGTCCAATCTGAGTCATGTGATAGTCCCTCTCAAGACACACTGACTGTAACTGATTGTGTGAACTGCAGACAAGAAGAGGTATTTCAGTGAGACTCATGTTGCAGCCAACGACTATTGACAGTGATTTTAAAGCTTTTGTTAAATGGACGTTAAATGCAATTAATTCTGGGATGTTCGGCCGTTGTTGTTTATTATCTCTGGCAGCGAACTGACCACAACCACTCGGAGGAAGCTGTTTACTGAGTAGTTATTCTTTTAAGTACAGTGAATAGCGGGTGAATTTTGCTTAAGTGCTCTAAGCTGTTTTGGCCTCAGCAGGAAATATTTCACCCTTTAGTGTTCCTTCTGTATTGTATGTTTAATGCAAATACTACTTATCTAAATGTACATTAATTTGGCTTGTGATGAAACCCGTGCTTTTTACGCTGATAAATAATTCCAAGGTCGTAACTTAACCTCATTGCACTGTGCAGAAATCTTTAAAGCACTTACAAAATAAATCCACAATTCAATGTCAACTGGTTTGACGTCAGCTACAGGTCATGTGATGCGACGGTCAGTTCTGCAAATAGCAAAATCAACATTCACTTGAATCCATAAAGACCCAGTGGTACTTCCCAAAGTTAATTTAACCTTTCTTGATATGATTTATCACCATTTGTTACCTTTTATGTCCATGTTTTCATCAGGGTTTATCTGTTTGTTTGTCTGTTAGTAAGATTAATTTAAAGGCTGTGGTCCAGTTTGGATGACATACTCAGGAAATGTTGATACTGACACAAAGAACAAATGATTACATTTTCTTGGTGATTAGGGAGAAGGGTGGTGGTGGTGGTAGTGGTGGTGGTGGGGGTGGGGGTCTCTTAGATTGCTTTTCTAGTTCACACATATTAGTCAAGTTTTCTGTTTTGTCAAAGCATCATTATTGAAATAGAACTAAACTATCACATACAGTTAATATAACTGTGGATTATTTCAACCCATGAGGCTTATATAAATATATAAATATAAATATATGTACTTTATACCCATTATATTCTCAGAGTAGGCTTGTTACTTTTTCATTTTGCCAGCTACCAGTCCTTATTTCATTTAATTTTACCTGTGCAAATTTCTTTTCAGTAGCATTCACTGCAAAATTGTATTTTTTGAATGCTTAAATGCTGTTTTCTTGATTTTGTTTGTGCTGCAGGTTGCTGTATGGTTTAATTGTGAGCTGGTGTATGATGTATTCTTGATTTTAGATATATGATTGTTATTGTTGTTTTCTTATTATTGGCATTACACCTTGCCCAGGGACTACAGTTGAAAACTAGCTTTCGAGCTAAAACTGGCGCATTTACAGAAATGTTGATTAATGTGCATTGTCCCTGTTGAAATAAACTAATAAAAAATAATTAGATAACATTTTACATTGTTTCTTTCATAGTAAAAATACTTTTGACTTTTGTACTTTATTACAATTTAGAAGTTTTTACTTTTACTTAAGTAAAGGAGTTGAATGAGTACTTCTACTTTGACAGGAGTATTGTTTTCCACAAAGGTATTTGTGCTTCTATTTAAGTCCATAATGTCAATACTTTTGCTGAGTGGATAAATGTGCATGCATGTACAATAGTACATATCCAATAATACCACATGTAACCACTGATGTCCATTCTAATAGTCATGTCCATATGGACCATCATGAATCATATCAGGTCTGAGTTGATTAAATTAAGAAACCAAAAAAATAAACAACTAACTATTTAGTCAGAGTATTAGTTTTAATCAAAAAAAGTCCTTAGGGATGATTTCATTTACTTTTGCTGTTTGACTAAACTGTATCGTGGACATGTATATAAAACGTTTCCTGTAGTCGTCAACCAATCAGAGCATGGCTGACTTCTGTCTGTATCTGCTTGTGCAAACAATGAATTAATTTTGTCCATAGTTTGAAAAATTAACCCTTAATGATACATATTGTGTTATAATGCGTCACACTCTTTAGTTCAAACATTTCCTAAAGATCTATTATGCTGATCTGTGTTTTTCTACAAACATACGATGTTATAATGTTATAATGTCAACTGCAAACATCAGTAAAATTATAAAACATGACCTATATTTGTGCTGTAATCCTGCGGTGGTTTCCTGTCACTCTAAACAGCTCCCTCTGTAGGTGTTCAAATATAATAGGTCTCCTTTAAGGTCAATAATTCCTTTATTTATATGTTCTGTTGGGTCTATTGAATAGACCTGGACATGAATAAACTGTTCATTCCCATACTGGAGCTCAGCAGGTCTAATGATTAATGAAAGAAATAGTGAAATAAACAGACAAACAGGTATCCAGATAACTGACAGACTTCTTAGATACATCCAATTTTATGCGCAGCTGTGTCTGTAAAATGGTTCGTATCAATCAATGAATCAAATGTTATTTATATAGCACCTTACAACACCACAAGCTGCACAAGGTACTTTCCAAAATGAGATAAAAACAATAAAAATGAGTAACAATTAAAAAAAAAACAAGATAAAAACAAAGATAAAACAAGTTAGAAAACCATAGCAACAACAACTTGCCTAAATATATGTTTTTATTACTTACTTATTACTTATTAATGTTAGTAATTGCACTATTATATTAATCGTTTACCTCCACCAAGGAGGTTATGTTTGTTTGTTTGTCTGTCTGTTAGCAAGATAACTCAAAAAGTAATGGACGGATCTTGATGAAAATGTCATGACGTGTCGGTGGTGTCACAAAGAACAAATAATTAGATTTTGGTGATAATGCGGAAGACATTTTGGATTCTGGATCACTTCGAAATGTATTGTCTATTTACAGCAATGTAAAATTTCCATGCTCTAACAATATATTGTGCAGTTGTAGGTGTACATGTGTCACAGTGGGTGTCACAGTGGGTGTCACAGCAGATAACCTGGGTATAATTGGACCGTTTCAGATGCAGATCCTCTGTGAAGGAGAAGGCCAGTCTGACGGAGTCATCGGTGTTCCTTTGGCATCAGATCCAGAGGTCAGAACAAATCCACTTCCACTCTGGACCCACATTTATAAAAACAAAACAGAAAATCAACTCTTCTACATCCACGCAGTGTTTAATGATGTCTGTGGATGTGGGTGTAGACGTCAGCGGTGGACCTGTGGAGGGGAAGCACAGACCACAGACCAGACCACCTACAAAAAAACTAAATGATCCCAGAAACTACAATAAACTGCATGAACTTCATCTTTTTCTTTTGTTTTTGTAAAAGAACCAAGACAGAGGTTTAATTGTTTTTATAGAACATCATTTCATCGGTGGATTGACTGAACCTATAATGACGTCATTTGTCTTTAACAATGCGAACCATACCTACCTTAAGATAAGACTTTATTGATCTCACACAGGAGAAATTCACTGTTACGGGAGCTCACAGAAAAAAGTATAAAAAGGTGCAAAAAGGAAGTAAAGCAGTGCAAATAATAGTGCAAATAATCATAGAGGTAAATAATAAAATTAAGCTAGAAATAAAAAAATGTTTTAAAAAAAGTACTAGAAATAAAAAACCTGTATTATCTGATAATCCTTTTACACTTTAATCTTACATTAGTAACATAGCCGACTCAAAAATACACAAAATATAATAGAATTCAATAAGGGAAAGAAATGCTTTTTTTTTTTTTTACCATAAAAACATATACATTCATCTATTTATGTGTTAATAATATCTCCAGGTTCACATGGTCAATCAATATCAAACAAATACTTTTTAAAATAATGCATTAATCATCATTATATAGGGTTAAAGGTCAAACTCTTCACAGGTCAGAATACGCCATAGTTGACTTCTATTTTATTACTGATGGTTTTATAAAACACAAAACTTGAGTCATTTGTGATGACAACTAAATTATGAAGCTTAATTGAGTTGTTCCAAGATGTTAATTATATTTAGTTTGTGGTATAACTTCACCGAAACTCAACAAATACAAAAAAAAAAACAACAAAAAAATATCACAATTTAAATGTGAAACTAGAAAAGCACCCAGAGAGTATAGACATACACAAAGGCAGAACAAACAAACAAATAAATAAATAAACCCTGATGAAGATGCCGTTCCTTGGTGGAGGTAACAAGGTCGAAGCCCCAAATTAAGATAAATATTGATGAAAATGCTGAAAAGTAACAGTATATTGTTATGTATTTGTTCATTTTTAGGACTTTCTAGCTTTATTGAGTTTAAAACATGAGGCTGAAAATAATATTAGATTTAAAGTTAAAGTTACATAACACTAATGACGTCATTTCAGTACCTTTTAATCACTATAATTACTAATAATCTATCTGTAATCAATTATATTTCAAAATCACATTTAATTAGTACTAGCTATGGACAAAAACAATACATTAATAATAATAAAAATATAATAATTCATCCTCTATCATTGTATTTGCTGCTTCTCCATGAACAAGCAAATTGAAATAAGTGATAAAGTGGACAAACCTAAAACTAAAACAAACATTTGACCTTGTACATAAAACTGAAATCCTCCTTAGAATACTTTTTTTTTTGCTCGTGTTGCACAATTATGGCTCCGATTGTCAAAACACTTGGATTCTTTTCCAGCTGTTTTATCCTTCACAGGATGGTGAGCAGACATCTCCTCCATCTTTTCCTTTAAGTGTTTATCCAGCTTTTGTCTATTTGTCTATTTATATGCATCACAATGCTTTTGCAAACAAATAAAAAAGTAGTAGGATCAGCTGTTGTTTGTCTGTGCATCAACTTAAATGTGCCAAACATTGATGTGAGGCTTAACTTCATTTGGAAAAACATACATTTTCTTTAGCTTCAGCCTTTATAATAATGCGACCGATTGATCAATAAGGATTGAAAGGTTGTGCCAAAAAAAATACCAAAAAAAAACAGGTCAAAGCAGTGCAGAGACTAGATGGATCAACAAAGGCTGGGTCCCTCATGGTCTGGCTGCTAATTAAACACTAACTGATAGAAAAAGCCTCCTCTGCACTCTAATTATTCCTCATTTCATGTCTAATTTCGCCAATCAGAGCCATCTTTATTTCTGAGTGCAAATTGGGCAGTAATCATTTTCTAGTGGAGATTTCCCTGCTTCTAATTGTTGAAGATGATTTAGTCATTATCAGAAGGCTGGCTACTCTTATCAGCCATCTCACAGGGCACATTTATCTAGAGATTGTGTTCAGAGAAATGAGTCTGAATATATAATGAATTTTTAAAGTGATGACTCATGGCGTAGTTTGACTTTAAATATGCACGTCTGGCTAATCGTTTAAATTAAACCTAAATAGCAATAAATGAGGAAGTGTAGCACACGAGGAGAGGTTCTAAATATTTAATGCAAAACATTAATAATAATAAAAAAAAAAAAAACAATTATACACGTTTTTGACGGCGTATTGGAATCAAACATTTCGTACATTTTCAGTGCATTGATTTCGCTGCTGAATTCGTCTACAGCTCGTTTACATGTGTGTCCACTTTATTAGAAACACCACAAAAAATATGACTCACACATAGAAGATTAACAAATATACAAATCATCAAATCCAGTCGTTAAAAAACAAAAAACAAAAAAAATACACACACGCACAATGCAAAGGAAGTTCAAGGTGCAGAACAAGGATGAGAAGATACTGTGAAGGTGGGAGTTTGTCTTCCCCTTTCCTGTTTATCTGCTTTAACTTCCTGTTTCTCATATTACAGGTCAAGGTGATCGTCTGTGTATTTCCTTCAGCTTGTGTCAGTGTTGCCTTTACTGCCAAGTTTGCAGGATTAGACTGTATATTTCTGTATTGTTTCAATTATAACATATTACATATATAACATATTGCTTTAATTCTACTCTTTATGGATGTGTAGCATCATTGAGTTGCCCTTAATTTAATATAAATTCTACATATAAAGTCTGTGAATCAAATATCCAACTGTTATATACATTAGCACACTTGGAAAAAATACATCAGCGCTTCATCTGTAGATATATATATCTACACACACACTCATATCATTCTTATTAAATCTGCCTTGGCTTGTGGACTTACTCGTGACCAGATGGTTTGGAAATAAGCCCCATTTTAGCCTCTCAGGTTGTCACTTTCTGCTTTCACTTGCTGATCCTACAAATTAAAATGGAAAAATCTCACTTATCCACTTTGGCAATCTTGCTGACAGCTGATATTATGTTTCACAAATTTGGAAACACACGCGCTATTTATACACCTCATGGGGTTGAATAGAGTTCGCTTTGCTTTTTCTGGGGGTGGGGGGGGTGTATGACTACCTTCTACACAGCACCTATCATAGGGTTCTTCCTCCGTGGGTCCCCGTAGCGGTCGGGGCTGGCGTAACGCTCCCTGTCGCCAGGATACCTCTCAGGGCTGGTGTAGCGGCCCGGGCTGGCCTGACGGTACCCGTCTCCTCGGACCGCTTCGTAGTGGTGCCGTCCTCTCTGAGGCGCTGAGGGGGACGGGGGGACGTCTTGCCTGCTGGTGGCGCGGTGTTGATGGGCAGAGCGTGGAGACGAGTTGTAGTAGCGCTGGTTGCCGGGTGCGTGCTGAGACTGGGGCTGCGGAAGACGACCCGAGTGGCTGGAGGAGGGGGGGTCGTGGTAGTAGCCCGGGTCTCTGGGTGCAGGTCTGGATGATGGGTAATCATACGGATCCCTCCTTTAAAACACACATGATGGGTGCAAAGAAATGTTAAAATACAACGACATGGATATTATGAAAGTAAATGCTGATCAACAACAAGTGGTGCCCGGTATGGCATGACCCCCCCACCCCACACACATTTGATCTGATTTGCCCATCTCTTATCATTGCGACAACAGATGTGTCCAATTATCTTCAGTTCTTCCTTTAGATACACATTTAAACACAGTCATTCACGTACTATAGTCAGACAAAGGTAAAGTAAAGTAAACTTAAGAGTTAATAATAAAAAATAATCTGGCTCAAAATCTAAAAAATTTTTCTTCAATTTGTGCATTTAATATAGAAATCTAGTATAATAACAAAATACAGAGCATTATCTAAATAAGTGTTAGTTATAATGCAGCAGAATAAGATTTTATTGTGATAAATTATGATTAGGATATATCACCAGATTTTTTTAAATTAAATATTGTATTTGTAGTTAATTTAAAGTGAATATAAATATATAAATCGGATTGTGTGAGGTGACTTACAAAACAATGTGTATATAAATGGTTATGGATGTTTTGTGTTAATGCTAAATGCACATAAAAACATGTGTTAAAGCATAGAATGCAGAATTATTGGATTATTAGTTCTACATTTTCTCACTCTGTTTCAAAATTGTTGATCATTTTGATTGATGTTCGATTATTTTGTGTGCTGGAACTGATTAATACTTGACTTCATTAGCATAAATCTACATTTATTTGAGTGAACGGACCCATATGGAAATAAATGTACCATTCATTTATTGTTCTGGGCTCATTGTTCGTGGAGTCCTCATGGCTCCTGGTTCTTAGCGCTGAGTATGTACTTGATTTGTGATCAAAATCAACTTAAGTCAATTTTGATGCAGATGAATCCAGACTCATTCCTGGAGCTTCCAAGAAAAGTAGACGCTTACATGATCTAACTTTATTCTTCCATTGGCAGCTTTTTTGCTTATTTAAGACAACTTTCATTATATTTAAGGGTATCTGGCTTCTTTCTGGTGCGGCTGTTTCCCAGTGTAGTGAGTGATATGAGCCACACATTTTCCATTTCAAAATCCCATGCTTTCCTAGGCTCAAATTTCCACACATCTCAGTAGCTTTTTTAGACCGTATTTGACATCTGAAAACAAATCTGGTGCAGATAAATGGGTTTAAAATCCAAACCGAAGACATACGATACAGTCTCGTCATGCAGTATACGTTGACACGGCTGTCATTTCTTGTGATCTGGGTCGAAAAAAGTGGGTAAAGATGATGCCAAGACAGTCAACAGTGTTTCGTTCTTGCTATTGTTAGCTTCATAGCACATGTTTTGAGCAATTTGTGATGTCTGCATTAAATGAAGCAGTAGTAAAGTTACACAGATATCACAATTTGGCCAAAAATATGACTTATGCAATTATGCTGTGATGTTAATAATGTCTTTGGAAAATAATAGTAATGATTATAACAGCACATTTTATTTACAAGTGTATCTAACATGAATGACAAGAGCAGTGGTTGCACAAATGTTTGTTCTCATTTAATTCATTTGGACTTTGGGAGAAAGAGGAGTAACACATGATGGAGTAGAAGAAACATGGGGTGAAAAAGTTCATTTAAATAACGGGATGTGCTTTAAAGCTGCCGGACTGTTTGCACATTTTTAGCAGAGAAATGGACAGATTGGACAGAGCTATTTCTGGAGGTGGTGGAAGCCAGACTGAAATACCAATTTCATGTTTGCACAAGCTCAGTTTGTGGTCAGAGATTGCACCGAGCTCCTGATAAGTTGAATTATTTTACACAAAGTTTGGATCTAGCTTGACATTTTCTGGTTTACATAGGAGATTAGATAACAGTTTTAGAGATATTTGGATTAACATAATACAGCAGTTCAGTCTAAACTTCATAACAGTTGTATTGGTAAAATATTATACTAATACTTTATATAATTAAGTCAGCATATTTAACTAAGCCTGACCAAAAGTAGGGGAAAACATAACAATTAACAGATACATAAATAAATACAACTACAGGTGTCAAAAGTTTCATTAAGTGTTGTTTTTTTTGTTATTTTAATAATGAATATTCAGAATATTTCAAGAAAAGGTCATGTCCATGAGTCGTTATTCCCATTACCCCAATTTATTTGAGACCTGCATTGAAAAACTATAGAAATTACCCACAATACATCTGTACTCACGGAAGAACCAAGACGGCGACAAGGTGAGTCACCTTTATTTTATGCTCGTGTAAAATTTTATGATTCGTCTCATAACTGCATGAACATGACAAGACTGATTCTCATTAACCCAAATTAGTCAGCATTTCAAAATGAAAATCTAAATTTATTTTATAATGTGCTATTATTTCTCAGAATGTGACAAAGGTCATTTTTAGCTCGGTCATAATACCTAATGCTACATTTATCATGATTGTGCTGATTCATTGCATTGCCGCAATGCACTTCCTTATTACTGTAATAGTTTCACGTTTTGTGAGAATCACCCATAGAATAATTATAACAAATAAAGCTAACTTCTTTGCAGATTTTGTCTATTGTGGGTTATTTTAAATGAGGGACCACTGTGATTATCTGGAAACATGGGTATTTTCTTTTCTACCCTTGATTCAGGGTATGGGAATCATTAAAATCAACTCCATAGACACACGCCACACATGTGTCAGAATAAACCAAGACAATATTTCATACTGGTTTAGACTGGCTGGGAGTGGAGGACGTGCCGCAGATTTGGCCCCCCTGTGCGGTAAGCCCCCTCCTGTTATTCAGTTTACGTGGCAAGGCTGTGGCCTTGGCAGGATCGAGTGGTGGGGGGGACGTGGATGGAGAGATGCCAAGAGATAACAGCAAATGCCTCGGTAAGCATATATGAGGACGTGCATGAGTGTGTGTGTTTAGCTTGTGTGTGTCGGAATGTGTGTGTGTGTGTGTGTGTGTGTCCCAGGGGTCTGCAGTAACGAGGCAGCCAGCTGGAAGTCTCTGGTTCCCTCCCACAAGCTCTGGGTGATTAGGGGCTAAACCCCCGGGTAAGGCGACACGCGGGCCTCGGGGAGACGGAAGGAGGGTGAGATGGACTGAGAAAGTGAAAGAGCGAGAGAGGGGGGTGAGAGAAAAAAGGGAGGGCCGCTCACCTTTCACAGGCCCATTCAAATGTTTTCCGTCTTATGTGCTGTTTCCAGTGTCGGCTGACACAGGAGTCGACGGAGCGAGTGGATCTGAAAGTGGGGCCTCGCTGGAAGAGAAACTCCCCTATTGTTAGAAGTGCTGACCTACAAGCATCATCTTCAAATCCAGGAGCTCAGTGTGGGTTCAAAGAGCTAAAATGCTCTCCAGCCCTTGATTTGAGCTTAATTAGCATCCTGTGCTCCTGCAAGCTACATCCTCTGGAATAATCTGCCCAACTGCTGCATTAGCCCGAAACTGAGAACAACTGTGCAGTGCCGAGAAAATTATTTTATTATTGGGTCGAAGATACATGAGAATATTGAGCAGGATATTTGAGTTTTGTTTTTTTTTTTACCATGTTCTGATTATTATAAACTTTAAGTGCATGCAAATGTCTTTTTACAGATAAGTTAAAAGTGTGCATGGATCACTTCTTTTTGTAGATAATATTGTCAATATTAGACGCCATGATTTACCTTTAATCCTGGGTTTACAAGCGTGTCTATAAGCTATACCAGGTATTTACATCCACAGTGTTTTGATAGTAGTTATTTTCCTAAATTTTGGTTCTAATGAGACTCCAAATTATCTTGAGAATAGATTCAAGTGCCTCCAAAGCTTTTAGGATTATCGACTTGAAGTAAAAAGATGGCAAAGTGAGCAAAGACTGGACCTTAAAAAGGATTCTATTGAGCAGTTTGGAAAGTGAATAATCAGAGTAGATTCACAAGCTTTGATGTTTTCTTTTTTCCTCGATATAAAACGTTGTCTGAATAAAATATATTTTATACAACACAACCTGACACTTGAAACCTGCCCTAGTGGATGGAGTGCAGCTCTGTAATTTCTGCATGTATTTACAGAGTCTAAAAGAGGGAGTCCTTTGAAACGTGTACTATTTTCACATAATGACACTCAAAGTTAAGAAAACTGAAAATCTTGTGGCACTGATGGTACCTTATTTACTTCTAAATTACTGTTTCAACTTTTTCAGCTCAAGACCCAAATGACAAATGTCAGTTCTTGTGACTCACATGTACAAAAACAAATTACAAATTGCCATGACGTGCAAAACGTTGCATTTAAATGCCTCTGGATTTATCAAAAATCTTTAACGAATGCACTTTACTGCCTTTAACACATGAAAGTCTAACCTTTAACTTTGACATGGAATATTAATTTTGGTCATTTTTCTAACACTACATAAATGTGTACAAGTCACCAAATAAATGGTATAGAAAGGAATACACATATATGTAAAAATAAACAGATAACTGAATTACTTTTTCACTGCCAGTTATTTCAGAAGTAAAAACTGAATAGAATAATGTAGGAAAAAAGATATGGTCTATTTTAATGTGACACACTTTAGTCCATAATAGCAGAGCCACAGTTATCTTTAGGTTCCAAGTTTTGGAATAGTTTTGTTTAGACGTCAGAAAAGACATTGTGTTTTTCAACCTTGGAGTCGGGACCTCATGTGGGCTCACCTGAAATTCAAATGGGTCACCTGAAAATTCGAGTAACTGATAAAAATAAAAAAGTTACTAATGAAAAGTATGCTGAGTTCAGAGACATGAGATGACAAACTGAAGCTGAAAGTGGTATTGTTTATCTGTCGAATGTTCACTGTGCTCAGTGTCAGATGCTGCAGCTCTTTCATAATTCATTGTTTGTTCGTTGTTAATTGTCAGCCTTGTAAATACATGTTGGACTGACTGTACATATACTGAGCAAGGAAAATAATGCTCATTTCGTGCAGTAATATACACCTTTATTTTCTGCCTGTGTCCATAACAATACATTATAGACTAAATGTGTATAAAAAAATTAAGGTTTATTTATAACAAACTATAACTAATTAATCTGAGGGAGAAAAAAGTTTGGAATGTCTGGAATCAAAAGAAATTTGTGATGTTAAAAAAGGTTGGGAATCATCTTTAAATAATACTTAGCAATTATGTGATTAATTGAATGATTTATTATCTCATTAAGTGAGTAATTGGAAAAAACATAATATACAGATTGTTATAAAGGAATGTGAACATGATGGGAAAAAAATACTAGTTTGGAAGTTTCCTGAGTTGTTTTTGATGTGAAGCACAGGGTGGGCTTAAAAAAAAACTTTTTTGGTTTGAAATAATCTTTATCTTGTTAAATTTTCAGCTTTTTGTTGTTGTTGTTGTTTTTAATGTGGATAACCAAATAAAGTCAATTAATTCATTCACTAATTTAACCATTTATCCCTCTTTAATCTAGATCAAACAATACATTTACACAAACTAGACGTTGGTTTAATGGATCAAGTGCAGCCAAGTGGATAGTTGTCACCATTTTTATCTCTCGATGCTATGTTTTTAGAGTGGGAACCCTGAAGTGCAGCTTAGATAGAGAAAAAAGGAGTGTGTATTTTAGATCCGGTCTGACATCGGTGAATGCCAAGCTCTCCTTTAATGGCTGCTGGTTGAAGTGTAGTATATCAGTCAACACCGGAGAGCAGCAAAACAGATTTAGACATTTACTTCCCACCCTTAAACAAAGGCTCCCACTGTAGTTATTATACAGAAGCCCTGAGCTGAGCCTCTCCCTTGTTCTGCAATCATATCCGTGCGTCTCCTCTGTCCAGTCCCTGGAGTGGAGCTCAGCACCTGTTGACTGGCCAATTAGAATGACTCAGTCAGCGCAGATTATCTCGCACACAGCCTGTTTGTGTGTGTCTGCGCTCGTGCATAAGCAGACGTCCCTTGAGGATATTCGGGGACTGCGTGGAGGTAGATTTATATATATATGTATAGATGTGTGTGTGTGTGTGCGTCCCAGATATGAAGCGAGAGCGTGGGCCGAGGGGGCCTGACCACCCAAAAACACGACAGGAAACACAGGTGGTCCTGGGTAAGAACAGCGCTGCCTTGTCCGTCAGCGGTGCACGGAACACAAACGCTGGAGATAAGGGAGAAAAAGGAAGCGAGTGTGTGTGTGTGTGTGCAGATGTAAGGTAAAAAAGAGCACGTTTTTTTGTGTGAAATGAAGACATGAGGAAAGTAAAGCAGATGTGAAGGGAGTTTGGGAGGGAAAAAAAAAAGTCTATAGTATTCTTCTTTGGCAAGGCAGGGATGGAAAGAGGCAGAGTGAAAGAGAAGAGACGAAGGTCAGCCTGCTCATTAATCCAGATTAAATTGTGAAGGCCACCAGAGGAGACTGAGAAAGGGAGGGAAAGAAAGATGTAGGGTTTGTAAGGGGGTGGTGTGTGGGGTGTGGGGGGGTACACCTGGGTTCTTAACTTGACTCAGGGCCGTCCAAACAGATGGAAACCTCCCAACAGCTTCTTCCTCTTACATCGTTTTTCTTTATTCTTCTCCTCTGTAATCACCTTTTTTTCTCCATTTGAATATTGCCTGTCCTCCTCTTCTTGGCCATCCTTCAACACTCCCTCCATCAACTTGACGACCTCTGACCTTAATATCTGTTCATCACACTGTTTCTTTTTCATACATCCCTCTGTCTTTTGTCATCTCCGCTTCCAAAAGGTAATAATCAGGACAAAGCCGCAATATAACAAACAATAAATCTATGGTCCTTCAACTATATCTGTCATGGGTATTAACGTAAAGCTTCCTGAACTACAAACTATAGGTAAAAAAAAAAAACAATCTATAATGATTGAGTTTAGAGGTTTAAATGCTGCTTTTAGTTCTGCCATAAACAATCCAAGAGTACGATGTAAACATGAGGTCATATAAAGTGACAGGTGACTCATTTAATGGATACTTTTGTTGAGTCAATCCATAAAATCTAGTGAACGACAAGTCACGTACGTAGCACTTAACAGTTGAAAACATAATAAATGGAAACAATAGCGGGAATTCACAGTCTCTGCTTTCTAAACAACGCTTTTCTAAACAACAAATTAACAGAAATAATTGAGCAGATCGACAAGAATAACGACAACTCGTGACCTCAAATGACATCTTTGTAGGGAATATTAACCCCAAACAGCTGCAAGTGGTTGTTTTTATGCTCAGTTAATGATATATTTTGCTGAAAAAGCCACTTATTCTTCAGTTTTCTCTGTTTTGACATAATACTGAATAAATGTACGGCTTTACTAACAACAATATGATCAATAAATCAAATATAGTCACTACACTACAAGTCACTACAATAATAGCTACAGTTTAATTTATGCAAAAGTATGCTACTTATGCAACAATCAAAACCTTTACAAAAGATGTGTGGGTTTTAGAAGCTGAAATCTACTGCTAATGAAAAACCATTAACTGTATTTTATTCACAATAAACTTAATTATATAGAGTAGATATTCACACTGTGTCATTACATATTCCTTAAATATTCACGAATAACACAATTTTGACACTGATTGAAGACTAAATGAAAATAAATACCGCAAAAAAATTGAAGAAGTCATTGAAACAGAAGACTGTTGAAAACATTTAAGTGAGTAAATAAGTAATAATTTATTTGTACCAATTTGGGCAATTGTTTTGCAGTAGGAGCACTCAAACAAACATATTGCACATAACCCACAAGGCATCCCAGGACACATGATACTTTTAAAATAATAAATAGGAAAAGAATACAAGATATAAAAGCATACAAAGTATACAATAGTTTGGTAGTTGAACAGCAGAAGGTATAAAGGAGTAATCGATACCCTTTAGATTTCTTGTTAAAATTGAAAATTCTATATGTTTTAATGTAATTCCACGTTCAAAAACAGCTCACAATTCCAATTTCTTACACCTTATGTTGTTTTTTTCTTTCATTTATCACAGGTCTTTCTTCCAGTGTATGAGTTAAACACACACAAAGGACTAAAAGACAAGACGTTTTTCCACCTCTGTCCATAAGCAACTGAATCTCCCTCCAACACCTCTAAAGCTCTCTAATCAACACATGAAATCTATATTTAACCCAGACAAAGTGCAAAAAAAAACGATACTTTTATACGGCTCAGTCTGCATGCTGCGGGAGTCGTTTTGTCCACTGGTTGCCTGGCAACTGGTCGCTAAACAAAGCAGGCGAAATCATACAGTTTGTCTGAGCCACAGCAGACAGATTAGGTGTGAAAGCATCCTGCAATGAACTCGTTGTCCAATTTTCTGGATGACTAAGGGTTAAATGAAGTAGGATCAATTCCTTTAGTGGCGTGGTACATAGTTCATGATGCCCTTTGACCTCTGCATGTTGAGCAGCTGAACCCAGTAGTTGTGAATGAGAGGGCTTTTCTCCGCTCATATGGAAGTACTTATGGTGCTTCAGAGTTTAACGTTTTAAAGGTGAGAGAGGAGCAGGATGAGGTGGATGTGAAGTTTGTATAATATGGTTGTAGAAATCAAACATACCATAATACGAGTGTGTTTGACTGCAAACATATGGAGCTATTGCATTTATGTGTGTGTGTGTGTGTGTGTGTGTGTGTGTGGTGTGTCCGGTCAGGCAGCTGGGGGATTAGGGGGTCCACGGGTCTCAGTGACCCACAGAGGGTTTCTCAGTCCCGGGTCACACAGCTGGCAGCAGCCTGGTTCTGACATGGAGGGAAGTGAATGGGTTTATTCTGTGTGTGTTTCCACAGGAGCAGAAACGACGTCAGCACGAACCTGAAGTGTCCTCAGACTGTGTCCAACTGTCTCACTGTTCGCATCCGGTACAAATTGTGATGTAACGCATTGGATCCAAATAAAACATGTAAAAGTATGTGAGTGAGTAGGAGAAAGAAAAAGTGTGTATTTTATGTGTCAGAATGAGAAGTGTTTGCTCGTTCGCTTACGTAACGCCGCTTCTTAATTTGCGTACCGCGTCCCATGTGGGGAAGACAAACAGAGGAACAGGAGAAGGAAACACAAACACCAAAAAAACATGCACCAACAGAAGTAGGAAAGGACGGAAATGTTCCAATGAGACCATGAAAAACTACAGAGAGAGAATTTGAGGTGTATGAGTTTACCAATGTACCGCAAAAAAAAACAAAACACATTTAATAGAAATTTCCTGCAAACTGTTACCGGTGGCATTAAAAAAAAAAAAGAAAAAAAGATGTCAAACTACTGCCAGATTAAAATGTTGGTTGCCGTGGGTTAATGACAATTAAAAGAACTCTGCCAGTAACACTAATCTGGTTTGAAAAGAGCTTATGACAACAACAGACATGCAGACAGTAGGTGTGTTTCCATTCAGCTGTCGGGTGACTTTTAATCACATTTTTAACAATGTCAAAATATGAGAGGGGAAAAAAAAAATGTTTCTGTGGTAAAAACAAATAAACAGGTTAGAATTAATGTCAAGAAGTCAACATAAAACAAGCATTTGAGGATGACTTAGTAGAATGTAAGCTGTGTATTAAATGTATTATGTATTATGTAATGTGCCACAGTGTTTTTCAACCTTGGAGTCATGACCCACTGCGGGGTCGCCTGGAATTTAAGTGGGGTCACCTGAAATTTCTTAACCTGCGTTAGACCAACAGATGTTGTTAGCTCATTTCTGTAGCCCTGACTCATGACTGAAGAATGAATGGAGAACCAAGCTTTCCTACGACGTTTACCAGAAGAACTTGGTGGGCATCGTAGTAGACGACGTTATAAATAAACTTTAAACCCCTTCTGTTGATGCGTATATACCTGATCAAAACTATTTTCACCGATTAAGCAGCTTGACTTCAACGCCAGTGTCTGAAGCAGTGCCAGAGTCTAGAAAACGGACAGATTTTTCATCTAATAACATGCAAGGATTTTAGACAAGGCTCCTCCTTTTTGTTTCCTGTTTTAGATTATTTTATCTCATAATTATGCTTTTTTTAATCTCCTTGAATTTTTCCTAAATGTCCCTACTGTATATACCCACTAAAATGAGTACCATGACACAATAACACACATCATCTACAGTAACTGTAATAACAGTAACTCAGTTTTAAAGGTTTCATTTTTGGATGTTTTTGAAATTTTTTCTGTTTTTTTTTCTGCTTAAATTAGTATTATTTCATCCATAGCAAAAAAAAAAAAGCAGTTTGACTTTTTACTTTATAACGGTTGAGAAGGTGTATTTTCTTACTTTTACTTAAATAAAGTACTTCTATTACCAGACTATTTCACACCAGTACTTTGACCTCCTCTGTGCACAGGGTGTCTTCCACCACTGCATTTACTACAAGTACATTATAGATGTAATATAATAGATGTATTATAGTAACTTGCCCAAGACCGTTTACAGATAACATGGCACAAACCTTGCAGGAATTGATCCATTTCTTTAGATTAACCCATAAACACCCAAACAGACACCAATTACTGAAACCATGTAAAGATCTAAAACATTTAATAACTTCTGAACCATTAATTCTATTAATCTATATCAATATTTAGTGTAAAATGCAGTTATTCATCTTTTCATCGTCATCATATATGACCCATTTGGATGTTCAGAACCTCCGTGGTTACTGTGGAAACATTGATTCACCAGAAAAAATTAATGACAGTGGATGGAGACACTGAGTTTACAATTAGTTAAGGATGGATTTAGCTTTTTCTTCAGTTTTGTCTTTTTTCAATATTTACATAATGAATTAAATACAGGAAAATGCCTTATGTTCACTGAAAAGAACACAAAATACAGAGGATTTCGGCATAATAAATTGTGATAAATCACTGAATAAAAGTTAAACGTGCACAAAAGTAACACTGGCTCTTTATGGGTTAATATTCAGCCGTGAATGTATTTCCGTTCCCTTTATCGTGGCATTTCTTACCACAGTTTTATTTTCTATCCGAGTAGCAGGATGAAGGTGTGCACGCTCACCCTTCAAATCTGATATATTTATAATTTACAGAAATCTAGAGTGGAAATTGAAACAGAGGGAGACAAAGGAAAAAGCCTTGTAGGGTATATTGAGAGTATTACTGGTGCGGAAAGAGACAGACGGACACACCTGTCTGTCCCTCTGAGGTCTATATAGAGCCTTGAAAAGCAGCAGTGCAGGGTGTGATGTGAACCACAGGGGCCAATGAGGCTGGAAAGCTGTAATGACACGCGGTGTAATACATCTGACTCACACTTCAGAACATCAGCGCCATATACCACACTCTGAACCGCCACCCTCTGAGAGAGTGCGGTGAGAGCAAATGACAGGGAGAATATTACATCCATATTTATACGCATGTGAATATGTGTTGGGAGTGTATATGATTACATACTCAACACTGAAGAGAGAATGTGGGAGTGGGTATGCCCATCTGGGACTAAGAGTGTATACATGTGTGTGTGTGTGTGTGTGTGTTTGCCATTAGGTAAAGCTTCCCTCTTATGACAGTGAAGAATTTCTCTGTGTGTGTGGTGGTCACGGTATCAGGGAGGGTGGGGATAGTGACTGTGTGTGTGTGTGTGTGTGGGGAGGGGGGGGTTGTTGTCCAGCACCTGCCCCTAGGAAACGGAAGGAGGAAATTAGCCCCCCACCACCACCACAAACCCACAATTCCTTATTGGAGCCCCACATTCATCCTTGTCCCACAAATAACGGTGGTGCTCATGAAAGCTTTACACTAAACAGCTGGAACACAACCATGTGTCTGTGTGTGTGTGTGTGTGTGTGTGTGTGTGTGTGTCCCAAAGGCCCCTACACAAAGAAAACAAAGCAAACACACATTTACTGGACTCTAAAAAGGAATTCATTGTGATGTAAGAATCTAAATGATTTCATTGTATGGTGTTAGTGTCATTTACTGTAATGGATAAAAAAAGTCGATCAATGCACAGTGGTCAGACTGAACAACTATAGTAAAACACGCACAGTTTTGCACTTATTTATTTTCATATGGTTATTTTACGTTGGTTAGTAGGTTATTTACACAACAGTACAGTTTGCTGGGAAAACATCTAGTTGTTTAATTAATAAATGATATACAAATATGTAATGAAGTGGTTTTGCTTATGATTTTGGATTTATTTGTAAGTAAAATGTTTTGGTTTTTTGCTATAATGGCTGTAACGGTGACTGTCTGATATTGTAAGAAAGTTTTCTTTATCCTGCTCCTTTACAATCATGGAAATTAAAATGAATAAATACATGGCAAACGAGAAATGAGTTGTGATGAAAGCAAGATAGTTTAAAGATGCATAAAATGAAAAAAAAAAAAAAATCCTGCAGATTTCTCCTCTCAGTCCAAATCAAAAGACTAAATACAAATAGAGACATTGCTTCATGCATGAGTCACACATCTGACAATCACATCATTCATTAATTTTCTGAATCACTTCGTTGTCGTCATGGGGACGCTAGAGCTTATGGCAGTTACCAATGATTCGACAAAATCAATCCATTATGGGATAGATTTTCTCCAGCCTGAGAACACAGACAAGAAGCAGAACTGAGAAACTGAAAGGCAATTATAGAATTTTTGTTCAGTGATGAGTCACTATTAAACACTGCAGCTCTCATACCCAACTCATTGGGTCCAGATTTTTTAAGTTTTCAGCCCAAACAACAATAACAACTGTGAAACCTGGACCACAGTCGAGCCCAAAAAGCCAAAAAAAAAGAGAAAAAAACTAAACTAAAGGAATGAAAATCGAAAGTTTTGCTGCAGATTGAACCGAAGAATGAATTGTTGCTCGTGTTATAAGAAAAAAAAAACTGACTTTTGGATCAACTACAGCAGTACATCATTATCCATTAAACAAAAAAAGATGAAAAAGAGCCAGAAGAAAGAAAAACGAGACACAGTAGCACATGGAGGAAGAAGGAGATGATGCTTTTCAAACCAAGTAGGTGAAAACCAGTGACAGTTGATAATGTTATAAAAATGATACTGTCTTTGTGAAACCAAAAAGAAAATGCAGCAAAACATGAACTTTGATTAGAATATAGATGTAAAATGAAGATGCTAGTTACAGCTGCCCTTGAAATAAAGCCAAGACACAGATATAAAACAAAGACATCAAATCAAATCAAAGTCGAACTCGGTTACACACTGAGATCCATATAAAGAAGCTTCGCCACTGTCAGATCCTTTATTAACGAGACGATGAGAAAAGCATCAGTTTTCAGAGAAAATAAATGAAGGCAGATGTACAAAAACAAACATAAGTGGACGGCTGGAGAATAAACTCCATGTTAGTCAATGGGACATGAACCAACTCATCTACAAACTGTAGTCTGTCTTTTTTTTCTCCCTACACAAACGGTATTTTCTATCTTTTTTGTCACATTTCTGAACTATTATTTCATTGTCATTATACACAAATAAATGACTGACAGCTGTAATAACCACAACTTATGCTTCCGTCATTATATACAGTCTACAGTTTGGACAGCGAGTCATGAAAAGGTTCAGGGTTTAATAATAGTCACTCACTATAATATAGTTTCCACTCTGGAGGATACATTTAAATATTCCAGTAAATAAACCAAATCTTTCAATGCAAGTTGCAAACATAGTCTTTATCATGTCACAGGCAGTAAAAATGAAGGGTAAATTAAAAATGGCTAAAAATGTTAAGGGGTTGTTTACACAAAGCTAATGAGAAGGAATTATATCATGTGAACTCAAATTATGTGCTTCTCAGGAACTTATTAATATACTCATGACATCAAATAAATGACAGTTATGATGAGGTTGAAATAATAATAATAATAATAATAAAAAAAACTTTCTTGCTGTTAAAAGCAAATTCCAACATAAGTTAAAGCCTTTATTATCTTGAGCTGTGAAGGAAACCATTAATATTCTACTCTATTTATAATCCTGGCTCATCAACACCGCTTCCTGCCTCAAGGTAAAAAATATGTACTATATACAAAATGCATGTTTTCATATGTTCTCATACACAAACAATGAGGACTAATTTGAAAACTACCTGCAATCACTTAAATGGCATCTGCACTTTAATTTTATTAATGCTCTGACTACTAGGATGACAAGAACACACAGGATCAGTCCAGATGCATATGTAAGCACATCTGCCTGCGAGGTGCTCACCTGTTCACTGTCAACTGAGCTGACTCCAAACACACATGCATAGCATGCAAAATACATTAATTGCCCTGCAAAAAACACAGCTGCTGCACCTCACTGCCAAACACTCCCACGCATGCAGTCATTCATATTCACATAGATATGCTTTCTGGGTAAAACGTTTTATGAGTCATAATTTGCAGAGGAAAAAAAAAAAAAAAAAAAAACAAACCTAGAAATTGTGCCTTTCTAGTGTGTAGTTTATAGAAGTAATGCATATCCCACTCGTAATACTGAATCCCTAGATGATACAGTTTGTTACCAGAAGCGACATACTTCCTCTGGCCTGAAGACTGTGTCCATCAATTACTGTAAAAGCTGTTTATTTAAAACATGTAATATAGCATGTTGCAGGTTGACATGTTCATTAGTGTGTGATGCATTCAACAGCTTCCCCAAACTACACACACGCAGGAACATGCACACACAAATGCACAAGTAAGTCACAGCGCTAATGGTTCTGTGCTAACTGAGTGCTACAGACACAGCGCAGGCCTGGCCGACTCCGTGTCGGAGGAAACCATTAGCCGCTCTGGCTCTGGCTCTGGTTCTGGCCGCCGAGGCAGCTCAGCTAATCAAACCAGCCTATGTCAACAACAGGAGTGGAAATTGGCTCTCACCTAAGACACACGTGCATCATCTAAATGGGCCTGTGTTTACACTGTGTGCTACTATACGCTGGGCAATGGCAGGGAATGTGTACAGTATCGGTGGCAGGTAGCAGTGGGTCCGGCTGCAGCGAGGGAGCGTTCGTTTGGAAATGAGAAGGTGAGGAGAGACGGGAGGCACCAGGGCAAACAGTTTGTATGTCAACCAGGAACAGGCATTTGCTCCTAATGAATGCACTAAGGGGCATTAATCATTCTTTCAATGATGCCAATGCTTTAAAGGAGAATGATATTTAGCTTTTTTCTGTTAAATGGAAGTATGCTTTTTAAAACATTTCCCTGTGGTCGACATAAACTATAAATGCTCTGCTTGTATCTGAATTCTTCATTAATTCAACTCCACAGGTCCATCTTCAAACTCATTTCTGACTAATGACACCAGGAAGGTTGTTTTGAGTGCGAGCCTTTTAAATGCAAATGAACCACTTCAAGCCCCGCCCCCTCCAGGCTGTTGTCTTTGTCCTGTTCCTGTTCAGTCAATAGCTGAGCATTTTAGGTTAAGTTTGGAAACATTTTCAGAATGAACTACTCAAAGAAGTGTTTGTCGGAAGTCTTGACCTTATTTTTGCAAAACCTGTGATGTAATTAGTTATAATATGTCACAAATTAAAGAGGAATTAAAACAGGTAGTAGAGATTCACTTGGTTTTTGCCAAAACGTGTATAAAGATAACTTCAAATTAAAACTTTATGAACTATTAGAGTCCAAATACATAAATAAATGAGTGGGTTTAGATACATATAACCCCTTTAAATAACTATCATTGATTTCTTTTTATGCAGCTGATTTTCTTACATATAAAAAGATAAGATTATCTCTCAGAAAACCAACAATGAATTGTGTTATTCTTCTGTGTAGTCAAGCTCTATTGTTGTCTTGAAACTGCACTGGCTGATGCTCTTTAGATTCAAAACACATATATTGTAGTTTATTCCATCTCAATCCAAAATGCACTATCCTTTACTACCTGTTGAGTGGAAAACATATGGAATAAATCATGTTTGCTTTCTACAAACTACATAAGCAGAGTTACTGGATTTGTTTTGGCCTTCATATCCATGTAGGTAAAAACATTTTTTGTAAAAGACAAAAATATGTGCGACTTTTTAAAAGTATGTGTGTTTTTTTTTTTTTGTTTGTTTTCTTCAGGGTTGCATTCAGGGTCAGGGAAGTTGTAAATAATTGATAACTAAACACAGACACTAAGACACACTGTTGTTTTCTATCTTTCAAGAGATTTGTTCCACGCAAGAAAAATATTGTATCAAATAATCGTAATTGTTTAAGGCATTTAGCTGCTGCTTTACTTGAAAAGGCTTCACAATGTGAGCTAGATTATGGAAAAATTCCGCTCCTGAGGCACCGCAAGAAGACATTAGTAAGGCGGTCGAAGGTCAGATGAACCTCTTGGACAGTATTCCAGCTTGTGAAATAGAGACGCGCTGGGGAATAGCAGTAAAGTAACAGGCGATGAGAAAAACAGATGGGATACTTTTTCACTAAATGCAAAAACTTTTAGTGTTTCAGCAACGCATATTCGATTTCTTTAACCATTGATAGTTCAAAGGAAGTTCCTGTAAGTCTATTCCACTCTTTTATATTCCGGTTTGTACTGTTCCATTTTGTTTTTGGCAGAAAAGAAAATACGACAATTTGTAGTGACTCCTCATCCCCTCTCTACAGAGCTGCCCGTCCGGCTGCATTTGTGGACTGAATGTCATGCAGACTTGTACATGACAGTCTTTGTATTTTCCACTGAGCTCACGGGGAGCTCCGAGGCCTCAAAGTATATACCTTTTGTTTTATTTATAAAGTGATGATTTCTTTTTCCCATGCACGGACCTGAGAGACAGTGGGAGAGAGGGGGGATGAGATACAAAGAGACGTAAGGAGAAGTCTAAACAGAAGCGACATCAAAACACAGACAAGAGGATTGATGGAATCAAAGGAAAACGCACAGAGCAGAAAAAGAGAAGCTTTTGTAAACAGGTAGAGCCGCCGGTGTCTCCGCTGTGCCTGTGACAGAGCTGGCTAAAGCCCTTTCATTTCCTTCTGCCATTCTATTCTATGTTCTTGTGTATGAGCATAAACATAGTTAGTTTCACAAAGGGCCCACAAATAAGCAAAAGGTCACGACACCTCTCGGGAAATCAGACTAAATAACCCTGTAGAATGCTTCAGATACACTCAGGCTGCTTACTCGGAAATGAAAAAAAAAAGCCCCCCTTTCACCTTTTAAACTAATCTCGACGTCCTAGAAAGATATTACCAGCTGCAAGGGGCAAATTTGTAGAAACTGCAAAAAAAAAAAACAAAAAAAAAAGAAACCCACAGCTCTCCAGGATGTTAAATGAGTTACAGAGACAATAACTGTAACTGAGTTGAGGAAGGTTTAAAGTGAGTCATTCGACAGCTGGACAGCAGCGGGTGGGGAAACAGTTGATCACTTATGAAGCTGTGAGAAGCAGGATTGGGTTTTAATAAAGACTGGGAGAGCACAGTGAAAATATGATTTCTCCGCTGACCTTGAAATAGAGTCATTGGAATTCATTGAAAGCTCCAAAGTACAACCCAACAGTATTACTGCGCTAAAATGATAACAGAGCTTTGCAGTAAATAAAGCTGTGCTACTGTGTGAGGTCCGACTAAAACTCAATTTTTTTTGGTCATTTGACAAAATCAGAAAGTGAACGAGTAAATATGGGCAGTTCAGAATTTTTCATTAAAAAAAAACAACTATATATATATATTTATTTATTTACTCTAATCAACACATTATAATTCCTCTTGGAGGGAACTAAGGCTGAGTGGCCCATTTTACTCAGTTCCCTGGATGGTTGTGAGCCTTTTATAGACATTACTAATTTTACTATTTTATTTTTACTACTATTTACTATTTTTCTTGGTACATGTTCTATAGCACTGGTGTTACAACACAATTTTAACCCATTATTTAACTGCTCAAATGAACAGGGAAAAAACCCCCATAACAAAACAGACACACTTTGAGACCTTAAGGAATTAAAAATGCATTTCCAAAGTTCTACTTCCTGTTGATGTTCAGCCAATGGATGAAGAAGTATGCTCATTAGTAACCCTACTCTAAGCCTGCTTTACAGGAGCTAGTTAGCATGATCCCTGTGATAAGCAATGACAAAGTAAGCTAACGGTTTTATTATCAATTGTGGATTTATCTACATTTATGATGAACCCCTGTTTTGTAACTCATATAATGTGAGGTTTCATTGATGGTTGAGGGTGAACTCTTTATAAAAAGGAGATGGGTTCCTTTAGAACAGTGCTTTACTTGGCACACATGTCGTTCCAACACTTCCTGACAGCAACCACTCACATGACTCAACCAGCCAATCAGGAACCAGCAGCACCTACATTGGCAACAATGATCCAGGTAATACAAACTACACAGCTATTATATATATATATATACTTTCAATGAACCCTCTTAACTCCTGAGTCTTACACTCAAAAACAACACAGAGTCATGTAATGCATTACAATTCTATAACTGCCACCGACTGCAACTCACACAACCTGGATGAAAATGTTCATGTGCTGAGAACATGATCCAGAAAAACCAAATGGCTCTAAGGCTGGGACAGTGTGTACAGAAGTGTGCACACTTCTCAGGCAGGTCAGATGAGAGTCCTTAAGGGACACTTTACCAGAATGATTGAAATACTACGGACAATCAAGAAGCTGCCCTCTGTTTTTTTTTTTTTTTTTAAGGAGAGCCACAGAGTGCTTGATGAGAGCGCCAAGTGTTCACTCACAACTCGTATGACAAATGTGAGAGGCTGAGTGACTGCAAACACATGTAGACTTACTCAGGGCCGCTGCTAACCTGTGTTCCCTTCTGTTTTTGTGATCTGGCAGACCTCAGGAACACCAGTCAGTCACAGTTCAGAGCTGCCCAGATTGAGTCCAAGAATCACACAAACACTCGGAGCAGTTCGAGTGCTAGTGGTTTTACTTTTTTGGCATCAGCTTTGGGAACATAAATTGCTCATCATACATTTTGCATCAACCAGCTCCAATTTCTATTATGTTTATCAAAGAATAAAAATCCTGTTTGAAGGAGAAGTTTTCTTATCTTGGAACCCCCTGTGGTAAGTGCACTAAACACTACATTTACATATCCATGAATATTCTACTATTATGACAATATTAAAACGAGTTGTGTGTAAATCTGTACCCACAGGTTTATAGCCTCAGTAGAGACAGACAGACGTTCACTGATTCAGATACAGGATAAAAACATTAACATTAAACACCATTAGCACTACAATCTGATTTTTGTTCAAATGAGACGGACAATTAACAGTAATCTGTATTCTACAATGGGCAGCACAGAAGACATACTGCAGAGCATTCAATAAACTGACTTGTATAAGTGTAGCATCACCAAAATCATTTCACACATCAGTGGTGTCCTGTCGGTTAGACAACAACACTTAGGTTGGGAAATCGTTGCTGTTGTAAATGCTGTATATGACCACCACGACGCCACTGATGTGCAAATTATTTTAGTGACAATACTGTAGAAGATAGAGGTTATTGAGCATTTTTACCAATATAAAAAAAAAATCAATGACAATATGAAACAGACTTTTAGTGCAGACTAAGTGTTCACCAGGAGACCATATGTGGAGTGATTTTGGTGAAGTTATTGAATATTTTTGCAGTTTCTATGTACTTATCTGGCAACCAGCAGCAGATAAAGACTGATTTTATTTGACCAGCACAGAGGATGGCTCATCTTGATGAAAATCAGGCTGTAGCTTTCTGTCTGCTTTATTATATTTTTCCATTATTGTGTTTCATTATGCTTTATTTGTGAAACTTCTATCTTCTAACACACACACACACACACACACACACACACACACACACACATCATTTACACATGATTGTTATCCTAGCAGGGATCTGTATAACATGTAGGATTTGGAAATATTGTTCATGTTTTAGTCGTATTCTTTGAACAACACAGTACATTTGAGTTTGACGCACTTGGTGTTGTATGCACATGAAGAAAGCTGGAGTAGAAATCAGGACAACTGCACATTTGTAATTTCAAAATTCCATACTGTCATAGACCTTAATTTCCAGATGTCTTAGTAAAAAAAAAAAAAAAAAAAAAAAAAATCAACCGGCCAAACAGTCTTTATATTTCAGATTTATGAGTCAGTCGTCTGGGAATTTACATCAACCCGTTCTGCCAACGATCATACAAGGCATGTTGAATAGCTCACTCACGAACAGTGTATGGACATCACTTGTACACTGAAGCAGCAGTAAAACTTGACAACACCTGGGTGTACGATAAGAACAGAAGGCTGTGCATTCAACTGGTCAATCTTCCCAAATGTTTTCTGGGGCTGTGTAGTCTCCTGTATATGTGCTCCCATACAAACATAACAGCTGCACTAGCAAGCATCTTAAAAAAAACACAGATCAATCAATTTCTTAGACTTAGATGCTTCATTGTACATTAAAATTTACATAAAATGGAAATTTGTCTTTGGTAGTAGCATAAAAAGACACACAAAACAGACAACAGCAACACTCAGCTATCACAGATAACAATCATTCTTCATAATTCATTTATAATGGTGAACAGTGGTAAGAGTCTTGGAAACATGCATATTTTTCAATTCATTTGTTTCCATTTTCCATACTTTTCCAGACTTGGAAACTCTACTAATCTAATTCCTTACATCTCCATGCTTGTGTGGGAGCACATACAGTAAGGATGCACATCATTATTTACTGGCTGTAGAATGACCAGAACACATTAGGTGCTTTCCCACAGAGTCGCTTTAGCAACTATATAGTTTTCATTTTTGGGTTTGAATTTCCACAGGGGGAGGGGCCAATGTCACGCTAACGTCCTCGACAGTGATGGATTCTTTAAGCACTAAATTCAACAATCACACAAGGAAGTAGAAGACAGCGCTACTACAAGTTAGAATAGAGACACAGCGGTTATGTTCTGTATGGTGTAATGTGAATTGTGGTGAAATACAGGAGACGAAGAATCCAGCGGTAGGTGATACTACGACTTATGCTAATTTCATAGCTCTAACCAAACAGAACCGCACCGTCGATCTGTTTATCACACGCTTTCTCTGTAATTTTTTTCCCCAACACACAGCTGATGCTACACAGGTAATAATAATAATAATAATAATAATAATCATCATCATCATCATCATCATCATCATAATACCTCAGACTCATATAGCGCTTTTTTGGACACTCAAAGACGCTTTACATTAGAGACAAACAATAATAAACAATATTTAAAATGATTAAATACAATTTTTAAAAAATGGTTTTAAAGATAGTGGTACTGCAAGATGCATACAGTTTCTATGGAACTAAAAAAGACCCTCCCTGTGAGTCATGTTCTAGGAACTACTATGCTTTGGGAAAAAGGTCCCAGGAACTAAAAAGGTTATAGGGGTAGAGTGGGGGGTGGGTGGCTTGCTGATGGCAATGCACGGCTACTTCCCCACCCATTCCTCCTGGTATCTGCATTGACCTTTCTACTTCTTAGTGATGGAGTTATCAGCCATATAGAATGAAAATGTGCTTATTGTCAGCACATATTCATCCCTAATTGTAGAACATAAAAAATCCATATAAATAGATACACTGCAGCCATCAGGGGTTACGTACAGTCAAGTCAACCTCTCTAATAACTATTTAGTATTCTGTTTGAGTGTCATTTTCGGGGACATTTAGAACCAGATTTGGGACAGCAGTTTAGATTGCTGGACTGTCCTGAATTTTTCAGGATGTCTGGTCAGCTTAAATTGGCTGTAGTACAAAAGCAGTGTGAACCGTTAGCTGTGCATAGTCACCATAATAAAGGTGTCAGCAAGACCACAGAGCGAGCACACGCCGCCTTCCTTTTGTCCCGTGTTCAGACTCCTAAAGACGCCTCTTCACACTCAGCAGATTGTGTTAAGAAAGGCCTGCTGTGTCCTTTTCAGTGGCTCATCTGCTTTGTCCAGATGTGACAGAAGCTTCATAAGGCCAGTGTGTTGTCCTGGTTGGAACTCTGTGCTCTCTGACTCACTGGCCATCGGCTGCACATTAATCAGCCAATTATCAGCCTCAACCAGCAACGTGGTCGCTCCAAAAACCACCCCTTAATCCAATCACCTTGGGGGAGAGGGTCAGGGGGTATTGTGATTGGATAACCTGGGGCTGGGTCGCCGCGCCCATGACCTGCCGCTTTGAATTGGTAATGATGTTAATGTTCTCCATATGGCCATGTGTGTGCATGCGTGTCCCCAAGCATAAAGCCTATCCGGAGGCTGAGCTGCACCCCGGCCCTAATGGCCAGTGGAGAGGAAGGTAAGAGCCAAAGCAGCACTCTCACCATCCCTGGGGCAAACCTCTCAATGCTGCTGCCACTTCCAGCCTTCTTTCCAAATCCTCTCCTCTAGACTCCTGCCTCGCTTGTTGGCTGCCAGGAAGTCGCCCTGGGCAGCGACTCCCAGGCTCAGGTCCACTTTCTTTTCCGTCAGCTCTGCTACTTTGGCTTCCACCTCTTCATCACGTCCGCAGTTCCATTTGATTTAAGAAGTGGAAACAGCCAAGAGGATCAGTACATAATAGGCCTGCGATTTGGACTCCAGCTTTCGGACACAATAAAGAAAAGTAAAATATGTAAACTGTGGTTTGGTTTAACTTTTGAGTCCAGATCGACAGGTGTAATTACAACTCATGCACAAAAATCATACTTGGCAAAATGAAATAAGCACGTCACATTTATTTATAACTTACATTTTCCAAGGTGGAAAAAAGATTTAAATTAAATGGTTTACTTACAGGAGGACTTAAATACTAACAGCCTCATTTAATTCTCCACCTAGGTCATCAAAACAACTCATATTAACACGGTTCTAAAAGAGGATTACAATCACAAAGAAATAATGACCCTACTACTGAAATGAATTGGAGTTGTGCTAGAACCTGGTTGTGGTTTGCTGTTTTTTTTGTGTATTTGAATCTAAATGTAGCTAGCACCACTATTGTTCCTGAAAAATAGTTGACGAGGGATGAATATAACATCTTTTAGCAAAAACCAAGTGAAATCCTACACATTCGGTCATTGGAAAAAAACTATTAAACCAATAAAAGTAATTAGAAACAATGGAAAATAGATATCAGCTCCGAAATTCATCTTTTAGGACTTATTATTATTGTTGTTATCATTATATGTATTGAAACACATGTACCTTTACCTGCATCATCAGTTAAAATAAAGGTCTTGATGATCATAGAAGTAGCGGCAGGAAAAAACAACAAATGTCTCCCCTTTGATCAGTTTTTTTTTAACTGCTAACTCCATTGCTATAAAAAAATAAATAAATAAAATAAAAAACTAAACGGAATTTTTGAACGAATCTGCAACTTGACATTCTGGGCTAAACCAAGTTAACAACAACAAGGGTGTTTTATTTTCCCTTGATTGTTTGGTTCATTCCTTCTCTTGTGTTTCTGACATTGAAAGTAAATCGGGAACAGAAAGTGAGTGATCTGGGAAAGAAGGAAGACTTTATATGTCACATATTAGATATATTGGGGGGGACAGATTGGCCCTTTCAATGAAAACAAATGACCAGTGAGCGAATATGAGAATATTCTTTATGGCACCAACTAAGTCTGTGCACCCACAGATAGTTCACTGACATAGTAAAGAGTGAAACTATTCTTGTGGGACAGTGAAGGGATCATATCCAGAAAGCAGTGTTAGTGTTATCCAATATTATTGACGGAAATGCTTATTAAGCAAATACATTGTCTGAGAAAAGAGTGTTTGGATGGTGACGGTGAAGAACACTAACAGTCAGTCAAAGGAAGAGAAAGGAAACATGTGAAACTACACATATTTTATACAGGTTCTTATTATTATATTAATATATTCAGTAAAATGTGTGTGGGTATGATGAAACATTTCTGTCTGAATGTCTTGATTCTGCCTCGATTTCATCCCTTTGACTTTTACTTCTCCCTTCGCTCCCATCTGTGAGGCACTTCTCCACATCTTTAGTACTATCTACACACACACACACACACACACACACACACAGAAATGTACAATAACTCACACACACACACACACACTCACCTCCTTCACTCCCACCCCTCCAGCTGCAGCCCCAGCCAGCTCCACACAAAGGCAGGCCAAATGTATGCTAATGAGAGCCAGGCCAATGGTGGAGCCGCACTCATTTTGAGAGGAAATGGCTTTCAATAATGGCGGCCCCCGGGGGGATTTTGCACAAAGTTCAGCTCCACTTTGAAAAATGCATTCAATTCGCCGCTGTGTCTGCTCTCTCTTTTTCTCTCCCTCAATGAAAAAAAAAAAAAAAAAAAAAACATTCCCGGAATATATTTGTGTCCCCTCCTTCTTGCACCTCTGTATTTATGCTGGTGGGAGTCGGAGGAGTTTTGGAGGACTGTAGAGCCACGATTTATCTCTACAGAAACATCAGAAACAAGAACACAAACATGAGTTCCAATAGTGTTCAAACTCTACGTGGCACTTTTCCTCTGCCTTTTGTTGCTTTTACTTTTTGCTCTTCTGCTGAGGCGAATGTCCCCAGAAGCATGTTAACTGTACTATATGCATTTCAAACGGATCATATCCTGTGGGTCCGGGCCTAAAAATACTTCAAAGGCTGAATGAACAACAGTTAAATAACAATGAGAATATTTCTTGAGGTAATGAACATTACTTGAACCTCATTTATTATCTCTGTGCCTCATCATTTAGGCCGGAGAGTACGATCGCTGCGAGTTAAAACTAAACTTTTTAGAAGAAATAGCTGCTGTCACCTGGTTTGATCATCTAATGCACCTTATTTTCTTATTCTAACACATCTCAAAGGTCAAAATATCCATCAAAAACCTCACCATTCCAATCCAATTTTATAAGAGCCATAAGCGACAGCAAAAGCGACCTTTCTTTACAGCTGCAGGAGACAATGTTTGGTTGGAAAGTACATTAAATATGCCCTTAATAACAGAAAATAGACAGCACTGTGGCTTCAGTGCTTTAGCCATTTTATGTATTTTGCATTGTATTGTGCTTTTGAGTGTGGTGGGGTGTTTTCAATGTCTGAGTGTGGTTTTAAATTTTGTCTTAGAGCCATGACAAAAGAGGAATATCTGTTTTTACTTGGAACAGACAAAGTATCTATCTATCTATCTATCTATCTATCTATCTATCTATCTATCTATCTATCTATCTATCTATCTATCTATCTATCTATCTATCTATCTATCTATCTATCTATCTATCTATCTATCTATCTATCTATCTATCTATCTATCTAAGATCTTGGACCAAATTAAAGTAAATATAAAAATAGGTGACCTGATTCTATGGAAAAGATAATAGAATCTAATCTGATAGGTCGATAAAGCTGTCAATCACCTTTTGTATCTGTGAGAAAATACCGGTCATGAAACAAAAACTTGTAACCACAGTAAAGGTGTTCACCTGAATCACAGTATGGTGAAAAGTAATATTATGCCCAGTGATGATAATAAAAAAATAAAATAAAACAACCTATTAAGCGGTGCAGCTTTAATGGAAAATTCATCTGTTTTTTAATTAAACACTGACATTTTCTTCAAAACTTCACCTGGTTACAGGAAGTGTTGAATCTAAAAATAAAATAGTCCAACTCTCTTAGCTTCTTTAATTAAATAAAAAACAATGCAACTGAAAATTAATTGCATTATACTTTTTGCAATAGTGACAACAGATCTATTTAACAACATGTCGATGAACAAAGTATTTAGACTTTTATTTGTGTCAGACTGACCCCCGTGACCATAGTGAGGATAAAGTGGGTTCAGATGACGAGACGAGACAAATTCCAAATAAAAAGATAAATAAAAATGACAAATAAAAAAGAATGAATACAAATAAATTGATTTAAAAGAAATTTAAAATGTAAAAATATTAGTTTGAACAACTTAATTTTAAAAAAAATAAAAATAACTGCATGACCTGTGATGTGACTGTGACTATTACACAAACATACTACAGTATCTAGTTTAGACTGATCTGTCAAAGGTTGTCCTCATCCGTCTCCATTTGGCTTCACCTCCACACTTACAGTGGGATAATCTCTGGTGGGGTCACATACCCCTTCGTCTTTCTCCCACATTCTCAGTGCGTCTCTTCCCTTCTGAGCCAGTGCTGATGTCTGCGCTCCCTGGTGCCTGTCATATCAGGAGGGGCAATAACCCGTGAAATGACTGTTCTCTTTTTCCTCACTCTCCTCCTGTCTCCTCCTCTCCATTCCCCGTGTCTCCCTCTCTTTCCCTCATTCTCCTCCTCTCACTTCCCTCACACCACGACGTTCCATGCTCCACTTAACTGTTGGGCTACAGACATCACAAAAAAACGCCCTTTTGCTCAGCATGTGCATATACAAACCAGCGCATAAAAGACAGTGAATGTTTAACACTAGATTTAAAAACTTTTTTTTACCCATGTATTGACTGTTCTAGTTTTGCAGCCATATAGAATCACTACTGGGTATATGCTGTACCTTTACTCAGAAATTATCCATCCATCCATAAATAAATAGAAAGGAAATTATTCTAGTTCAAAGGCAGTTATTCTTATCACCTTCATCCTAACACGCTGCAGACTGACATCAGATTAAAGTGAACTTGCATGGATGTACAAGTACAGTACAGGGCTATTAAACAATATTACTGAATAGTTTAATAAAGAAAAGCAATAAAAAAAAAATCTGCAGCCAAGTCACAAGTATTCTCCTCACAATCAACTTTTATTTCCTGTCTTACAAGTGTTCAATGTGGCCACCACCTGCAGCACGGATGAGATGAGAGTGTTTCTCCCAGATGCGTATTATCCACTGACTAGATCGCTGTTATTATTCTGTTAAGCGCCCCTGTGGCAGCCATTCAAAAGTAAAAACTACTCCTCTTTCAAATGGTCAGTGATTCATTCCATGACGACGCTTGAGAACCTAAGCAATACATAACCCTGTATGTTATCTGTGTGAGACCTGCACAATATGAAGGAAATCTGCATCTGATGAAGAAATTAATTGCAATAAATAAATTTTAAAAAATGGCTGCAGCTGCTCAACTGACACCAGCTTCTCTGACGGTATGATAGGAACATGAGAAAAACAAAAACGCATAGTTTCACATTCAGGAAGCCTTTTGCAATGTGCTTGTTGTGCACTTTACCAATCAGTATTTGATCATTCATATAAGAACACATTAAGTTGCTTGGTGCAATCCTTCATCGCCATACCAAACATATCTCATTATGTGCAGAAATTAGTCCAATCCCAACCTCTGTAGGTACAATAGAATATTAAGTTAAGAGTTATTATGTTATTTAAAGTTATACTTAACAAACTTATATAATGTAGTTGTGATGAAACACTCATTCTGGCAATAATGCAGATAAAAAAAATCTGATCCAGTTCAAATCAGAGGTGTTCAGTCCACCTGTCATAGCCTAACAAACCACTGCCATGATTTATTAATTTATTTGTATGACATGAAATATTAAAATACCACACTGACACAATATGGAGTACAGAATTACTTTTGGTCTGTGAATTCTAGTAGAATTTAGAGGCGAGGAGAAGGGACTACATGACAAGAAAAAGTAGAAAAACTATTGTAAATCTTGCAACCAGCACCTGAAGGTGAGGTGAGCCTTACTTAAGAGGTAAATCAAGAACAAAATTTCAAACTAACCCTTTCAGAACCATCAAAAACAATGGTTTTACAATGCAGTACTAATCCCTGTGTGTATCATGTAACTAAAACAGACCGATAAGAAAACATTGAATTCCTGAAATGACTGTTTTTGTCAGAACAATGCCATAGCTACTGATGTAAGAACTGATTAGATTTTGGTTATTATCAAGAAAATATGGAAAATGGATAGATATCATCTCTGAAATTAAACTCTTATGAGCTATTTCTTTTATTATACTTGTCCAAAAATGTACCTTTAGTTGTACCAGTTATTAAAATGAACAAGAAATTGAAGAAAACAAGGGTTTTTATGCAACAGTGTAAAATAATAGAAATAAAACTATATAGATTATGCAACATGTCAGACAATAGTACCTTAAAGTGACAGCCTATAATATAATACAAGGACTTTGGCTAAACGTTCTTGTCTGATGTATATATTTTTTCACTGAATAAATCGACATTATATGAATTATCGCATATTTCAACATAAGATGAGCTTCATCAAACACAGATACAATAACAAAACTGTCTGTTTTTTAGCCCTACTTTAAAGTGTTTTTTTTGCAGCTTTCATGCAACAAATAACTGTCTGTTATCAAGAAAATATAGATAGATATCAGCTGTGAAATTACACTCTTTATGAGCTAATTTTCTTGTTATATTTGTCCAAACAAATGTACCTTTACTTGTACCAGTCATTTAAAAGGAAAAGGAAATTGAGGTAAACAATGGTGGTCTTTTTTTCCCCCCCTGTAACTATTAAGCATTTTGTGATGGTATGTTATATAAATGTGCCTCAATTACTCCTACAGATTCAAACAGTGATCATCACATGCTCAGTCTGTCTCTGGATGACACAAGGGGTGGAGTTAGACTCAGAATGGGGTTGAAGTTCCACTTAACTGTGTCATTATTTCATTCATTCAGACGTATCTGTCACATGTCCTGCTGTACATTGTGGGAACTGACAATTTCATCTGTGGAACAAGTGCGTGTGACGTTAGATAAAAGCCGTCACATACCAGCTAATGTAAACCCTGAGATGGATGTATGTGAAACAGAAGTATGCATATATGCCAATGTCTAATATGACAAGACCATGTGGGAACAAACAAAGGGATGTGTGCAGTTCTATTAAACCCACAGTGTAGGTTACACATCCCTCAAAACAGTGAACTATCATCCCTGTGTGTGTGTGTGTGTGTGTGTGTGTGTGTGTGTGTGATCCCCCTGCCTGTCCCCTGCTCTCTGGAGAACTGATCAGGCCTATTCCTGGGATGAGTAGACACTCCCAAGGCAAACACTCCAGATTTAATTATAAGCTCCAAAGAGGATTAGTCTGTGCAGTGTGTGCGAGAGAAAGTGGGGGAGACACAAAGGAAAAAAAAAGTGGCGGTGAAGTTATCCCTTCATTTCCTGCACGGGGACTGAACTCGCACACATACGGCGTCCTCACCTGGGGTGTGCGGGATACTGTCGGTCTATCTCCTCGTAGTGGTGCGTAGGCCGGGTTTCAGCTCCCCTGGGGGCCATCTGCACAGAGACATAAGACGAGAACTGTGAGCATGAAGACTACAGAGGTCTCCAAGCAGTAAAAATGCCTCTGAGCAAGGCACTGACCCTGTATTCTACCTCTACTGCAAATCAGTCAGGTGGAGAGTGAATACCAAATAGTAGCTGAAGCAGATGGAAAACAAGCTCATAGTGGAGACCACACATGTCCTCAGGCTATATGTTTAACCTCAGTAATATTTCAGTTTATGGAAGGACATGAAGTATTTAAAGCATGTGTGTTTGGGTGAGTCGTCTGGTGGCATCGATGGAAACCCAAAACATGACGAGGAGAAGAATGGAATGCCCCACATGTGGTAACATAAACACATTCAGCCATATGTAAGTACTACCATGCACATGTGTGTATGTGTGCGGCTCACGCAAACACTCCACTCATGTGAAAAATATTACATTCAGAGTCCATTTCGAGGAAAGGGGCACTTAACCGCACACAGCAGGAAATGATTGATTAGAGCCCTGTCTACATATAAATCTGCAAAGAGGCTTTAGAAGTTGAAATTACTTTATTGTATTGAAGTATTTGAGGTCATTTTCTGGTCTTGAGAGACACAAAAAATTGTTCAATCTACCCACATCATCATTGAGAAATAGGCAGTGTCATTTGCAACAGTAGCTGTAGGAATATTTTATATACATATATATATATATATATATATATATATATATATATATATATATATATATATATATATATATGGTCAAAAGATGCACAAGCACCATTCAGTGTGTTGTAATAGTTGGTATCATCAGCATATCAGATGTTGCATATGCTTCCTTGTCTCTGTGTTCAAGCTGTGTTTTTTGTTTAATCTGGCTTTTTCAGACAGATAGGAGGGGTTAAATGTGTGATGCAAATTATGTTCCAGGACCAATATCTGGCAACAATAAGATATTCAATAATTTTAACATCTTTGTTTAAGAAGCAACAGATTTGTTTTGCCTTTACTATGTTTTTGTTCAAACTGAAATTCATAATTGTACCTAATGTCACTACAAAATGAGAACATCGAATACAATATCAACCCCATTTCATTTCGATTGACCGTAATTTCTGATCAGGCCAATCTATTCCTATTGCATTTATCATCAGAATGTTAATATTAATGCAAACATATCTGGTTTTCATAGACTTTGGACAAGATTATATTGTGTTATACAGTAAACTGAGGTATTTTTCATTCATAAACAGCTCAGTGATACCAGCCATTATGACGCTTAAACCTTCCTTTTGTATTCTGAGTGTTTGTATCGCATAAAATAGGTGTACAATGTGAAGTTCTAGGGATGAAATATAAAAAAGAAAAAAAAGAAAAGAAAAACACTCTCTCAGATTTCAAGTTTGGTGGTTCGTTCCAAACAGCCAAGCAGTTTAGACAAGCCCACCCTGAGGGGGCAGAAAAAGACGAGCGCATACAGTTTCAATTATCTGCAATTGGGGGTCCCTGCTCTGAGTTCTCACATACAAACACAGTCTTTCTAATCAACATGGACATTTTTCCATCACACACGCACTGTATATACCATAGTGGCGTAACATACACACCCCGGCAAACCAAGTCAAACACGCACAGGAAGCCCTACAGTACGACCACCATCAGGAATGCACAGACGCATATGTATATAAACGCACAATCACAGGTTTGACAGAAACACATGATATGAGAAAGAGGTAAACACGTGTTTGATCCAGGCTATCAGAGTGTTACACAAGCCTCTGTAGCCGTCCACATACACAACAGCAGAACAAGTGTAAATGACAGTGCAGCTCCATCCAGGCCGTTTCTGTGTTTTTCCATGTATGTATGTATGAGTTTAGACTCATTCTGCATGTCAATTCAGCAGCGGCACATTACCAGATATCATTAGCATGTCTCTGTAATGTAGGCAGCTTTAATGTCTCTGAATGGGAGCCAGGAAGTGAAAGCTCATCAGAGCTATGACTGGGGCAAGGATGCAGCTCTATTCACTGAAGTGGCTTTATGCCCGTGTGTGTGTGTGTGTGTGTGTGTGTTAATATTGTGGTAGCCGAGAAAGCTTTGTGTGTCTTTGTTTGAAGGTTTAATATGATGGCGGGAGGTAAATGCTTCATCTTTGGGTGGCAGTCGGTGGGTTAGGTAGGGGACATTATGCAAAGAGATGCATAATGTGAGGTAAAAGGGGCATTAGTCTCAGAAAAAAGGCTGGGAGGACCTTCTATGTGTGTGTGTGTGTGTGTGTGTGTGTGTGTGTGTGTTGAGCAAGGCATAATACATCTTTGAGAATGAAGCCAGGGAAAAGACAGGAAAAAGGAAGAATGATTTGGAGAGGAGGAAATGTGTGTTTAGATAAAATGACTAAAATTCTTTGTCCAGTGATTGTATTAACATAATAGCCTGGAGCCATAGGTCTGGATGGTGCCTTTATTCACTCACACACACACACACACACACACACATAAACATTTTATGGGTGCCTGTCATATGGATGCTTTTCAGGCAGAAGCCCATTTCCCCAAATTAGACAGTCTGCTTTAGTGCCAGATGATGTGTCTTGAAATACTGCCGTGGCGCTCACAAAAGTGCAAGTAAACAAACAAGAAAACAAGTCACAGCCTCACAATGGAAACGGATACAAAAGCCACATTACAGTCATTCAAACCTAAGAGTGTCAGGAGCTGGTCTCCACAGCTCTTTTTATCTATTTATTATTTCATTAGCTAATAGTTAACAAGAGAAGCAGAAATAAGACCCAAAAACATCTGACAAAAACAAACAAATAATGAAAATATCATGTTACAATGAAAATATACTAAATGTAAAGAGCGACTAAACAATATGGATTGATAGGGAAAATGCTAAAATGCTAATTGTAGTCATAATGATAGCAAAAATAAGACAGAAATATAGAATAATAACAGTAACAGGGGTCTTCTCAGCCCTAGGATGAGATGTTCTGATCAAGCCATAAAAGTTCACGTCCTCATTCTGAACTGCTGACATCATACATGTGCATGTGTGTGTGTATCGATGGAAAAGTTAATATCTTTTGCAGACAGTAGCTGTCGGAAAGCCAACATTGGACTGCACTCAACGCCAAACCGCAATACAGACACAGATCCAACCACAGTGGGGAATTTCCTATTTCTCAAGAGCGTCATGTGGTTTAAAAACTGAAAGACTTTGTTAAAGTTTAGGTCGAGTCAGTGTGTTTGCATGTGCGTCTGCCATCCAACCTCAAATCTTACAATCAGCACATCTTCAGCCCACTTTCAACCCCCTCCCCCGCCCCTCCATCACCGAAAGCAAATGAGCTTAAACATATCGGAACTATCTCTTTTTTTTGTAAAGTGCATAATTGTGTCGATCCTCGCTGCAATTCAGCAGCTGACAAACGCTCTGACAGAATGTTTGGCGAGTGTGTGTGTATATATATATGTGTGTGTGTGTGTGTGTGTGTGTGTGCAGAAAGTCACATTCCCATTTTTCCAAATTAGAAAGCTATGCCTTGACAGTTCCAGATGATACGCACTGGAACACACACACACACACACACACGCACACATACATACACACATTTACCAATCAACTGGAGCGGCACAGCTGTCGCATTCATTACAAAGTATTGCCGGCGCTCAGGAAATGAATTTCTTGGAGCACTTTTGGCTTTGCTGTAAATTTGTGATGCTCATATATACAATGAGTCTCAAATGAGAGTCCAAGTGCTTTGACACAATGCATGAGCAGCGCTTTCATCCCAAGACTGAGATGCACAGATTTGCCTTTTCCAAACTCCTTTTCCTCCGCTGTCTCTTTTCAAACGGCATAATTAGCCTCCTGTCTTGCCATCTATTCCTCCTTCCCTGCATCCATCCTTTTCTCCCTCCCTTCATCCATCTTGGAAGCTAATTAAGCATGTGCCTCAGTGTGGAGCCTCTGCTTGGCACCCCATGCCCACCTCCTGTTGGCATGCCTGCCCTCATGCCCAGCATCCGACTGGCACAGTGGAGTGAAATCCAACCGTTATCCACCCCACCCCTGAAAATCACTCTGATGAGATTCTGCTGATCCCCCCCCCACACACACACACACACACACCCACCCTCCGTATGAAAGATAAGACATGAGGGTTTGAAGTAGAGATACTATACAAACAAAAACCCTAATTTGGGTGAATGGATGTTTATATAAATGCAGAATTCTAAGAGGATCTAGATCTGAGTTTACTGAGAAGACCAGAAAGAGAAGTTGTGAAATAGTTTGTGGAGTTGACCAAAGATACCCTAATGTTGTTTTTTAAATACCCATGGGACACATATATAATGACTTTCATGTCTGCGACTGCCCCTCTGTTGTGTACAGTATATGTAAAAACAATTATTAGACCATCAAAAGTTATCCAAAACTATGGTCATGCAATCAAGTAGGAACTCCTGTGTGTATCATGTGACTAAAACACACATAAAACAAGACATGGAATGAATAAAAGCACTGTTTATGTCAGTACAGTGACACAGTTATTGATATTAGTGTAACACAACACACAATCCACTATGTATTAACCATTTGTTAGTGTTTATTAATGTATTGCCAATACACACAGCTTTTATTCACACAGCTACAAATGGTTTGTTCATAGAAAAGAAGAACAAATGCTTTTTTTATGATAAATTGTGTATGAATAAACAATTAACAAATAGGTAACAAATGGTTAATACATAGTGGATTATGTGTAGGAATTATAAAGTGTTACCTATGTTAGAACTAAAGTGATTTTGGTTAGCATCAAGTAAACATGGAAAATGGATAGATATTAACTGGAAAATTAAACTACTATAAGCTATTTTTGTTGTCATCATTACATTTGTCAAAAAAAAACAAACAAACATTAAAATGAACAAGAAATTTAAGAAAAAGAAGGAGTGGTCTAATATTTTTTTCCACCACTATATATTGTTTGCTTTTGTACCATCCTTATTTATGTACACTTCATTATTGCACTTTATTCTGTTGATGCCTTGACTGTTGAATTGTCCCGTTGTGGGATTAATAAAGTCTAATTGAATTGAATCTAATCTAATCTAACACTGCCCACAGCTGGGAAGAGTCAAAGATAACCAGCGGAGTCAGTGTTTGGCTTAAAGATATGACGTAGACGGCGTCAGATATATGAGCTGTCTCTATGTTTCAATGACTTAATCCATGACTAAAACATAATTAGTGAAGGTCCTGTTGTAAGCCAGTGTCTGTGCACTGACAAACACCATTTGTAAGTGGTGGAAATGCAACTGTGAGGGTTTCACACTCACAAGGAGCAAAAACATTAAGCTGATTATATTCTGCAAAACTGGAAACAGTTTGAGAAATGACTGAATAACCGCACAGTTAGATTAACATTATTATACAACAATACCACATAATATTTAAAGATGACAAAATATAAATTAAATGTGGAATAAGTTTCATAAAATAAAGTTTATATGGAAGAACAAACTAAAACATATCACCTCAAGAAAGATTATCGTGATGATTATTTTTTTTTTCTTCATAGATGTAACCTGAGCTCATGTGACAAAAAACACTGACTCTAATGAGCTTTAGTTTTCAGTGTCAGAGAAGTTCAGCTCCAGTGTCTCATTAGGCCATGATTACTGGTCTGCTCTGAAAAAAAACCCCAAAACAAATATTTTTTTTCGGCGGAAAACCTGTAACTTTTGCTCCATTTAACATCCACATTACTCTTGCACTTGAACTTCCTGAGCCGCTTACGCTAACCCTAACTTCACCGACTGTTATGTTTGCTGTAACGGCTGTAACGGTGACTGTCTGATGGAGCGCATGTTGTAAGAAAGGGGCAAGTACAGTCTCTACGACTTTTCTTCATCATACTCCTGGAGATTGGAATGAATAAATGAATGAATGAATTTTGTGTGCCCAAAATAAAATTGAACTGAACTAAGACATGAAGGCAAATCGGCTGACACACACCCAGACTCCTAAGGGTTAAATGCATCTCACTGTTCTTCCTTGATTTTAATTAATTAATAATAAGCTGCATTGGCTCCTTGGCATAGTTTCTATCTAACAACAAACTAATTCTGCAAAAGGTCAAAGCACGCTCTCATGCAAGTCGAGTCCTTTGGCACACCAGATTATACTGTATTAGGTATCCAAGTGTGTGTGTGTGTGTGTGTGTGTGTGTGTGTCTAAAACAGGAGGCTCTCTAGCCCCCCAGTGTACACTAAACACTCCCACACCTGGACCCGGTTCACTCTGAGCTCGTTAGCAGCAGATGGTACACACAAACACACACACACATACATATACACACACACACACACACACATGCACACCCACATGCACTCAGGGACCAAAGGTTACACACACTCAGACTGGAATGCAGTCTATTTTGGTAATAGGCCAATCTGCTGGTAATTGTCTTCATTGTTAGTATTTGTTTAGGCCTCAACTCTTGACCTTAGGATGGCCTCTTACATTTACATACAGATGGATTCAGATGTCGACTGCATATGTGTGCGTGTGGTTGGAACTCTTCACATGGACATGTAACAGGTAGCAGGAAGAGATGTTTTGCTCATTAGTTGAAATATATACTGTATAAAATAGCTAATGATGCTATTGCTACTGAAGCATTTGGCCTTGTATAAATGGTATAAACATGGAATAAATATGTTTGTACGCTTTAGGATGCAGTGAGTGCTTTTCAATAGGAAAAAAAAAGGTTTACACTGGAGAAAAATGTACCAACATGTCCGTCTCAAAATGGAAAAATGTGTTTTGCAGCTCAGAAGAGCATTTGTGTAAGTGGGTTTTAGCTACAGTATAAGCATTCTGAAAGAGGAGAGATTTAATTACTGCTTCTTATGATGACCGAACATATTAAATGGATGTCTTTTTTACTCCGGTGTGGTTACACTCTCAGTCAGTTACAGTATTTTTCAGACTATACGGTGCACTGGATTATAAGGAACATTAAGCAAAACAAAACAAAACATTCAGATACATCAAAATGTATACCGCTTGCAACAGCCATAATCAGAATAAGTCAAAATTGTTCAGCTGTAACTTCTTCAGAGTTTGAAATGGGTGCCATATTGGGGTCCTTATACATATATACACACACTAAAATGTAATGTAGATAGTCACAGTAATATTATTTGTACTATACTGCACTATTTTGCACTGTTATATATGAATGTATATGTGTGTATATACAGTATATATATATATATATATATATATATATATATATATATACATACATGTATGTATATTTATTGCGCATTCACATATTGCTATGCAGTTCTGGTTGGACATGTCCTGGAAATTCAGAGGTTGGACAAATATTAATTAATCAGCACTCTGGAGACAATGATTCATGTACTCTGAATTGAGGGATAAAATAATTTCATTAACATTGCAATGTTGAGACAATACACAGAGCACAGCGATAGCCAGCGGTTGTCTGAATCATTAGGCAGTCTGCCAAACCTCTTATACCTGCTCATACACCTAAATACAGATCTGACATTTGAAACAACAGGCCAAATACGGCAAGTAGCTGGAGTTATTTCTAGCACAAGGTTCCAAAAGGCAAATAAGTGGAGTTACACAGAAGAAAAATGATGAACCAGCAGACTCTTCGTCTCCAGCTATTGATTGACAGGTGCCACCTGTTCAGAGTAGAATAGCTTTTTCCTCTACAGATGCTAATTGCATTTCATTTCTCTGTATTTGTACATGGTCAATGACAATAAAGTTGAATCTAATCTAATCTAATAGTATGTTAAAGCACAGTACTACATATTATAATTCTCCGTTAATCCATCAAGCACTTCATCGCTCACCAAAGCCGTACTAAAATATTTTGACAGAATTTTTTAGCATCATGCACCAGATAAAATCGGTCAGTAAACACAACCAGAATTAATACACAAGGCACATGAGATTAAAAGGCGCACTGTCATTTCTTTTTTCTTTTTTTTAGAAAATTAAAGGCTTTTAAGTGTGCCTTCTAGTCTGAAAAATACTGTACTAGACTACACATCCAAAAGTTCCCAAACTCTTTTCCTTCTTTAACAGGGAGATAATCAACATGTTACTTCAATGAACTAGTGACTTTTAAAAGTTCTAAATAGCCTTCAAGTTGCACATATTCATTATCCCGCATGTGGATGTCATTGAGCATGTGTGTGTGGCCATGGCCGTGGGGTGCTGTTTATTTACTGGGGCTGTGTCCCTGTTCCGTGCTCCCTCTGCATGTTTGTTTTCTTCCCTACTGCTCACTGAAATAACATCCAATATCCCAGGCTTGTGTGTGTGTGTGTATGTGCGTATGTTCCCTCTGCAGGTTATGATGCCCTGAAAGGTGCGTCTCGCTGTGAGAGTTTGCTAGAGATAGAGATTGTATGAGTGGAAAATCTCTAACGCTGTCCTCTTCAGTCTATTTTTACCAAGCTGAGTGTGTATAAACCTGGGCAATACATTGATGTCTGAACTGGAGACTTGAACACACACACACACACACACACATTCAGCGGAAGGAAAAAAAAAAACCTCTCGTAGCTCCCCCTCTGGTTCTGTCAAGTCCTGTGTCTGTATTTTGAGACGGCCCAGGTTATTCAGCCGTCTGTTGTCGTACAGTTTGCCTTTCAGTCACAGATTTGCGGATGTGGGGGTTGACACCATGACCACACTCAGAGGCTTTGATGAGCCAATCCGGCTCCTCATGCCCTCCAACAGCCTGCTGCAAAATGTCGTGAGGCTGATACGTTTGACCTTCAGATTCTTTGACGCAACTCCTGCCAAAACCTGCTGCAGTGGATTTAAAGATCAGTCCATCTAAATCTGGAAAAAATGTAAAAAACTTTGCTATGGAGTCATAACCAACAGAAATGGGTCTGCTCAGAGACGGTAGATCTCATGAGAAAAAAAAAAAAAGAATCAGACATGAATGTGAGGTAAGTTTGGACTGGCAGCAAACTAGTACCTGTTGCTATGATAGTAACTAGTGTGTTGGTAGAGTCCTGCACTGGGTCGGGTTAGGCCAACAATGGCAGATGACTTAACTGGGTGGTAGCTGCTGCTGGTATTTAAAGGGATAGTTCACTGTTTTTCACATTAATCTGTATGGGATCACTGTGTTTACTCTGGTGCACCCACACTGTCCTGTGCGTCGACTTCTGGTCCAATTTTGGTCAAAGCAAAAGTAGTTCTGGTAGGTTTCCTGAGGTCAACAAAATAAAACGTGTTTCTTCTAAAAACAACATGTGTTCGAATGAGTGATTAATTTGCATAACAAAACTCACTCAAAAAACACGAAACAAAAACTCACACCTTGTAATTTCTAGGAACTATTTTCTCTCAAATGAGTGTTGTCACTGCGAACAGCTGTACGCCGCTATTGAGAGAAAGTAGCTCCAAACAATTACGAGGTGTGAGTTTTTCTTCCGTGATGGTATTGTGATGCAAATAAATCACTCATGCCAACGCATATTATTTTGAGAAGAGACATATTTTATTTTGAAACCTGCCGGGACTACTTTCGCTTTGACTAAAAGTGGACCAGAACACGACTCACAGGACACTGTCGGGGGTAAGTCACTGTGGGTGCACCAGAGTAAAGACGCTGATCCCACACACATTCATGTGAAAAATAGTGAACTATCCCTTTAGGTCATCAATCCAGAGTCTGGACATAAAGTATCAGAGCACTTTGTATTACACTCATTAAGTTCCTTTACAGAGAGAACAGTTAAAAGTAACAAACGTGCATTCACTGACACTGTTATACTGTTATAATATACTGTTCAATATGTCAGTATGACTAAATAATTACTGTAAATTCAGATTAAGGGTTAGATTGCAGGTCGGGTCAGGTTGTTGTAAACTGGACCCATGCAGGACTCTGATCCTCGAGTCCATATCTGATCTAGATACAGTACTTTATCATGTTGTGTATTCATGAATATTGTACCGTATTTGTCCAGAAGTCACAGCTAAAGCAACATAATTATAACACTATTATTACAAAATCTCCTAAAATAATGGATCTATCAACTTGCTGTTTTTGCTACCGTCTTTCTTGACTAAAAATAGATAAGTATGTTAAACTGCAGCAGTCAGCTGTTTCTAGATTCTGTGTGAATCCCCAGACACACACACACATACACACACACACACACACACAGAGGCCACTTGGCTTTTATCATATAGATGGAGAAAATGATGGAAATTGCAGAATTTTTTTTCCCAGAAGCTGAAACAGATGATCAGTCTGGTGCGTTACAGCTTCACTATGCAATCATGTTCTGCGTTTTGTGCTTCATCACAGAAGCATCACGGCACCTGCCATGACATGATGTAATGGATTCACTTTTCCATCACAATATGAACCAAGTGGTGCTCGACACAACAAGCCCCGCCCCCCCTTGCACACATTTTACCTTCTTTTCCTTATATCTTATCATTGTGACCTTGACCTTTGACCTACATTCACCAACATTTAATGGGATCTAGTCTGGAACACCTCACACATTTCCTAAAAAAAATAAAAAATCATGGGAATAGGTCCAGTAGTTTTTGTGTAAAATTGCTGACAAACAGATAAACAAATAAATGCCCCTCTCTCCCTTTCAGGCGGCGGGATAACAACAAATAGTCATCTATGTTTATGCATGTAGTCTTTTGGTTTGAGAACAACAGGAACACTATGTTTTCAAGTGTTATTCATTAGTTTAGAAAGTGATACAGACTGTGATACAGATCAAACTTTGAAATCTGGTCGGTCTCAGAGGGGATTGTGGGTAAAATATCACCTAAACAAACATACTGTACATGTAGAATTTGATGCTGTTCTGTTTTGTTTTAACATGATAGAAACAGAGGATGCCCTGCATTAACCAATTTCTTGTTTGTCTTATCTTCTCCTTCAGTAGTTCTTTTTAAACTGTATTTTTTAAATATTTTTTTAATCTTTATTTTAAGGAATGAAACCCATTTTGACTTGTTTTGAATTAACTTGTATTTCTATTTATTTTATTTATTGGATTAGACAGGAACCGTGCAATATTTGGATTGCATTTAATACTTAACTGTGAATATGTGATTTTAAAACTTTGTGACTGAGTTGGTTTGAGATTGTACATGTTTGAATGAGAACTACAACAATGTGTGGCATTATTGTCCAAAACATATTTCCCATGAATAACATGACAATGAAGTGTTGATGCAGCACCACCATTGACTCAACTGTTTTTCGTGCCATACCACATTGCACAATATTATACAATTTAATTCTGGGAACCTATCATCCCTTTCATTGTGCAGCAGTAACAAAGATTTAGCTCCCTCATAACCAAACTCAGGGGCCAATATTTCTTCCTCTACATGACAACACTTGCAAATATTTGCCTCCTTTTTCAGGCCACTGACAGATAAAGCGTCTTCATCCAAGTCTATTCCCAAAATGATATAAAACCTAGTCCCAAACACCACATTCCACTGTTCTAGTCGCATCATTTCCTTTCCTGGACACCAAACCTAAACCTCTCAGCTTGTTGGCTCTGCTGTCTTTCTCCCACTGATGCAGAACTCCTGAGGAAAACACCCAGAATCTGAAAATCGTATTAACTCAAGTGGAAAGGGGCTATTAAGTCCACTCCCTCCAAGTCGTCCACCTGCTAAAATTTAGAAACCTGCTGACTTAAGCTCCATGTATCCTCTGAAACTGACACAGATCTGGACACGTGTTGGGTTGTGTTGGCTCTGCAGTGGGAGTCTACAATGTTCACACACTTGTCACTGACTGCATTAGCCATATTTACACCTTACAAGGTCATACGTTTGGAGCTGAGAATTTTTTTTCCGTCTTTCCCCGGGTGGTTACAGTGAAATGTCTCCTAGCGTCTGAGAACATGAAAAAGGATTCAGAGTTTCTCTCTAATCAAAATTCACAACTTGGCAGATATGTAGATAAAAGCCTATTAATACGTAGTACAACAATTATACAGCGTGAGTTTGAACAAATACATTTCCTTAACTTCCTGAACAAAGAGACACCCAGCTGATCCTAAAGTGACCCTACTCGTCCTAAATCCAAACACAGAGCAGCGACCCGCTTTGAAGTGCGACAGCATGCGAGTGTGGAGGAGAATGGGAGATTTCTATCAACTTGTAGACAGATCACACTCTGCAGTTTGCCCGTAGGCCAGAGACAAGCTGTGGGGATAAAGACAGACACCAAATAAGTCCCTGTAGGCCTTTGTCAGCCCAGATGGGGAGGAGGGAGAGGCTGTGGAAGAAAAAAAAAATAAAAAAAATAAAAACCTCCACCCGGGTTGCTGTGCAGCATTGGAATGAAGTGACTTAAAACAAAAGACTGTGAGATGGAGAGCTGTGCATTGAGCCTCAGGGATGAAGCTGAGAGACATGAGACAAGGACAGAGAGGAGGAGTCCGTGGATGGAATCGCTCATTGTGACTTTGCGAAGAGAAAAAGAGAGAAAAAGAGGGAGAAAGGTGCTGCACGTGTGTGTGAAAACTCTTGATAGCAGCGGGTAGAAACATAACGCTGGAATGAAATGTTCGCTCTTGTCTTTGACTCCCAGGAGTGTGAGCAAGAGTTCAGCCATCGCCTCAGATTGGGTCCATGTGTGTGTTTTTTTTTTTCTTTCAATTGTGAAAGAGGAAGAGCCACTCAAACAATGACAACCAAAGCTGCCGGCAGGGAGCAAGAGGTGTGAAACAACATAGGTGGTCAAACAACGATGAAATATGGAGGAAAAATGCAAATGAATCTGCACAGACAGTTGTTAGGTGCATGAAAGCTGCAGGATAAACACTTTAAAGTACGGCCAAAAAAAACTACGTGGTGACTGAGAGTGTTGTTGTAACTGTATTTGATGAAGCTCATGTTATGTTGAATTATGCAACAATTCATGTTGTGTAGATATATTTAGTGAAAAAAAAAAAAAAAACAGAGGAGAGTTTAGTCAAAGCCCTGACATTACATTATAGGATGTCACTTCAACGTGCTATTGTCTGACATTTTGATAACCTACTCCATTCTGTTCTAAGTATGCTAAGTTAACAAGATGAAAAAAAATAAATAAAAAAATTTGACTGCATCATAGCAGAGGTGTTGGCATGGTTACGATCTTCTTCCTTGGTGGTGTATATATTAGCATGAGCTGTTGTCTGCCCAAGAAGTTTGGTGTCAAAGGATTTAAATTCAGATTAGATATCAGGATTCAAAGTTACCTCTACCAAACGGTTGAGCTGACCAACAAAGGGTTAAGGTAGCCTCCAATGTGCACCCAATTCCAAAAACCACCCACAACACCTTTTTACAAAGAAATTATCGACAATGAATGTATTATTTTTTAATACAGTAGGTATATTTTCTTAGGTTAAAGCCTAGAATGGTTTGAAACTGTAAACATAGCCGCTGTTAAAACAATCTTGGTTCAAGTGGAACTAATAACCCACTGCGGGTATGGAAATAAAATAGCTATATAAAACGAGCTGGCAAGCCTAATATAGGATGAAATGACTTGAAACAAAGAAAAATGCCTTGCTGCAGGACTTTCATTTCATAATTATCACCTTAACCCCCCACATTACCGGCGCTCAGTCTCCTGTAAGCGCTACCTCCCGCCTGTATGTACTGTACAGGATGTGCTCTGTCATTTTCCTCCCTGCATGCTTTCCAGTAGCTGCACACAGTAGCTGGTTTTAGGATATTCTGGGGTGTATGATCCCAACACTAACTTGTGGTGGTGCCTGTGTAATTTCACCGGCCAGAATAGCGCTGAACCTCATCCAGAGAGTCGGGATGCAACGGGCAGCCTTTAATCAGCACGGGCCTGGACTTGCCTCATAAGTGAAGTGGGCAAGTGGATGTGTGTGACAAAGTCCACGGTATATGAGGGGCTCAGAGGCAACCCAGAATCAGAAACATTTCTTGTCATTATCAAATTACAAGACTTTACGTACTCTAAATGTTTCTATATCCGTGCTTGAGCTGCCAGCATGGCATGGACTGCAGCCTCTAGCGGAGAAATTAACTTGGAAAAACAGCTTCAGTCCAGTCGAAGCTGAGGTTTATAGCCCTTTGATGGTGACTGAGTGCAACTATATGTGTGTGTGTGTGTGTGTGTACACATGTTGCCTCTCTGTGGTTGATTGTGGCTTGTGTGTTTTTAAGTGATTGTGGCATGCTACCTCATAAAAATCTGCCATAAAATGTGTGTGAGCAGCTGTTCATACATGTGTGAATGTGTGCAGATGGATGTTTATGTGAAAATATATGGAATTTCAACTCAGAATCATCATCATAATGACAATGTACAGTAAGGATGAGGTTTTATTCTATATTATTTATCTTTTATACGTTTAAATTTATTACTTTATCCTTTATAATATTCATTTGAGACACAGGAAACTGAAAATTTTTAGCTCTTTTTTTAACATAAAACAACTGTTTGTAATAGAAATTGCATAATGGAACAGTTTTTTTAAGAAACATGTTTTTTAAAATGACTTATTTAATTATTAATGGAATGTCCTTGTAATGGACAGAGATTTTTCTTTAAAAAGTCAAACCTGGAGTGTCAATTAAAGAGGGGAGTTAAACAGTGGGTACAGGGGTGTGAACCTCATTTTATTTCAGGGGCCACATTCAGCCTAATATGATACAAAGTGGGCCAGACCAGTAATACAATAAAAATATAATAAGATTTGAAGTAAAAATGTTTACATGTTCAAATTACACTTGAACATAAAATTAACAAATATGAGCAAACCTGTAAATTCTTAAGAAAAAGAAGTATGATATTAACAATATTACACCATAATTTATCATTTATACATGTGAATCACAACATTAAATAACCAGGAGAATATTACTACATTTTCACACACTTCTCTTAAGAATTTTCAAGTTATTACTTTTTTTTTTTTGCAGAAGAATCTGTAAATGTAAAGATATTTGTGTAATTTTCCAGTTTTTAATAATAAAACATGAGAAAAACTTGCAATTTTCATTATTTATAGGTTATTATGATAGCATTTTACTGGCTTGACCCACTTTAGATTGAATTGACCTAACATTTATTAAACATAATTTAGTGTTAATATCTTTTACATTTCACTCATTCATCCCTGTGTCCAGACTGGACCCGTATTTGGCCCCTGGGCCGCATGTTTGACACCTGTGAGCTAGAAGTTATGAAAATCTGCGATATAAGACGGACATAGAAGTCAGGAATCGGATGTTGAAAGCATGTCAAGTCTCAGCATCATTTTCACGCTAGAGTAAGTGATGTTATGTATGGATATGGACTGCACCTCCACCCCCACGCCCCCACCCAAGCTCCGACAGATTGACAAGATACTGAATTTTATGTAAAGCCCCATAATTGGTAGCGATGTCCCCGAGTAAAACTGTCAAACTTTTGCCCCCGACAGAAGACAAAACTGCATGAGTGGGTCTCAGGAGGATATTTTTCATGTTAGATGTTTCATCAAACCTGGGTAACTGTGTTTCATTCGATTACATCTACTGACTGACAATAAAGCTCAGTCCAACTATAAAGACTAAAGCATGTTTCATCTTTTAATTATTATTAATCTCATCACATAATGGCCTAAATCATATTTTGACTGTTTGACTGTTTTGACATTGCTTTTACTGTGATAATTTTCCTTATTTTTCTGAATAATTTTTATTATTATTGTGTTTTTATCACGTTCTGGAGTTTTTATCTGATCTTATCTTATCCATCAACAACTAAAAAAAAGCTGGAGGGATAAAAAAAAGAGTCTCAAAACAAAAACTACTGTGCCGATATTGTGTATTCCAGTTCACAGTTGACGTTCGACATCCTAAATCCCTTACTGACGTTCATTCTCAGTGCCTCATTTTAAGAAAAATGTGTCGAGCTTCAATTCCTCTCTTTGTCTTTTTCTGTTATTCCCCCCATTTTGACCCTAAAACACACAATAAAACAAAACCACTGAAGAAAAGGAGCACAAACTTTTTTGAAACAGATGTAAATTCAAAGCTGCACGTTTACCTGGAATAATGTCCCAGGGGTGAAAGGGTTAAAACCTTGTACCCCCCCCAAAAAAATAAGCTTTTCCACAACTAATCCAACTTTATGCCTCCTGATGTTTTTAGAGAGTGTTTATGCTTTAACTGAGACTCAAATTTGGATTTACTAAATGCAGATTAGTTTGTAATCGTGCTGGATTTACTCATTTAAAGCCAATTCTGCTCAACTCTGAACACAACTAATCTTAACTTAAATTAATCTTCACTGATGAAATCAAGTGTGATTAGCAGAAGGAGAAATAAAAAAATTAGAAAGCGTGACATAACTTCTTTCAAAATCCCAGAATGTTTTTGATTATGTCCGTACATTTTGACCGAGTGTGTGACGAAAAAACAAAGAAGTGGTCGACTGAGGATGTGTGCAAGATGCTTATCTTCCCTCATTAAAATAGTTCAGGTGCAGCAGTAAAACACACACCCCAAAATACACACTGGGCATATGCTAACCTGATTAACACTAACATTAGACTGACATTAGTGCAGCCTCCTTCAGAGAAACACCCCCGGACCAGCTGCTCCCTCTCTCTCACCTTCTTCCATATGCACTGACTCGCAGCTCAGCCTCCCACACCCACTCTCTCCAATTCATCTTCTTCTACAAATCTACATTTTTAACAATTTATTTGAAAACTTTCTAATTAATTGGACTGTGTACACTGGAGAGACACAAAGGACATGCACATGGGAGGAAAAAAATGGAAGGAGGAGGGGGGCTGTTTTCAGGAACATTCCACTGATAATGAGAAACCCTTAGTTTAGAAAACCTGCAGCTGAACATACAATAACAGGAAATAATCAGTGATGGAGAAAATCTTCAAAAAATACAATATATTACAGATTTGCACTGACGTATGTTCTCATATTTAGCCTGTGTTAGGATCTGGGGTTTTATGCTAGGACTAAGTTCACAATTACATATACAGTATAACACATACATTAAATAGAAAACTTGCCACCAGAAGCCACGGCTTGGAATATACTGTATATTCCCAATCCTTAACCAGACAGCTATAACATCATCCCACGAGGCATCCCCAGGTCATGACCTTTCATTTGCACTTGATTTGAAGTTAATCAGACAAATAGTTACAGAGATATGAACATAGAAGTGTTTAGTGATTATACATATTTGTTACAAAGTCACTTTTTCTTCCATTTTCTCCACTTTTTAATATAATAACACTCAACCCATTGGACTTTCAGGGACATTACTGTACATAATCAGTGAATTAAAGACAAGAAAACACCTGATTCTCATTCAAGATTGCAAAATAGAGAGCATAACATTAGAATAAATGGCAATAAATTGCTAAAATAAATAAAAAAAGGACAGGAAAATCAACTTGAAATGTCTGAAGAAAACCAATATTTTGCCCCAATTTATTAGTTTATCATTTGTACTTGTGCATTAAAACTCAAATTACTATTACAAATACACAAAGGTTATTATAATAATATAATACTGGTCTGACCCACTTGAGATTATATTGGTCTGTATGTGGAACCTGCATTAAAATCATTTGGACACCCTTGATCGTTAACACCTTCTGTGTAATTTTCACATTTTACATTTTCATTTCACAGGCCAGATTGGACCATTTGGTGGACTGGTTTTGGCCCACAGGCCACATGTTTAACACCTGTGTCTGAAAAATACATTTCCTCAGTATTTCTAGGGAGAGGTTCAATGTAAAGTAAGGCTTTTTGTAGCAGCTTCTCGTCAACAAAGAAAATAATATCCAATTTCCACAAGATACAGTCAGACAAGACCAACAATGTGAAAGTTCTTTCCTTTTCTACTGCACATAAAAGACTGTCATGCACCTTCAGCCTTCACACATCCAATGCCTGCTACACTTTTCTTCACGAAAACCAGCTTCTTGTTTATATCAGAGGCTCCATGTGTCTGTCAGATCCTCCATCCCATCTGTCCTCTCCTCATGCCAATCGAGCATTCCCTGTAAGATGTGCCATTCCTCATCCTGCCCATCCTCCCCCTGAGGCACCACTTAAACTCCTATTTGCTTTGACTCTTCTTCGCTGCTTTGTCATGTTTTAACTTTGTCTGGCTTTTCCCTCGTTCTCTTTCTCCACATATGTCCTCCTAACAGTGCCTAACTATCTGCCATTCCACTTCTCTTCTGTTTCTAATTCCAATCCAAGCCTTCTCCCACCTATACTTGCTGCCTGCATTCATGGAACCCCCCCCCCTACACACACACACCGTGACTGTCTTGTAGCAAGGGTCCAACATGATTATGTTTCAAGGGCCCCAAAATTGGTAGCAGCGCCCCAGGGTGATAAATGCCCCTTAATGTTTGAGGCTACCAGCCATGAAATGGAATAAAGATGACGAATAAGTCTGTTTTTAGCCACTGAAGAAACATGGCAATATTTCTGTACAGCTCATTATTTAAAAGCAATCAATCAATTTATACAGATTCAAATCAATATTGGATCCAACTGAATCAAATTATGCTGAATTCAGAATCTTAGGAATCCAAATCACATCAAGTAAGGAAATTGGTTATGATTCCTTGTATTATTTTTGAGTTCCATACAGATTCTCTTCATAAATGATGCATGCACAGTAGGAACTCCCCCCTCAGTACATGGTGGGGGATGAATGATTGTTTGTTTTTTCTAACTTTGTTAGAGAGCCTGAGCAATCAACTTTCCCCTGTAAGTCACTTTGGATAAAAGTGTCTGCCAAATGCATAAATAAATACAATTTAATACAATTTAATAAAATAAATACAATAGATAGGAAAGCAAATGTGATGGCTCAGTAAGTAAGGCTATGGTCTGTGATGTTTTCATTATATTTTATATATTCAAACAGGGGATGTGGCACTGGTCATAGAAACATTAGTTCATGCTAATGCTAACTAGCTTCTGTAAAGCAGGTTTAGGGTTAGTAATACGTCCATCTGTCCTTCTGCCGTCTTCACCCATTGACTAAACATGAACAGGAAGTAGAATACAACTTTCACACTGAATTAATTCATTAGTTAATTGCTGTTTTTTTTTATTATTCGTTTGAGCAATTAAATACTGGGTGTTATAATACAAGCACTAGTTAAAATGTACTGACTAAAATATTAACGTCTTACAATGTAGTGTTTAAAGTCTAGTTTAGACTGACTCTACTGTATATGTAAAGTGTCATGATGTAACTTCTATTATGATTTGGTGCTATATAAATAGAATTTGAATTTGATTTACAGCAAAAAGTCATCTGTTACTGTTCTGTATGACTTTTACAACATGCTACTCCCAACACTGTCCATTATACCTGAGCTCTGACTGAATATGTGTGTGCGAAGGTAGAGGAAGAAGTTATCAGGTAAGAATGTCATAATAAAATCCAGCACCTTAGACTAGAGACCAACTAATAAAGAAAAATAAATAGTAAAATGAAACCTAAAAGTCTTCGGTAACCCATTTCACAGTGTATCAAATCCACCCCTGGTTATTACTTTTTGACTTTATTTCTGAGATGATTTTTATTTATTTATTTTTTTCTTTTTCTAAAAGTAAGCTGTAGATTAGCACAAGTTCACAGACGAATACATGCGCATCCATTAGAACTGTGGGCACAAAAAGCATCGGGGGCTTTTGCCTGTGGGCATGACGCATCCTACACAGATCACCAGCGCCTGTGTGTGTGTGTGTGTGTGTGCGTGCGTCTGAGAGTGTGTGTAGGCCATCTATCATGGTGACAGGCTGCTACGTGTTTACTTAATGATGTGGGGGTTTATTTATGAAGTGATGGCCGACGTGTGGGAGGGAGAGAAAAAGTGAGAGAGAGGGGGAGAGATTGAGACAGCCCGAGGATGTGACATTAAAATATCATCAAGGTGATGGATGTCCGCACACACAACATTAGAGAGAAATACAAAAAACAGCTGCGCAACGGATGACAAGTCGGATCTGGACTTGTGCGAGTGTTCCTGTGTGTGTTTAATAATGACTCTCTTCCAGTGTGTACTTGTGTGTGCGTGGGTCTGGGTGACTTCTGTGTTCATTAAGGTGTCACATGTGCCGCCGCCGTTGTTTATGATTCTCAGGGTAATGAGTTGGAGATAAGATACACACAGTCATGCCAGTGTGTGTTTGCGTGTGGCATTTCTTCCATACTGTGAGAATTTACCCACACTGTAAACAACTTTATGGTTTGTAGTGAACGTGTTATGTATGGTCAGATACAACGCACTGTACTGTATATACATTGGAAATACATGTCACACGTACAATCAGGACTAGAGTAAACAAAACATGCTGTGTTTGAAAGGAAGCTTACTGAACAGTTTTAGAAATTAACCACTTTACACACCACCCCACTGCCTTATCACTATGGTGAAAGCAAAGCAAAGCAGAATACATTAATGGGATGTTTTACAAATTAACCCCTTTTTCTCCACTCATAACTAATATGTTATTATTCCACACAGTTCCCTGGTGTCTCAGTGACCTGTCTGTCACATGCTTTGGTCAAAATACCACATTGATGTAGCGACACAGCAGCCTCTTCAACCTGGAGAATCTTTTCAAAACACTTGGTTTTAGTGTCTGTTGTTTTAATGCAAATGAGCCACAGCTGGCTCCGCCCTCAATATGGAACATACATTTTTGTGGTCAATGCCAATACTGATATTGGAGGGTAAAAAAAGCCTATATCTGACATTGGCCAATATATGAAATAAGAACATCTATGTACACAGGGTATAATAATGTTAAGTTTGGTAATTGTGGACATATGGATTAACATTTGTATCAAATATGTGTTTATCTCACAAAGATAATTGACACAACTTTTCAAATATCTATTCTGATATCTGACTAATATTTGATCCATGGGGAACAGGAGGATGTAGGATGTAGCAGAGTAATGAAAAAGTCGTGTCAACATTTCATAAATAGCAAAATAAAAATCATTTGTTAAATAATTCTCTAAAATGTAAATGAAACCTGCCTTTAATGAGTCCAACTACCAACTATGAATCACAAAAAAAATATTACAGAGCGCAAAATGATGTTTTCCCTCATAAATGTGGATACAACTGCTCATGTGGAGTAAGGACTGAACTGAGCATGTGCAGAGTGGATTAGGTTAGTCCACTGTCCCCAGTCTCACCTACGCTACATCTACAGAATGAGTTGTGAGGTCAATGGAAGTGGATTAGTTCATATGAGGAGGGCTTTAGGACCGAGGGGCAAAGCGCTCCATTCGTCAGAGCATACACAGGTGGTGGGGGGTTCGGAGCAGAGGACTGCTATAGTGGTCCTTGTCGGAGCGCACGCAGGGGCCAGGGTGGTTCTGAGTGGGTTACAGTGGTCCTTGTTGGTCACAGTGTTAAATTCCAAGGTTTCCACGAGGAGTCGCCGTGAAATGTAGGCGTACTGAGTGACTGTGCTGTTCTGAATATTGAACCATGAATATTAAGTGGGCACATGGTAATTTTAAGTGGGTATATGGGAAACCCCCTACTTTTCTAGTGGCATATCACGTAGACTAGACCATTGCCAAACAGCCGTCACAAAAACCCGCTCTCCCCTTTCTCTCATCAGCACCGATCTTCCAGTTGAATTCAGTTGATGGAAAATAAGATTAAAGATTAAGATAAAAAAAAAAGTACCTGGAGTCTGTGTGAAAGCAACTGCTAATTTTCTTTTTTGAAATAAAGTGTTCTTGTTCAAAATGCGTCACCTTTTTGTCATCTAAATTGTCGGAGTAAATATGAAAAATAAATAGCATTTAAACTTAAATTCAAGCACTTTTCAGACCCCCCCCCCAAAAAAAAACCACAACATTGTACATTCAAGTATTTTCAAGGATTTCAAGCACCTGTACAGAGCCTGTAAAGAATGCAAATCAATCTGAAAGGCATCCTCAGGCAATAATAGACCTGAAGAGGAAAAAGGTCAAAACAAAGGGAGAAAAAGCAGCACCATTAGTCACCGACCATCAAAACCAGCAGCTTTTTCCTGCACTTTTCCAGTCACTAATCTTATGCCACTTTAAAAATGCTATTTCTATGATGGACACGGTGCAACACACTGACAAAAGAGCTGAGAACCATGATGATAAAAGAGGACCCTGCTGGACTGCATTAGACTGTATTTATGTACGGCTGCATGGTTTTCATCAGACGTGAGGACTATGTTTAGTCTCAAACACTAGAGTCTGACAGTAATATACATTTTGGGATGAAAGCGTCAAATATACTAAGCGTGGCCGGTGTTGAAGAAAAAGCTTTTGGCACAAAATATGAAATTGAGGTTGACCCGTGCATGCGCAGAAGAGCTAGAGGTTACATTTCTAACATGTCAAAAGTTATCCCTCACTAGTATTCATGTATGAAAAGTCTATAAAAATGAACGTGTACTTTTCACTTTAATTGGCCATCAGGACATTGCACAGACCTATCATTAGCATATATGTAGAGAAAATAAAGAGAGTGGGGACGTGTGATTGTCATAATTACAAGCGTGACCTATTCACAGACTGGGAACATGAGGGAAGGGTCAAATTAAAGACAGACGGACGGACAGGGACACAGAGGGAAAGGAATGAGGACGGGACACGGAGTCCTCTTTGAAGAGCGGATTTAGTTTCACACATAAACACTCACTTAAAGTGGCTTGCCACACACACACACACACACACACACACACACACACACACACACATATACATATAGGCAAACCTTCTTCCAGATCATGTAGATAGACAACGTTACTGAAATAAACAGAGACATGAATAGATATTGTAACCACAGTCTTTTATCCTTGCTTTTGTTTATGTCAGCTTAGGTTAGCTTGTTACCCAGGATCCTCTAGCTCAGGAGAGCAAATGTAGACACACATTCGCACTCATCCTCTCTTTCAAACACATAAAGCACTCACAGAGGGAGAATGGTGTTCCTGGCCTTGTGTGGAGGGCTTGGAAAAAACCTTTTTAACCATTCAAGGCCACAGAAATGGCTGAGTATAAAAAGAGCAGCGTGTCGTAGCGGCGGCGGCGGTGGCGCCGGCTGCTAAAAGGCTGATCACACAAGGCCAAAGCAAGCAAGCAAGCGGTGAACTCAAGTGTTCTACATTTACACGGCTCTCATACCACAGGGTGAGACACAACAGGTAAATGTGAGGGGAGTAATGTCCTGCTGATCTGAAACACAAGCCAACAACACTCAGTGATTTCAATTTAGAGAAACCACAGGATTTAAAAGGAGCTATGTGTAATGTTTGCCCTGTAAAAAATAATAAAAAAATAAAAAAAATAAAAAAATATATATATATTTATAAAAACATCATGAAATTACAGATGTCAATGCTATGAATGTATTCCTACATGCAACTATGAGTTTATTTGTCCACTAGAGGGAGTAGTGAGTCATTCTATCTGTCTCCCATGGTGTTGAGACGTAACACAAAAAGTTAAGATAAGTGAAACAATAAAGTGATTGTAAAAAAAAAAAAAATGCATGATTGCTTTTGCTTTCACATATGGAAATACAGCCGTGGAAAACATTTAATCGACCGACCTTTTTTTCCTTCAGTTTCTTCTTCATTTTAATGCCTCGTAAAATAAAGATACATTTATTTCTACATATATATTGATAAAAGCGAAAATAGCTCATACAATTAGAGTGTAATTTAAGAGCGTACATCTACTGTAGCTATTTTCCATAGTTTTCTTGATAATCACTTTAATATTTTTTGCAGCATTTTTTTTTTTTACCATATTGCTTGAAAACCTCTTCACGATCCGATACGACGCACTGAAATAGAATGTTTCCAAAAACAACTAAATGTTTTAGTCCAGTCTAGAGGGTGGAACCAGAGGAAAACAGTGTACTGATCATCTTTACACTGATTGATATGCTGATCAAATATCATTCCACTCTCACCCACCCCTCCCTCCTCCTTCTGCGTGTTTACAGGGTGGTAATCGCTACAGTTTTCCAGCGCTAGCATCAACTGAAAAAAGGGCTAAAACCGATGCTAAAGTGACTATGTTTCTACTCAACAGGTAAGATGATACCATTATGACTACATAATATTTCAACATTATGGGTATCGTATTCACCACGTCAGTGAGACAATGAAAGATGTTGACAAAAATAGCCACTGTGGCTAATCGACGTGAACTGTTGTGAATGGTCGTGAAATTCCGTGATCGCTCGAGGCAGCATGAATCAAGGGGTGGGCTAAAGAAGAAGAGGAAATGTATATTTTCAAAATCTTACTTGTATTGAATTGCTGGACCCTCCCACCACACTTTTAAGTTTTTATACCAATAGCTAAACAGTGCTTTTATTTTTCTGTCTGTTTTAACCACATGATGCACAGGAGTTATTTCTTGATTGTATATTGTATAACTAAATGGTCGATGGTCTAATATTTTTTCCTGTGACTAGCTCACAAATAATTTAAAAGAATAGTTTGATGCTGAAACAGCAGTGTTTCTTCTACATGAAGGGGGGGGGGCTTATGAGTTTTCGGTTCAAGAGTAATTTTTGTTGTCGTTTTGATTCCACCCTCCCTGACACCTTTTGTTAAAATAAATAATTGAATTGGATTTTAGTTGTATAAAATGTTATTATGTGAAAGCTGGAAGCAGGAGGGGACCCCTTTTGTGTTGCACTCTAGTTCCCCTCGCCTGGGGGGGAACACAAAGAAGGCATGAAAGCAAGTTACAATTTAGGATAACCATTTTACAGTGTGACTATCGCTATAACCCATGACTATGTACTAACCAAAAGGAATATGACACTGTAAGTAAAAATCATATAAAGTGCTTTTCGAAGATAAACATCATAAAGTGCTGTACATAAACACAACATAAGAATATTTCATAAAAATCTGTACAATACAGACATTTATGCACACTAAAAGTACCTTTGTATACTTTTTCAAGGTGGTTTTCCTGAGTTATGGCCAAGCTTATATTCTACTCCTCCTCTTTCTTATTGGATTTTCAGTACATATAAACACAGCTACTGGGATAAAACAGTTTCAGTCAGAATTCCTCTCCCATAGTATCAAACAGAAACAACCACCCAGCTGGAAAGTATTTAGGGGAGAGTCACAAATTTTGGATACGCATTTTACAGTATGACTATTGCTATAAACCATGACTAAAGTGGAAAAAATGCCCTTTAAAATAATAATAATAGTACAAGATGTGTCTGCTTGAATTAAGCAAGACATGTATAAATGAAACAAGTGAAAGTTATCTTGGTAAAAAATCTTTCAAATTAGATTTTAAAGATCTATTACCTAAAAAAAAGAACTCTTCTCACTGAAAAGTTACTCTTTAGGTGATTATGTATTATTTTACATGTAATGAGATATGATATTTTGACTAGAAATGAGAAAAATACACATGGTAAAAAAAAATTCCAGTTTATGTACTAACCCAGGGGTGTCAAACATGCAGCCTGGGGCCCAAAATCGGCCCACCGTTGGGTCCAACCTGGCCCCTGGGATGAATTTGTGAAATGCAAAAATGACACAAAAGATATTAATGAGTAAGGAAGTTAAAATTATTTGACATCAATCCAATCTAAAATGGATCAGACCATAATCATAATAAACAATTATGAAAAAAAAACCCTGCAAATTTTCTTCTTTCTTTTAAGGGAATAAATAAAGAAGCAAACAAATGAATAAAGAAAAAAAACTAGCCTGATACAAAAATGTGAATAACCTGAAATGTATGTGGAATTTTACCAATATTGTGATTGCTATTAAATGTGTGTATTTGTAAATCCACTGTTATCTTTAAGCTGTGATGTGCATGTATTTAAATGATAAACTAAAATGCTATATTGTTAATGTCGCACTTATTTTTCTTAATAATTTTCAGGTTGTTAATATTTGATCATGTTATGTTCAAGTACAGTTCATAGATGGACTTTTACTATTTTTGCTGACATTGTTGACATTATTTATATCTTTTTATCCTATTATTTCTATTATTTTACCACTTTATACCATTTTAGTCTGACTGTATGCCCTGAATTAAAATGAGTTTGACACCTCTGTACTAACCAATAGGAACACATCATTAAATGACACTGATCAAATACACCACGTACATTTATGTATGCTAAATCCTTTATATAATTTTCCATATTCATATATTCTACTTCTCTTTCTCATTGGATTTTCAATACATATAAATGCAACTAATGAAACAGGGTGATTCTACGCTTCATTATCACTATAGTGATGAATAATTATGATGTATGCTGATGACATTTCAGTATTTTTTTTCCCCCAATAAAGATATTATCATGTTACAATCTACACACAGTCAATTTCTGGCAGTAGTCTAGTTTATTACATACATCATACATGTCAGAATGTGTGATAATAAGGATGTTATAGCCTTATAAATGACAAAATAATGGCACAATATAAATAGAAGATAAATCTGTTAAGCTGTCTGTGGTTTTAATGAGTGTGAAAGCTCCTGTAAAGTCAAAGCATATGAAGCGTTCACCTCTAGAAGTCAGATCATTAAGTTGTATTTTTAAACCGCATAGTTAAGATATGTTTGGTTCTGTTCTTTATTCTGAGAGAGGTTTGCAAATATGTTGTCAATGACCTGTCGCTACATGGTGGCTACACTCAAAATGATTATTTTTTTTAATACAAAGAAGCTACTGAGAGTTTTTCTACACTGGAACAACGTTAAAAAAAAAAAAAGAAGTGTAAAGATGTGTGTGGAGATAAGTCTGGCTATGAGGGACCACTCTGTAAAGGGCTGGAGACACAAATCCCCCAGAGGATGGGAAGCTAATTAGCTGATAAGTAATTTGGGTAAATTGACTTTCAAATCAGTCTACCTTAGAGTTTGCTACATCTTTGTGGATCAAAGAAAGCAGATGTGGGCTGTTTGTCTGGGTGCATTCATTTCTGTTCCATCTGCAGACGCTGAGGATTCTGGGTAATTCGCTAACCATGCTGACATAAACAAAAGCGAGTACAACATCAACTCTATGCATATCTTTTTCTTTGGTATTGATCCCCCCCCCTCTGCTGTACAGTTCATTACTGGATCCTAAAGTCACCCGCTGCGTATTAGTTACTGTCATTTCTTGCGTTCTGTCACTCATTTTACACAACTTAAAATACATCTTCATTCTCACAACCTGAAATATTTTCACACCTTCCTGCCCTCATGTTGTGTTCCAATACAACTTTCCATTATCATCGTACCTGATACTTTTCTGATGGTTTATTGTTTCTCTTCTCACTATGTACTGTATGTGTGCGACTGTGTGTGATTGTACGTGTGGTGTTTCATTATCAAGCCCCTCAGGGGAGGAAGAGACTGCTGGGTTTTTTTTTTTTTTTTCCTAAACTGGGAGATGTTGGTGTCTTTCTTTTTTTGTTTCTTGGTGAAAAATAATATTCAGATCAGAGGTTTCTCCAAACCGCTGCTATACTTTAATTGTGTCAAAGCGAATGAGTTGGAACTGAAGGCAGAAACACATGCAGAAGGTGTATCTGTGTCTATGGTTTCCTTAATGAAGACGGGTTTGCAGAGCTTCATTGCTCAATAAACAGAGACTACAATAAATGAGGTAGTGAGCGCAGCAGGAGGCCAGTTGAATCGGGTGATGTTTTATCGGTGAAGCTGTCTGTAAATCCATGCCATATTTCCCCAATCGCTCCGCTTCTCTCTGCTCTATTGTGTCATTTAATGAAAAATAAATCTACCTCTGAGGAAATGTCTTTTGCAAAATCTCCGAGGCCAGATTTAGTGATTCTGATTCAGATCAAAGTGTGATTTTCTGCATCCTTGGGCGCACTATTAAAAAAATCCTATTTTAAAATGCTTGATAAATGGCTATTGATTTCCATGGCAAGTATGCCGAGTTCGGGAGTGTGCGAAGGTAAATGAAATGATTCCTCAGGCTGGATCGATACGGGTTCAGGGACATTTAGCAGTGCAGCTCCGAGTAGAGAGGGATTTCAGGTCATTGTTGTTGGTGGAAAAAATAAAAAGAGGAGAGAATGAGGCAGAGGTGGACAAGAAAATAAGGGAGAAGGGGGGGGGGGGGGGGGCAATACAGGAATAAGGGAACAGGTTGTGGTGCAGCTTAAAGACAGAGTGGATGGAAATGTCACCGGTCTAATAGATCTCTCCATAAACTAAATGAGGAGGAGAGCGGGCGCCGCCTCTGTGGCACATGGCACCTCAAAATGTTAACAAGAGCTGGAAATAGCCAGCGGAGGCACCAGGGAAAGGCTCACAGGAACATTCTAGACAAACACACATACTCCCTTCATTTGTTAATTTGCTAAACGGATCCTTCTACTCACAACAGATTGACACATTTGATTTGTTTTTCTATTTGATCAGATGAAATGGTTGACATTTTTACATTTTGAAACTAATAGCATCCTCCCAGAGAAGAAGTGCACACACGTACACAGTCACGTACCCGGTGTGGATCGTACTCTAGGACTCGGCGGCGTGCGGCGTCGAGCTCATCATAGCCTGGAACAGCTCGGGCCTGCTGGTACTCCCTCCGCAAGCCCTGGAGACGCTGATCACTGCAGAGACACACAGAGAGTGTAAATAACGCTTAGAGAGAGGCTTTTATGCAAATCTCAAACATTTCAACCCCTTTGCCAAACACGTATGCTAATCATGAAAGCAAAACCCCAGGATTTTTAGATTTGAGTCTTGTGTGATATTAGATTTTAGCACAAATATTGAAAGGTTTACTTAAATTTGTAGTGGTTTTCCAAGTATGTCTGGGGCAAATTTTGTAACAAAAGGAGTATTTGGAAACACAACATCCATAATAAACCTATAACAATAGTGAGATGCCACTAAAATAAACTTAAAAGAAGGTGGTTCGAATGCATTCATTCATTCAAGTTCAAAATAAAAAAAAATAATAATAATTTACTGTGTACACGAAAAGGAGCACACAGCAAGAAGGACCCTGGTTCTATTCCCACACCAGACTTTTCTGTGTGGAGTTTGTATGTTCTCCTCATGTTACCTCCCACCATCCAAACACATGCACTGATAGGTTAACTGGTTAATCTAAAGTGTCCATAGGTGTGAATGTGACAGTGATTGTTTGTCTATATATGTTCAGCCCTGAGATGAACTGGAGACTCATACAGGGTGTACCCCGCCTTCACCCATTCCAGCTGGATTAGACCCCCACTAAAGTGGGTTCAGATGACCGTTTAAAGACATTGAATTTCGAGCAAAACCATGTATTTTAACAGTATTGGAAGTGCTGCAAAATCCACAACTTGGCACTAGACAGTAATATAATAATGGTTTAGAAAATTATAGAACAGAGTGACTTTAACAAAAAAAGATGTGAATTTGGAGAGGGGGGGGGGGGTTGTTGAGTTTTCATTACAAGGTCAACATGATCTTAAGATGGTGACGTCTGTTGTCAAATTGCAGGGAATTAAAAAAGTGAAGACAGGGTGTGAAAGCAGGTGGAACACAGTACAATCGTCTTCATCCTTTTATAAATCTAACAGTATTTTTTCGGCTTGCCGGTGACAACCCCTGACAGTACAAGAAGACTGACAGGCAGACAGGTAATATCCACAAAGCACTGCCTCTGAGAAGACGTCGGTGCCTGAACTGAACACTGTGCAGCTGACAGAACAAACCCGAACAGAAAGAAAGAATGCAACAGAAGTGGAATATTGGAGAAAAAAAACAGACATTTGAGCGATGTACCTTTTCAGTTAAGTCACACATAGAGCGATATAGGGCTAGGCTGGGCGTCAACTACAACAACAAACAGAGATCCAAAGGCCAGCATCCATCTGATCCCACTAAAACCCAACCTCTGCAGAGAGTGGGCAAAAAGGTGAGAAAAGAAAAAATACATAAAGGAGCAAAGATAGACGAGGAGGAGGAGGAGGAGGGGGGAAAGTGGTAGCGACTGCCGGTGAAGAGATAAGAACTCAGGACAGAATGGGGACAAAACTTAAAGAGAAACATCATCATGCTCACTGGACCTTAATGTTAGATAAGCTGCAAACACCTGAGAGTACAGAGCTGGGCACACATAAACAAGGGTGAGGATGCACGCGTACACACACACAAAAGGCAATGGACAAAAATCGTGCGCCCGACTGAGCACAATCTTTCAGGGTGTGCACCCAAAGTACGACATAGTGCTGTCGTTTATCTGTGTTTATACTGGCTGCATTGGAAAGCGAGTATCTAATATTGACACTGATATGCTGTTTCGTTTGACATTTTGTCCTCAGGAGACACGTGCACTGTATCAAATAAATAAATTACACACACACACACACACACATATATATATACACGATATTACCACACGTATTCCCTAATCTGCCTTGACTTGCATATGAACTTGACATCCCATTCTTAATCCATACAGTCATATGGGTTCGCTCTTTGCAGCTGCAGGTTTTCCACAAGGTTTAGGAGTGTTTTTATGGGACCATTCCTCCCAGAACCATTTGTCAGATCACACACTGACCTTGGACCGAAGGCCTGGCTCTCAGTGTGTGCTTTAATTCATCCTAAAAGTGTTCTGTGGAGTAAGGACAGTTACATTCATCCACATCAAACTCTCTCACCTATGTCTTTATGGACCGTACTTTATGCACTACTGTTCCCACAAACTTGGCAGCATGAAAATATCCAAAACATCCAAAATCCATCACACACACACACTTGCAGAATACACAAATGTCATATTAAACTCTATAGATTAAGAATAGAATGTCACTTGAGTGTATTTCAAGGCAGGTGCATGAATGCTTTTGGTAATATAGTGTGTATATATATATATGTATATTCAAAGTGAGAAAATATGCAATGCTAAGGAGAGAAAGAGCAAACTTAACTCACTTTTCCTGTGGATTCTCCAAATACCCTCAACAAACACACACAAGTATGTCTTTTGTCCACTGCATAAACACCCACCCAGCCCCTTCATCAAACAGCTAGTGTGTGCCTTACATTCTAATGGTCTGACCTGCAGGCAGATATTGACTGAAATGGAGCGGAGGAGAGAGGAAGAAGCTGAGAGACAGTGAGCAGATAGCGGGGTTCATTAGTGAAGTACATAGCTTACATGTTTAAGTCCCTCCTGCGACCCTGCCTTTAATTAAAAAATCTGAGTACATGTGGAGACAACCTCAGGAATGTCGAGAAGGTGTGTGTGTGTGTGTGTGTGTTTTTGTTGATTCTACTTCTTGTTTGTGCACATAGTGTTAATTCTTGTAATTTGGTATGTGGGACACACTGTGACGGTACGTATACGTAGCCTTGTTTCAATGCTTCTGTGGGGATGAGGCTGAGTCATACACACTTCTGTGCCAGTGTGTTGATATGCAAAGTGTTGCTATCATTCTAGTCCCTGTCGAGCTCAGGGCACAAAACTCAACCCCGACTTGGCGCCAAGAGGGAGAAACTTTTCCGGAAAGTTTTATTGTGCTGCTATAAACTGCCTGCTTGTGTTTTTATACAGACGGAAATGTGTTATGATATTTGGCATAGAGCTGTGCTAATTGTTGCTTCTTAAGATTGGCTTAATGGTTGCTTTCAACACACAGCTAATCAATACTAATCTGCTTCCCCCCTAAAGACAATCTCGCTGTTAAGATATTCACACTTAATCTCTTGTATTATTTATTTATTCACTTATTACTTGCTTTTTATTATATGTACTTACTCTCAGCTACCCATCACACAAACAAACAAACACACACACAAACACACACACATCCTCAGAGACTGGATACATGGGGCCAAGTTGAGATTTTTCTTTTCTTTTTTTTCTCTTCTTTTTTTCACGCCACCCCTCTTCTGTCGAACCCATTAGCCAATCCCTGGGCCCGTAATTAGGACTGCCATTTTGATTGAGCGTGCGTGTCGCTCTCCAAATGAAACAACACTGTAATTATCTCATTATGCCACGGCCTCCATCACTGACAACGCCAAATATTATCATATTAATGGCTGAAGACAGAGGCTGATTCGGGATAAAACATTAGAGAGTGGAAGGAGTTTGGGGGGGGGGTGAGATTTGTTGAGCAGCAGTTTGATGGGATGTCATTTTAGCAGACTGCTTTAGCACAGAGTGACAGTGGAAAGAGAGATGGGAGGGATGTGTGTGCTGCACCCCCTTCTATATATATATATATATATATATATATATATATATATATATATACAGAACATATTTTCCATACTATAAGGTGCACTAAAGACTTTCATTTTCTCCAAAAACCACAGTGTGCCTTATATATGGATTTATTGTGGTTGTGCTTAGTGACTTGGAATTTTCACTTTTTAATCTCATAAATTTTTATTTTTTTTCACATGGTTTTGACTTTTAATGTCACGATTTTTGCTTTTTATCTCATGATTTGGAGTATTTCTCACATGATTTTAACTTTTTCTCACATGATTTTGACTTTTTATCTCATGATATTGACTTCACTTAATGTGCCTTACATATGAAAAACCTAAAAAACAAAAACAATTCATTGATAGTGCGCCTCATAGTGTATATAGTATACACATACATATGTGTGTGTGTATGCATGTGTGGAGACAGAGGCTGGCAGGTTCCCCTGTTGTCATCAGCAGCTAATAACTGCTGCTGTCGGCCTGTCTGCAGCCCTGGGGCCACTTACATAAACATGACTGATCTAAGCTCTAGTGCTTTACAATTTTCTCAATAGAACTGGATAATGTAAGACTTTTACCTCAACAGTCCAGAGAATCAAAAGTGTATGAAAGCTTAAGAATGTACGTCTGGACAAACTTTTTTTTTTAGAATCTTTTTCCACATTTGGCTCATTTAAACAACTGGCAATGTTTACAGATGGAGAAGAATGATAGACTGTGCAGCTCTAGGGAAAAAAAAGACAAAAAAAAGAAGTAACCACCAACCTGAGCAGCCATTTACAACCAGTGGAAGATTTACAGACCTGCACCAGATCTGGTACCTGACGGGTAACCCACAATAAACATATGGCTATGGTTAAAAAGGTAAAATTAAATAAAATGTGGGACAGTAGATGGGAAAGTTTGGAAAAATGGACTTGTACAAGACTGGTTCTGACCCCGTTTGCTCCTCCTCCACTGATTTTACCCCTGAAGTACCTGAAAAATAGAATTAAATATAGTAATGAAGTACTTACACTTCAATGCTTTCCACCTCTGACTGAGATATATTACAATTTACGGACATTTAAAAATGTGTGTAATCAGTTGTGGTTGATGATTACATCCTCGTATATTTTGCTTTATATGTAAAATAACACTGATGACAACACAGGGGTGACTGTCAGACCATAATGCCTTCCAGTACTGGATATTCAACATCAATTTCCATCTGAAATCAGAACATGGCTCAAAATTGACAAGTACTTGACAAGGAATTGTCGGTGTCTCTGCTTGTCAAATCTCCAGTGGTTAGTTTTAGACAGTAGTGTCACATATTCTATGTGTTTTTCAACACATATACACTGTAGCTCCTGTCATTATCATCAGCCCTTCCCCAGGTAATGTCTCCAAAGTTTGTGTTTTTGTTGCTTATTAGAAGTGATACCAACGTCTCTAAATGATGCAAGTGCTCTGGGAATAAATGGAGAATTTCTTGAATTCTTTGTTTTTTTTTCCCCTTTCCATCAATACCAGAAATGCAGCTATAGTAAGTAACACACTATCACCATCCTCATTCATATTTCAATATGCTAAAAATTATATGCAGACAGAAAAAAAAAGTCTGAAACGCCAGTAGTTAGAATGGAAGAGCTGAGTCACAGCTTCAGAACTGTGGGTGTTTAGTCTGGACTGGGCTTATAATTATTGCACAGCCTCTCTGAAATTTAGGCTGAGGAACCAAAATGGGTCATGAAGCTAATAAAATAAAAAAAAGTTAAAAAGGGTAAAATACATAGTAATGAAAGGATAGATGAGTTATGACAAGTAAAAAAATATATACTAATGAAACATGACACATGCCAAATTAAAAGGCACTAATATTTAAACACCCTGAGTCGTAAAGGATGAAAAACACGTAAAAAAAAATAATAATGTGAAAACAATGCAAAAAAGCAACACAAACAACATAAAATATGCAACAAGGTGAGAGACAGTGTGGCAACAGCAGAAAAGCCAGTCAGTGCTTGTTATCTGTGAATGTTCAAATTTAAATAGTTGGATTAATGTGTCTTAGTTATTGATGTTGCACCTACTTGTTAGTGTTAGAGGTGAGAATGTTACGATGATTGACGCCGTCATATTCCAACAAAATGCATGTGATTCTGCATTGTTGTGACAGTGGAAGATACAGTAAAAACAAAGTGATTGTGGCATATTATCATGACAAACACACACACACACACACATATATATATATATATATATATATATATATATATATATATACACCCACAGTTGTGAGCCACATTTACATATATGTAAATGTAGCTCACAACTTCTGCTGTTCATTACAACATTATTTTTACTCGTTTTATTGCAACTTAATTGACAATACTGTGTGTTCTGTGTTCTTCATCCATACACACACACACATTATCTCTCAGATTAGTTGATTACCTGCTCTTAATGGTGCCCAGAATATCTTGCAAGTGAGGAGATCAGGCCTTTTCTGCAGCTGTAGAACAACCTGCCTCTGTTTATCAAACAGGCCTCCTCCTCATTGTCTGTTATTATATCACTTCTTAAAACCCATCTGTTCTCCTTGGCCTTTTAACACTCTTGCGCTGTTGACATTTTGTTTCTGTTTCATATTTTAACTGGTTTTATCTGTTTAATTTTATTGGGTTTCATGGTTTATTGTTTCTTAATGGTTCTATTTGATTTTATTTTATTCTTTTTACTGTGCTTTCAGTCTTCTGTAAAGCACTTTGGTCCATTGTGGTTGTTTTAAAGTGCTTTATAAATAAAGTTGGATTGGATTTCAGTTGCATTAGACCCTTCTGTGTTAGGTTTGCATATACTCCCTGATCTGAAAGGATTCCCCCTGCCACCAAAACAGGTTTACATGGACTAATTCACCTGTTGGTGTCCCTGAACGTGGTCCTGATGAAGGTCTGCAGTTGGTTCACAAACCTCCAAAGGCAGCCCACTGCTCCTTGTTGCTAATGCTAATGCTAGGTGCTGTGTACATTTGGATGAGTAACATTGTCATTTGGGGATAAAGTGAGAAAAAAAGTTAAGTAAAAATTACTTACTAATTAAGTTTCTAACTGGGTAACTAGTCATTTCAGATTGATGCTGTATGTTGTATGGCATATTCAGTTCCAAGAGATCACGTTGAGTTATTAAATCCAATAAAAGAAGATCTACAACGTAATAAACTGTTACCCTATAAGACTGGTTTGTATTTACAGATGACTCACATAAGTATCGGACATATAAACAGACTATGGCTAATCAATACGGCACTGAATCTCTATTTTGCTATATTATCACAAGGACAGAAATTGATATCATTTATAGACCAGCTTCTTATTTCATCCATATTTCAGTGGATCTGACTATGTGGGTTGATCTGACAGTGCACGGAGAGAGAGAGAGAGAGAAAGAGAGAGAGAGGGAGAGAGAGAGAGAGAGAGAGAGAGAGAGAGAGGAGAATGGAGACTGAAGATGAGACACAGGAGCAGGAAATGAAAGGTGCGTCACACGACAGAATGAGAGCAAAACCAAACAGCAACACAAAGGCAGAGAAGGGAACTTGGAAAAAGAGTGAAAGAAAGAGCCCCAGAAGTGAGAACAAACCCGTCTACTATATATGAAAGAGAGCGGGAGATAGTATGTGAGAAAAGCAACTATCCTGTGGTGTTAGCCAGTGTGAGGGCAGACTAATTAGGACGTGTGCACTGCCGCCGGCTGCTTTGGCCACTTCTTCTTGCTGTGGCCAGCTGATTTGAACATAACGCACAGGGGGGAAAAGGCTCGGGAAGGCAGTTTTTCCTCACTGCCTGCGTGCTGGAAGTAAGCACACATCAAAGTGCATGGTCAGTGTTTGGTTTCCTGGTGTTATGTCAGGAATGGAGTAAGACAGAAGCACAGTGGTGCTCCATTTTGAAAGCTGAGGGAAAACAAAAGACGTTTACTATTACCACTACTACGGCAAATAGAAAAACATCCATTTATTACGTTCAGTCTGTTATAATATTAAACCATGAAGAAAGAAATGGAGCCTGAAAAAGTGTTGAGTTTTACAGCCCTGGTACCTTTGGGTCCAGTTCATCAACCTGGGTCAGACCAACTAAGGACATTGGACACATAGCTGGGTTACCGATAGAGAACAATGGCGGATCTGCAAGTCTGAGCAGAGGTGTCTGGGTTATCTGAGCTGAGGTGGGGTATTCTAATGAATCTATGCATGTGACGTAGACGTACCTTCAATATGAGATGAATCAGGAGAATGGGTGTTTTTTTGTTCGTAATTTAAGGGTGTCCTCACACACAGATGACACATATTTGTGCTGGAAAAGCATTAAAAAAGTGCATTTTGTATGATACTTCCCCTTTAATTATCAAAGTGTGCATAAACTGTGTATCATTTTCTTTACCAAGTGAGTGCAGAGCCATAGAAATGAAGCTTGATTAACTTTCAGCCTAATACTAGCTCCCAGTAACAGTCAGCTTCTTTTGTGTAACAAACTATGAAGAGCTGGCAGCTGCTTGAGTGCGAAAAGAAACACATTAATTGCTCAGATAGAGCACCAATGAAAGGCCATTTTAAGGCATATAACACAAAGATGGCTTAATATGTGACGATATGTTGTTTTCAATGCAAAAACAGAGCCTTTTCCTTTCAGCAGATGCCGCATGACAACTAAATCTGTGGCAGAAAAAGAGAAGAGGCATTTTCAGTTTCCAAAACAGAAAAAAAAAACCAGCATCTGCATTAAAGGGAAGTCTCTTTATATAATGTCGGTTTCTTTCACACTCATTGTTACGGCTCTATTATGTCTACAGCACAATGAAACAGTGTTGTCAGTGTTGCACCAAAACAGAAAAAGAGAGGCAGGAAACAGGAGAGGATACAAATAGTATTTGGGACTTTTGCTAATCTGAATCCAAAAGAACCTTGTTGCTGTTTTCTAAAATGTTTCGGTGATTAGTCAGGGCTGTCCAGATTGATTTTGGGATGAGTTTCCTGAAGAGCCGGGTGAAGTCGGGGGGGGGCGTGTATTCCTTGTGCCACGGCGTCACCTTTGGTAGAAATTTGGCTGCTTTCTTGCTGATGATGTCACATTACAAGCGCACCTTTATCTTCTTTTTCTTAGAACAATGGTGTATTTTACCACAGTCTTTACATCTTCCTACTTGGGCCCCATCTCCTTTCCCCCTCTCTCACTTCTCTTTCATCTCATCTCCCTGTTCCTTGCTCCAGCTACAAAGAGTGCCTTCTGGCTAATAAAATTTGACAAGCATAGCTAACCTTTTTTCTACACAGGTCAGCCTCTAGCATAGCTCTAATCAAATGTGACGCCCATCACAGCACACACCTGCCATTGAAGGCCTAATGAAAATGTCCGACAGTAAATTAGGGAGACAGCGCTGGGAGTCCACTGTTGAGGGCCTTGACAGGAGTTGGGGGGTGGGGGGGCACAAAAATATCTCACATGCACGGACACGGATGTACAAGCACTTTGCTTTGAAAAAAATATTTGGTTAAGACTGTGTTAACATTAAGGATGTCACAAACATCCTGCACATGTATAATGAGTGCATTTCCTCTGCAGCATCATTAAAACACAGTAATGGAAATGATGAAAGAAAACAGATATGTTGTTCCCTTGGAAACAATAAAAACATGGCATGCCGCATCTATAAAAGACAGCTTTGTGTGAGCACAAGCAACTCTGAAACACCAGACGCGTAAGTGGGTTTGTTTGCACTTCAACTTATAGAAATACAGCCACAGTCTCACACACACACACACACACATACACACACACACACGCACACACACACAGTCGGTAAGCTTACACCCATGATTTCTGTCTAGTGGCATAACAGGGACCACACACACAGCGTTGTTGCTAGGTTACAAGGGCTTCCACACAAAAAAATATTACATGTGGGTGGCTGTGCGTGTGTATTTTTGACCAACTGTGTTCGGTCTGTGTGAATGGACGTGGCGCAATGGCTCCAGCCTCGCGGCGAGCTGTGTTTTAACAGATGTACCGACTTTGTGAATGGCCGTCCTCGTCCAGGCCACAGGTGTGCAAACGTGAATGGAAACAGGCAGAAAGGCAGATGTAGATATGAGCGGGAGTGACCGTGGAATGCATCTGAGGCCGTTCAACAGGGCAGCGTGTCATATTTAAAGAAAGAATTCAGATTAAATTACAACTTCAGCTGGATTTTTTTTACCATCATTTCTGCTGAAAAGATACAACTGTGGCCACACCATTAAATATAATAATATGAATATAGCTTAAACAGAGCGCCTTTGTTCATAGAGCAACACCCACTGGTAGCATAATTGAAATATGAAGTTAAAATACTACGTTTGTACATAGTTTTCTCCTATTATATGGTTATCAAGTTCTTCAAATACTATTTGTGTAGTTGTGTTAGTTAGTCAAATTACAAACTATGTATACATCTTGTGAATTTTTTTTAATGTGTATTTTTTCATTGCTTTTTGAAGAATCTGCTTAACCTTAAAATACACCACACTGCCTCAAAACTATACTGTGAGTCAGAGTCAATGATTTTCAACTTTGGGGTTGCCTGAAATTTCGAGTAATGGATAAACATAAAATAAATAACGTACTACTATAGCATTACATATATGGAGAATTGTGAGAGACATTCACAATAAATAAAAGACAAAGTGTGAAGCTGAAACTGAAGCACTGTGGTACCGTTTATCTATTAAATGTGCATTGTGGTCAGTTTAATTCTTTAATAATTCATGTTGTTTGAAAGAAAGTAGGATAAAAAGTGTTAACAAATGACTTTTAGAGACAAAATGGTAAAAGCTAGAAGTGCTGTTGTCGTTTCCACCACTGGAAACAGCTATAAATGAAAAGAATGGAGTTCGATGCTGAAATGGCAGCATTTTTTTGTGGGATAATAGGCTTATAAAGGTATAGATTTATCTTTGCTAAGTCGCAGTTTGTTGATCGATGGTTCAGATTTAACTGTGACCTTGTTTGGACGATTCCATACAGAGCTTTAGTGCAGCTGTTGACAACACAAACCACATAGAAAACAGAGGTGATTTGTGGTTTTACTCGAGCTGTTTGCTCTCTAAAAACAGAGCTAAGCTAACAGAGCTATAATATAACCTTTCAGCTGACACAGCACATGGAGATTAGAAGACAGTGTTATTTTGCCCGCCTGCAGAAGTAAGCACAGTTTTAGTTTGAAGACGAAAACTCGATGACCCCATAATGCAGATGTGTGTAAACAACGAGCTTTAAATGTATTCAGTAGCTGATCCATAGTGTTGGTTCAGAAGTGGTTCTGGTTGCCTTATTTGATTAGTTTTTTTGCTGCAGTGAGACTTATTGTGTGTATTTCTTTTTTTTTTTATCATCTCATCATCTGTATATGCGCTGGCCAAGCTGATCTGTTTTCTCTAAGCAACTTTAAAAAGCACATCAGTAAACTTTAGCAGCAGAGGAGTTGGTTTCCTCTTGTTTAAGATGGAAGCATAAGACGAGCCTCAAGTGTGAGTTGAAAGCATATACTACAATTTATACTGTGTGGTGGTGGAATAGAATAGAATAGAATAGAATAGAATAGAATAGAATAGAATAGAATAGAATAGAATAAAGTAGCATAGGGTAAAGTCAAATAGAAAACAATACAATAGAATAGAATAGAATAAAGTAGAATAAAATAGAACAAAGTAAAGCAGAATAGAGCAGCATTCTGAATGGATGATGTAATTTAAATATTCACAAAAAATTAACAGTTTTACTTTATTTTGTGCATGGAAAAAGAGTTTTTTTTTTTTATTATTATTATTTTATTACACCATTTTTTTTTTAATTACTGTGACCAAATGTCAATACTAGTTTTGTTCTTTGGAATAGAATAGAATAGAATAGACTAAAGCAGAATACAGCAGAGTAGAGGAGAGTAGAGTAGAATAGAATTGAGTAAAGCATCGTAAAATAGATTAGACTAGAACATAGTAAAGTAGAATAGAGCAGAGTAGAATAGAATAAAGCAGAATAGCATAGAATAGAATAGAATAGAACAAAGTAAAGCACAACAGAGCAGAATATAATAGCATAGAACAGAGTAAAGTACAGTAGAATAGAATAAAATACAGTAAAGCACAGTCAGTGCAAATGAATAAAAAGCCAATACAAAAAAATACTAAACAGAAAAGTAATAAAATAGAAACAAAATCTAAAGACTGGGATGAAAATACTGTTTTTGTCTATGATTCGTCGCCCTAGAAACAACAGATTGGCTGCATGTTTTACACCCCCCACACACACACACACACACACACACAGACACACACGTACAGACACACACACACACACATACACACACACACACACACACACACACACACACACACACACACGTACAGACACACACACGTACAGACACACACGTACACACACACACATACACACATACACACACAAAGGCCAGAACATAAGTTAAACTCCATCAGCTCTTTACAATACATAAATAACTTGAGGAAACAAAACAAGAAATCCAACATAAGCTGTAATATACAACTATGATCATATATACAGCGTTAATAAGCTAAAGAAGGCTCAGTGATGCTACTGGAGGAGAGCATTGAATATACATTATGAACAAACAGGAGAGCAGGAAAGGACAAGTGACAGTGAAAAAAGTGAGGGAGGAAGTGAGGAGAGAGAGAAAACAGGCTGGTAATGAAGTACCCACCACTAGTGGATGAGAGCTAAAGTGGTCTAACAGATCTGTCAGCCTGCTAGACTGTGGCTAATTATCCCTCCTCCTCTTTTGTCTGCATCCTCTCCTCTGTCACTGCTTCTTCGTCTTCTCTCTCTCTCTCTTGAATTTACTCTGCCTCTCTAACGCGTTTACTCTCCCTCCATCTTGGCCTCAGTCTTTCTTCTCCCTTCCTCTGCGCTCGTCTCCTGCTTCCTCTCTTCTCCCTCGTCCTCCGTCTGTCACTTCTATCCATTCCCATCTGTCTCCTTTTTCCGTGTCCAACCTCTTTCTGTATCCGCTCTCTTCTTCTTCTTCTTTTTTTTTTTTGGATGAGGCTGGGTGTCTGGGGCTTAGTTTTTGATTTGCAAGTCAATAGTAATTTCTGTCAGAGAGTTTAGTTTAAGTTGAGGGAAGTTTTAATGTAGACTGTATTATTTCAGGCAGATATTATAAATTTGCATTAGAATCCTTTCTTGATTTGCTCCTTTTCTTTCACACACTACACAGACAGTGCCTCCTAAACCTTCAGCATCCATAATATACTATATATTACAAACTACAGCTGTATAATATATGGTTTGAGCATGTGTGTGCAATCGTCACATCACTTTTTTTATCTCGTCTCATCATCTGAATCCTCACTAGGGTCACGGGGGTCACGGGGGTCCTAATCGAGCACCAATGGGTCTCCAGTTCATCTTAGGGCTGAACATATATAGACAAACAATCACTGTCACATTCACACCTATGGACAATTTAGATTAACCAGTTAACCATGTGTTTGGATGGTGACAGGAAACTGGAGTACCTGGAGAAAACCCACACACACATGAGGAGAACATGGAAACTCCGCACAGAAAGGTCTGGTGTGGGAATCCAACCAGGGACCTTCTGTCTGTGAAGCACGAGTGCTAACCACTGCATAACTATGATGCCCTATTTAATTTTTATTATTTTTAATTGTGTGTCTGTGTATATATATATATATATATATATATATATATATATATATATATGTGTGTGTGTGTGTGTGTGTGTGTATGTGTGTGTAAATAAGAATGTATTGTATTTTTTATATTTGTATTTATTTATTCATTAATCTTTTAAATTTATTTTTAAATAATAAATTTTTATACATTTATTTCTATTCATTGTTACTTATTTATTATTATTATTCTGTGTCTTTTTCAACTAACTACTTAATGAAGTAATTAATTTATTTTTATCCGTTTTTATTCATTTATTTATTTATTACATTTAATTTATCTTTTTATTTATTTACTTATGTATTTCTATATGTTTTAATTCTTCATTTTATTTTATTATTTCAGCTACAGTACAACAAGGATGATACTGAAACATACATTCTGTGTCAACCCCTAATCTGTTTGCATTGGCGCCGCACCGCCATTATATATATACTCTTGAGTATTTTTTTTTCATATCACAATATATATCGCAGGGTTAGAAAAAAATAAATAAATCACAATGTCAGTTTTTCCTAATATCATCTTGCAGCCCTATTAGAAATGGAATGGTAACTTTGACAAAGTATTATGGGCACTAAAGTGATAAAACTGTTATGGTAACGATCCTGATTAACTCACTTCAATACAATTTAGAACAAAGCACCAAGACAGCAAAGTCATACATACAGACGAGGCAGCCGTAGGGGTTTTCACGGCCAAACTTAATTAATATTGGACAAGTCACCTGACCAAAGTCCAACTGAGCATGTGGTGCAGCATAAGCATGGCACAGCATCAGCGTGAACAAACCCACTAACTGCTGATGTGTGCAGCTCCTAGACTTCAGTCAACGATGGGACTTAGAAATCATTTTCAAACATGACGATTTATGTGATTTTTCTTAGCTTACTGTCCAACTATGGGTTTCATTTTGCCCAACTTTGTATTAAATAGGTTCAATTTATGCAAACTTTACCTGGTACGGATGGAACGACCTGTCTAATGTGATAATGCATATTCAAACTATTTAGCAGGATATTTTTTTGTCATTTGGCTGGCAATCTGAACACTGCAGAGAACTGGAAAAGGACTCTTGTAGAGAGGCTATGTGTAAAACAAAGGTATGAAAGTGTCATTTATGCACAAATGTTTGATTTTTTTCTAAACCAAAAGAGATATAGAACTAAATATGAGCAGCTACATAGTATGTTATTCAGAATATGACAAGAAAAAAGACTATCTGGTTATTTTATATTGACTATTTATTATGTTTTATTATCTGGACGATGCAAGATTCTGGTAATACGTAGGTACAAGTGTTGCATTTAATGTCCTCTTTGTAAATGTAATGGAAACAAACAGTCTTACTAGTTGTATTCATAGTATTCCTGAGCATCTTCAAATGTCTGTGTCACTCTTTAGGTACTAACTCTTAACCCAAATGCATCACAAAGCAGCATGAGGACTGATAATAATTCCAAGACTTTAGAGCAGGGGTGTCAAACTCATTTAGTTCAGGAGCCATTTTGTCTCAATTAGGCTGGACCAGGAACGTAATAGGAGTGAATTAAATGCAATTATAACAATATTCTGCCTCAATGTCTTAGTTTATCATTTACACATGTGCATTAAAACTGAAATTATTATTCAAATACACAAAACATTTAGTAATAAGCAGAATATTGTTCATATTTGTTCAGGCTATTCACATTTTTTTGTACCAGGATAGTGTGTTGTCAATATTTTTTGATTTTTACAGTAAAGCAAAAATAAAAAATTCTAATAATATTCTGATCATACGGGTCTTTATGTGTCATGTGAAATCTGAATTTAAATAATTTTAGCACCACTGATTGTTAATAATTTCAGTGATGGCCTGGATTTGGGTCCTGGGCCATATGTTTGACACCTGTGCTTTATAGTAAACAAAATTGAGCAAAGGTTTGTGCGTACAGTATAGTCAAATATACTACATATAGAAAGGATGAAGAACAGATTCCTCCTTAAATCAGCAGAGTACAGTAGCAAGATAAAAAAGAAAAGAAAAAAAAATATGCAAAGTACAAATATTTCTCCATATTTTATGCCTGACAGTCAAACTGACCCCAGACTAACTTCAACTGCACTTTGAGACCCATCACCTTGTACAGAAACTAATCAGATATTACTCTGAATATTATCAAGTGAGAAATGATAACAAGTGTGTTTTTAGTGAATTTTAAAGATTTACAGAGGTCAAATTGACCCCAAACATTAGCAGAAGAGAAGCATGAATCATGCATGGTATTACTGTGGAAGTGTGTGTGTGGGTTTATATGCATACGGGTGTTAGTGCAGTATGAGCGTGCGTTCATGTTTTATGCATTTTCCGGCCGACTGGCAGAGTGTGAATAAAGATATGTGCAAATACTCTCACTCACGCCGCTCAAGCCATGGTCTGTGACCTTGTGTGTGCACACCTGTACACACTACTTTGTGTCTGTACCCACTTGTATTCATGTGCATGGAAGGACAGATGGAAAAAACATCTTGAGCTTTGTGAGGCGAGTGGAAATTATGAGAAAAGCTCCAAGTGTAGAAAACGTTTTCCTACCTGTCGCCCTGGTTCGGGTTCTGCTGGACACCAGGAGGGGGTCTGGGCTTGTTGACCTTGGCGTAAAGACCCTCCAGGTCCTCGGCAGAAGCGTGGATCGGGTTGTGTCCACCTACCACTGCGGCGGGCGACGGTGTGCGGCTGATGAACGGTTGGGGGGACGGGGGCTGGCGGAAGTTGTTAATACGAGCGTAGTTGGGATCGCTGTCGTCGTCTTCCACATCAGGGAGCGAAGCCGGGTCAGGGGTCACACGACTCGGGTGGATCTCAGTGTAGCGTGGATCAGAGCTGTGAGTCAGGAGGGAGAAGTGTGAGCAGTTTACACACAAATACTTGAAACTGGATGAAAACCATCTACATCATCATTTTCTTCAGCCTGATTTAATCTCCAATGGGCCGGAGCAGTAAAATTAAAACATAAAAAGAAGAAAAAAAAACAAAAAACAACAAAATCCCCCATAAAAACCTATAAATAATGACAACTCCACATTTTTATCATTGTTTTAGTGCAAAAAACCCCCATTAAATTATGAAAATACTCTTAGAAATTATCCAAATTCAAAATAAAGTTACATTTCAAAAGAAAAATAAGTGTTATTTTAACAATATTTTGCCTCAACTTCTCATGTGTCCATGTGTTAAGTCTTATTATGGTTCAGTTCTACAAAGACACAAAAAAAGGTTCAAGTTTTGTGTAATTTTCTTTAGAGTTGTTCACATTTGTTCAGGTTGTTCACATGTAATTGTCACAGGATAGTTTGTAAATGTAAATATTTTCATAATTTTTTTGCAGAAAAACAATTACATAAATTTTAAGTTGTCATAATTTATAGGCAAAGAACAAATGGAGTAGAAAATATGGAGTCTTTTTTTTAATATGTTATTGTGCTTTTCATCCTACTGGCCGCATTGGAACCATTGTTGGGCCACATTTGGCCTCCGGGCCGCATGTTTGAAACCCGTGATCTACATATTGAGCTTTAGAATCTATGAAGATTGTAAAAATAACCTAAAATTACCAAATGTCTTCTTCTATTTTCTAGTCAAAAATCTGTGATATTTCTTGAAATAATATTTTCTAGATCTATTATTATCTATAAATCAGTTCTTTATATCTCACTGAAAACTTACACTAGAAATGAGAAAAATACACTTGGATAATATTTCGATTTCTGCAGTGCATTGCTGAATAAATAAACCACATCCCTTTAAACTGCTCATCTGTGAGTATGGCATCATGTTGACCTTTGACCCTTCTACAACAACAGCTACTCTTGAACCATTCGTGCTATCCTCAAAATTCCAGTGGCATCTGAAAGCTTTCCGACACCATACAACAATTTACGGCAGTATAAGTGGGAAAAGGAACTGGTTCAGTTCAGAAAAATGCCTGAAAATATTAATAAATATGAACTTTTAACATGGATATTGAATGTTCAAGACAAAGAAGTAGATTTATTTCAGCAATCTTAAGTATGTTGAAAACCTCAAATTAGTTTTTCTTTTCTCCTTTTTACTGAAACACACCACATTTATAACTTGTAATAATGATAGTTAATGGACAGGTATTAAAAGTTAAGTTCTTCTGGGAAAAAAAAAGGTGTAAAAGACATTTTCTGACTTTTATTAGAGAGAAAACATGACGCCTCCTTGGTGGTGTGTTATAATGGCAGTCTGAAAAGGCTTCAAACCTCTGTTTGCACATTAAACAATGAAAGAACAAGTCTCCTGTAGCATTAGTGGAGTCATGTCTGTGCATTTTTCTTCCGGATACTTCATTGCTAACAGTGTTTTAATGCAATAGAAGTCGTTTTTACTTATTTGTTGAAATGTCTTTATCATTATAACTGTTTTATATGTTGTGCCTATAATATATAAACACTTTAAACCACAATAAATCTTCTGGGTTCTACAACTCTCATTGAGGTGGAAAAAAATAACCCTTTAAATCCAAAATAAATATTGATTATTATTGACAGAAATGGACAATTTTATCATGACAATATTTCAAATCAGACATACTGTTGCTCGATACCATTTTTAATCATTTATGTTTGGGTTTATTTTGATTATACTGTCATAGAAAACAACATTTTTCAATGTTTTTTTTGTGTTCTATCATTTTAATCATTATTTTTTTGCTATCCTTCTAAGTTTCTGAAATGTTGTGACCTTTAAAAGCAAAAATAAATAGTCTTCAACATTTACTTATGATATAAAACAAAAGCTTTTATCAAACTATTTCACATTTATCACCGTAATTATTTAGTACGACAAGCTGTATCCCAATATTTTGTCCGTACTCTTTGACTTTTTGAGACTCTTGCAAAGTTGACATTTTGTTTCCGTTTTTATATTTATATTAGTTTATTGTTTATTAATGCTTTGATTAATGTTATTCACTGTGCACTTCCTTCTGTACAGTATAGTACTTAGATCCACTGTGGCGGTTATATCTCTTTTATCGCTTGGGTTTATTTCATGCAATTTGTGTTTATTTTGTCATGTTATATTTTGGTCCACACAACTGAAATCTAACAGCAGACTTTCCTGTTTCATCTCTCAAATTAACTTTACATCATGACTATAGCAGTAACAGATGAGCCGCTCAGACATTTTTCACTTCATAGGTCACTCTAATAATGTCATTTGTGTTTTCTTCACTCATAGTTAAGTGCATTTATGCTATTAATGTATCCAAGATGGAGTATATTGAAGCTCATGGACAACAATTCCAGTCAATAGGGTCATAGATATAGGTGCAAATGCTGAAAAAGCTGCAGGAAAAAAAACATTAATAATGGATTTTATTGCTGCAAAGATTAATATCTGGTGGGAGTCAAATATTAATATGAAGACAACTTGTCATAATTAATAGTTGTTGGTTAGACTGTGTTCATGGGCTATTTGTTTATTACAGCTATTTGACTTGTTGCTAAAATTGCAGCTGCAGTTTCCTTTCATTTAATTTATTTAACATTATAATGACTTAGATTGTGGTCAATATCTTTAATTTGAGCAGTTTTTGAGTTATTAACCCAAAGCATACCTGTTGATCCACTAATCCTGTCAATCCAGGTAAATACTTGTCGTAGAATGTACTTTTTCATCTTTTCATGGTCAGCAGATACAGTATGACCCATTTGGACGCTCAGAGGTTCAGCAGTTACCGTGGTTACCATTGTCTACAACACTGACTCGCCAGTAAAACCCATGGATTTGGATCAATGACAGGAATTTACATGGAAATTAATGGTATAGTTAATGTTTTTCTTCAGTTTTTGCTGAATTGTAATATGAGACTTTACAAATATGCACATTATTAATACATTAGATAAAGGAAAATACCTGATTTATAGTGAAAAAATACAAAATTGAGAAGATAATAATAGAATAAATGGTCCTAAATCACTTCAGGTTAAATAGAGAGGAAAACTAATTTGGGTAGTGACATAAAGGTAGCACTAGGTCTTTATAGGTTAACATTTTCTATTGTATTTTATGTGTTTCTGTCATTTCTTCATCCTTGATACCCGACTGTGTGTGTTAAACATCAGTACAATCATGTAAAACCATTAAATATAATTGAGGATAATTATGGGAATGTGATTAAAACTACAGCAACCTATAATTTTTGTTTACCCTTTTCTGAATACAAATCAAGAACTGAACATTTCCATATGCATCAAGGTCTTATCAAATGTTCTTCGTACCCGTCCCTGGTGTCGGGGATCTTGTCCAACTCCTCTTCACTCAGAGCTTCAAGTTTGCTTTTTGATGCTTTGGCAGTATCTTTGCTCTTATCTTCCTTCTTCTTTCCAAACCTGACAGACACACAAAGAGGAGTGTGAGGATGATTCAGCATTTTGGTAAAAGTGATTGTGTAATAAGACCGTGAGTACATCTCGGCACTTTCCTGTTCATTGTTATGACCTTAAAATTGCAGGTAGAACACAGGACGGCTGGCTAGCTGCCAAATGCACTTTTATTTTAAAGGTAAAGGGGTTTTTTTTTTTGTCCAAATTGGATCTTGTTGAAAGCTTTTATGATGAAACAACAAACTTCACTCAAGCACGAGCGCTTACAGGAACTAATGGAGCACAAGGGGGGGAGAAAAAAACAAGTTTTATATTTTTTGATTTTAAAAAAGTCTGCCAGTGGAACAAGAGAAAATTATCTCGGTAAGATTTCTTGAAATCTGGTTTTTCACATCTATTGACTAAAAATAAGTAACTGAAAAGTTACTCTTTAGATGATGGTCACATCCCGGTCACCATCTTTTTGAACTGTTACCCTCAGGGCAATAAAGACCAAAACAAACAGCTTCTTCTTTTTTTTTTTAATTCATTATGCTATGGTCTATTAGAGCCATGTTTTATCTCAGATGGCACCTACGCAATATGTTTGATACAATGAAGAACTGTGGAAGTGGATGATACACTAATAAAAAAACAACTTTAAAAAATAAATGAATACAAGATATTTTTCCTTGAATTAAGCAAAAAACAAATAAATTTGCATTTGAATTTGAATTAAGCAAAAAATAAAGAAAGTAAAAAGGTTTCCCTCCATCAGATTTGTAAATGCTGAGAATATCCACTGGCCCACTGTGAGACAAACTCACTCTAACTCCAATGCATTCATTAGTGGCTTTGCCTGGGAAAAGACTGTTTAATGATAGATATGGGTATAATGTCACAGCAGGCGATGGTGATCCAGCGTGTGTTGGCACGTGAAAAAGGACTACAGTTGTCACACAGCATATGGAGCATGAATATTTTAACATTTTGTCCAATAAAATAGCTGTTCCACCACAGCGTGCTATGTTTTTCTTATCAACTTTTGCTATCATGACCATCATCATTATCATTGTGCTTCGCTTATTCTCTCATTTTACAGACAAAATACACCCGTCACCTCTGCTCCAGTTATAATGAAGCTCTAGTTCACACTTGCAAGAAATTAACCAAAGCCTTTCCTCTAAATATTTCATATTCTTCAATCTCTCCTTTACATCTTTCTCACCATGCCCACCACCCTCTCACATCTCCTTTCTCCTCCTCCATTTCACCCGCCAACCTATTTCTCTTCTCCTCTCACCCGCTCTCTTCTTTCCGAGCTCCTGCCGAGCCAATCTAATGTCTGTGTTTATCTCATTAACAGTGAGACACTTCTCCTTACTGCTACAGGCAGATACGTGGCCTGAATGGGAACCTGCTGGCCTGGCTAAAAGCCTCACGCAGCATCAGAGCTGGACAGAGATGCCATGTTTGTCTGGCACCGCGCTGCCAACCAATTAGTGTTGTTTTTAGATAATCTACTTACTTCACTTTTACCCGTGTGTGGACAGCAGGTCAGAAAGCTAGCCAAAGATGGGAGAGGTGACCTGAGTGATTCACTTCAGATACTGTATTTAACTCAGGTGTGTATAGATTATGGTCATTAACTGTAACCTGTGTTCAAATATGCATACAGTCATGAGTACACTTACACACAGTACACTTTCAGTACGTACTAAGTGTACATTTTTCGGCAGGTAAGGGTTGTTCCATTTCCAATACCAGATCTGATTCTTCCTGCCGCACTTACCAGAAACCGCGAAAAACTAATATTTTTTCTTACCAAAACCGATGCTATTTTTTATGGCGTTCTTCATGAATATAAATCTTCAGTTTCTCTGGAGGATGTGTGACTTTTGACTGAAAATACACTGGTGTGTATAACCATTTATGTGTCACGTTATTGCAACGTACTGTAACCGAATGCTTGTTTGTAAAGCTTATCGTGTACATTAACAGGTGACTAACCAGCAGTGTTGGACAAGTTACCCAAAAACTCAAATACATTACTGATTACAAAGTCATCAGTTACACAACGACATGACAATGTCTTGTAACATAAGTCTGTAATAAATCTGTCCGCCATGTTTTTAATTCATGCAGTTTGTGGACAGTTTCTTGCTACGTAGGTAATATGTAGAAAAAATGGCTGCCATTGAGTACAAAAAGTGAACAGTAACTTCACACTTAATAAAAAATTGCAGCTTTTGAGGGCATCATCCAGGTACTTGCAGTACACTTAACTTTGCCGTGATTAAAAACGGGACACCCTCCGTACCCAGAGAAGAGGAAAGGGCGGTAAGTACGGATATTGGAACACAGTAAAGGTCATTAAGTGTAACTTGTGAACACTGGCTCAGACTGGGGGAAAAAGCCCCCCTAAAAGCAAGTAAAACATCACCATACAATCATACAATACATTATCAATATAATAATACAATATAAAACTGACAAGGCGAAGAATAACTACTGAAATTTTTCAAAGTTTGAAAAAGAAAATGACATTTTTGTCCAAAAACAAAAAGAAGCAAAAGTGGTTGTGATGTCCCAGCTGCAGTTCTGTTGAATAATACCATGTATAAAAAGTGTGCTTGGTTAACATCTCTGTTTTTGTGCTTTTAAGCATGTTGCACCTGCTACTGCAACCTGGCTGTTATTAGTGCAGGATGTTCTCCTAACACTGAAACCTGAGAAGATATCCATTCAGTAAAAATAAATGATCAGCACCTGCAGGAGTGTGGGAGGTTTTTTGATGCTTCATGGAACTTGTAAGATGAAGCAGAAAAAAAAGAACCACCAGTGCAATTAGAACATAAAAGATAATAAGTTGTATTTTTTTTGCCTGGTAAAACTTACCCCACAAGGATGCCATACCTCCCTGGCTCCCACTAAATTGCCTAACCGTACCTGTTACTCCGCCAAGGAACGACATATTAATGTTTTTACTGGTGTTTATCTGTTCATTTGTGTGTCTGTGTGCAAAATAACTTCAAAAGTGTTCGATGGATTTGGTTGATAATTTCAGGAAATGCTGATATAGGAACAAGGAACACCTTATTACATTTTAGTGGTGATCAGAGGAGGTTTTTTATTTGGGGGGGGGGGCAACGTGTGTGATTTGTAGCAAGAGAAATCAAAAATGTATGGACGTATCTGGCTGAAATTTCCAGGGAATGCTTGATACAAGTCTGGTGGTGATCAGTGGAGGGGGGGGCACACACGGGTCTTTCAGGAGGGGGGCTGATCTGCCTTGGTGGAGTCTGAACTCTAGTTACCCTGCCACCCGAAAGACAGAGGGGTATTCTGTCAGCAGCTTTGCACAAAAACTACACGACACATTTCCATGACATTCTCAGTGCAAGATGGTCCAGAATAGATCCCATTACATTTCAGTGAATGTAGGTCAAACGTCAAGGTCACAGATGGGGCAAATGTGGGTAAAATGTGTGCAAGTGGGGCAGGGGGGGGTTGTTACAGGCGTTATCTTGTTACTTCCATCAATGTTTTGAAATTTTGCATTTCAAAGTGATCCAGAATCTAGGATCTCTTCCAACATTTGTGACACTCCCAACAGATCCCCAAAATGTCACCAAAATCGTCCATAGGTTTTTGAGTTATCTTGACCCCCCCACTCCCGGATCACCACCAAAATCTAATCATTTCCAGATCTTCCCATTACTAACCTACCCTTGAAATTTCATCAAGATCCATCTATAACTTTTTGAGTTATCTTGCTAACTAACAGACAGACATTTGAAGGGGTAGGGTCTGCCTTGGCGGAGGTTTACGCTCTCAGATTACTTACTTACAGAAAGTCAGTACTGCATGATTTGAAATGATAATATGATAAAAAAAAAAAAGAACGCCCTTCAACACATAATGATTAAAGTGGGAAAAAAATTTAGCAATTTTCCAAGAAAACCAAACTGCAATGGACATATTTTTTATTTATTTTTTCTAACTGTAATGTCCTCCTGGGTTATTTGCAGAGAGGTTAAAGTCTAAAAACATGCATTTCAGCTGGAGGAAAAAATAAATAAATAAAAAAAATGGAAGTTTTTAGCATATTTATTATGAGACACCACTGGCAATGTCCACAGTAAAACTTTTTGAGATTGCAGAAAATAAACTTTCAACTATTTTACATCTCAAATGTGCTTTTTAGTCTGTAACATTCAGTATTGATATTATGGATTTTTAGCCTGTGTGGAAGACTCCTCCACCCACACTGGTGCTATAATAGTGTCGGAAAACTCAGGATCTCAGCTTTCAGATGCGATTTGTATTTTGTGGGTGGCACTAACAGTTCAGCAGTTGCAATAAGTACAATGTTGTAAAATGTAAAATGCAGCCTCTGGAGAGACTGCTGATGTTCAAGGGTTAAAGCTGCTCTTCTTGTGTCATGGAAATGTTGCCAGTTCTGTATCAAACTCCATTTTTTTTTTTCTCATTTCGAGTTGTGTCCAGTGATGAAAACAATAACAGTGATTTTATTATTCTGTCATTTTCTTTGACTCTAAAAGTAGGTTTTTTTTTATGATTCTCATCCAATTACATCACATTTTGACACTTTACTCAAAGCCCCTGTAGTAATTTTATTTAATTTAATTTTTTTACTGGAGCATTTAATTATTAATTGGTTGTAATTGGAGTGTGAAGAGGATTTTAAGCAATATAGTAAATATACTGTAGACCACAGGTGTCAAACACAAGGCTCAGGGACCAGATCCGGTCCGCCAAAGGATCCAATCCGGCCCTTGGGATGAATTTGTGAAATTCAAAAATAGACATTAAGATATTAATTATTTTATTTCAGGTTCCACATTCAGATCAATTCAATCAGAAGTGGGTCAGACCAGTAAAATACTATGATAATAATCTATAAATAATCACAACCCCATTTTTTTCTCTTTGTAAATGTAAATATTTTCACATATCTACACGAAAATTTCACAAAAAATTTGAATAATCTTGAACAAATATATGAAGATGTGTTTTTTTTTTTAAGAACAATTTGCCTGATATTAAATATTTTATGCATTTGTATTTGATCCACTATGTTCTGTATGTTATAATGAACATTTGGAAATGATAAACCAAAGCATAATATTGCTAAAATTAGGCTTATTATTTCATTTGTTGCATGTTATTCACATTGTTTGAAAGGATAGTTTGTCAATGTAAACATTTTCATAATGTAATTTTACTTTTTTCACTCTAAAATATAGAGAAATATCTGGAGTTGATATTATTTATGTATTATTATGTTATTATTTCACAGTTTCAGATCAAATTTAGTCAAATGTGGCCCCTGAACTGAAATGACTTTGACACCCTTGGTAAATATACAGTATAAACTTAACCCTACTTACTGTACCTCTGTGTAGGACAGACTAGGGATGACTTTTTTTTTTTCTTTTTTAGGACTTGGAGCAGCTCCTTTAGATCAGCAGGAAACATTATGTAACAACACTTTGCATGACTTGCTCCTATTTGATATGTTAAATACGCAGCGTCCCTCCCACCCCCACTCCCCCTTTTAATCAAACCTGCTTCCCAGTACAGTCTCCCCTTCATCTCTGAACCATTTGAGCAAGTTCAAATCTGCCAACTGCAACTCCTTTTATTTATTTCTTTATTTATTCATTACTCAGGTGGAGTGTTGCTGTAATGTTTTCCTATTGCACTTTTTCTTAGAGATCACTCGCCACAGAAACAGTGTGGATGCTGCTGCTGCTGCTGCCGTGTCGTCCTCTTTTTCAAAATTATTTTTATTTTTTTTCCTCCTTCTTACTTGGAACCGTTTTGATTTTTGTCGCACTCCCACATATGCCGTTTCTAAAAGCAGACTACCAATTACCTCAGCGACAAGCGTATAGACTTTAGCATTGTTGGAAAAGGAATATCAGCACGATGAATCTTAGCATGCATGAATAGACATATAATTATATTAAACATAAATATATGATTAGCCAAAATCCCAGGCTTATCTGGCAAGACTACACACTGCCAACCGCACCCCCCCCCCCCTGCACACACAGGCATACAGTGCCTTAATCAACATTCCAAGGGGGCAGAGGTCCTCAGTCGGACCCATCATTATATCTGCATTAATTAGGTATGCTGCTTTTTCTCGCTGTATTGTCTGAGGAAAGATGGAAGGAAAAAGAAAAAGGAAAGACACAGGAGAAGAGGGGAAGGAGGGGGGTTTGGAAGGGGGGGGATCCCCAATTAGAGACATATACCTGCCATGAGGGAGGTGGTTATCCCCCACTCTCCCATTATCTTATTCCTTCTTCATTCGTCCAAACTTCCATCTTTTCCCGTCAATGTGAGGCAACTGTTTGTTAATGACGTCTCATTGTTTCCTTTCCTTTCCCTTTGTCTGCCCCCCACCCACCCCCCCTTCACCCCCCTCACCACCACCCCACTCCTTTCTTTCTCTCTCTGTTCTTTGTTTGGTTTATTAATTTTGTCTCCTGCTCCGGACAGTTTCCGCTCCGTCACTCTTTTGGAAAGCTGACAGTTAATTTCCTGTTTAGAGCTAGGCAGCAGCTGGAGGGGGAAAAAAAGAGGAGAAAAAAAAAAAAAAAAAAAAGAGGATACAGTACGTAAATGAACGTACTGTAACAATACTATGACCTGATAGAAGAAGAAACCTCATAAAAGAACAAAAACTACATAAGATAAAGCATTTTGGTCAAAGATGCAAGGCTGTATGGGTTCTTTATACAATTAAAATACATTACAATTGCAGAAAAGGTCCATTTATTTCAAACAAAAGTAGAGCAACACATTATAATTATATTTTGTAGATGGTTATTCATCTATCTTGAATATATCTGATTATGCAATGGTGTTAAATGATTGTTAATCTAAATGCTGTGTCATTCATTAATTAATTCAATAATTTAATCATACTTTAAACATACATTTTCTTCATTTTATTTATTTCTAAATGTTCTAATGTCTACATTTCAGAAGTGTTTTAGCCTCACAAAACTGAGTTGACACATCATAACCTGGTTTATTCTCATTAAAATCCACTTTGAACATTAAAAACATGAATAGTTGTATCCTGATAACATGTCAAATCAGCAAAAAGGTGAAGTCTTACAAGCTATATATTACAGTATGCGTCAATATTTTTTGTCCTTTTCGAGTATAACATATTAATCAGTAATTGTTCGAATTGGTTTTATCTTTAAGGTAAGTAAAAATCTAAATATTTCTATTTGTTTATCGCTTTCAAAACCAGACATAACATTCCATTTCTTCAAATTACAGTCATACTTAATGCCTTTTCATTAATCGTGATCATTATTCATGCTCAGTACAAACAAAAGAGCCTTAAATGAGAACAAAAAGGCAAATAAATAATAAGAAAAAATAAATAAAAACAGCTCGGGTGTTAGAATCTTGCACAGTGCTCACCGTACATATGGGACCACACCTGTGCAACAACCCTCACACTGACAAAAACAACCGCACTAAACAATATATTACTCACAGACACAGGTAAGTAACCACACACACTCAAACCGACAGCAATATACATCAACACAGGCGGAGCACACACACTAACTCTATAGGGATCTGCAAACAGTCTCATGCAATAGGACATCTCATTAACTTAGCATTATCTACCTACACAACCACTCCATCAAACTCTCATTAGGAGGTGGTAGGGGGTCCGGGTGAAGTCAGGCTGCACTGGTGTCCCATTTAATACACTCCCCACTGTCACAGCAGCTACTGGGAACCATTATTACTGTGTCGCTGTCATCATTAGCCCGTCGCTGACGTCGGCGTCGCCCCATCATCACCTCTGCAGGCCTGCGACCCTGACAGAAGACGCTGGTTGTTTCCACTTTTTTTTTTTTTTTTTTTAATCCCTTTTGTGTTGAATTCAAGGGATTCTAGGTGTTTTTTCCTGGCATGTTTGCTCCTATTCTTCAGAGTTTCTGCACATTTTTAAATATTTCACGGCAATTTTAAACAATAATGGGAGACAGAGGAAGGAAAGACTTTGAAATGTGGGTGATGGTGATGTGATTTCTGAGATGTTTTTGGGTTTTTGACTGTCAGGTCAGTGTAGATTCTCAAGATGAAATCCCATTAGAGTCACACCAGTGACAATGCAGCGCGTCAAGGTCCATTTATGCGCTGAGAATTACAATACAATGCAATAATAAAGGTATAATATAATATTTGTGCACATGCCTCGATGAAATCATATCAAGATGATGATTCACTTGAAATATGAAAGATTATGAATGAAAACTGAACCAGATATAAGTAATTTCATACCTGAATTAAGCCTGTCACAATTATACAGTCGTTCCATTGTATTTATATAAGCTAATAGCTATTATTTTACATTATTGTCTCTTATGACCTGAATAAAAGTAGATGGAATTCACAGAAATGTCATACTTCATATTACATATTCCACAGTTTGTGACTGACTGAACCTCTCTGAATGATGCATCTCAAAGTCTATAATTCATATTATCACAGTGTGATTATCAGACATTTCTTTGTATATTCCATTAGATAGGCTCTGGTAGAACTTCACCTATTGACTAAAACTTTATTTCAGTCTAAATATGAATCTAGACTTTTCTGGTGATCAATATTTGTGCATACAGATGATTGATATTTAAAGTAGACATCACTGAAACTGGGTAAACTGGTGCAAAATCTGTAGCCATAATGCGTTCTGACACTTTATAACATGTTACGGCAGCAAAGTGGGACTCCTATTACAAGTAGAACAGCCAAAATGCCTAGAAATCACAAAAAATATGAAGCCATAATACAGATATTGAATGTTCAAGACCAAAAAGCAAGTTTAATCAGATGGAAAATCATTGATTTGTTCAATCTCAAAAACTGCCCTTAAGGATATTTACAGTAACAAATGTGCTTTTTTTCTCCCTTTTTTCCAAACCACACAGTTGTAAGAATTTAATATTTATGAGAATTGATAATCAATGTCTAGATATGGAATGTGGACTTCTTCCTGAAAACAAATGCCAAAAAAAAAAAAAAAATTTCTGACACTTTTATTAAAAACAGAAGTCCATTGGAATATTTTGTGTAGATGTAAAAGGAGGTTGTGATCGACCCTATGACGTTTTATGACTATAACACTATAAATGTTCAACATATACAAACTATTCATGTTTGTGTGCTTACATTAAGATATTTTTGCAGTGTGTTTTTGAAGACACAATGGCAGCCATGTTGCTAATGCTAATGCTAACAAGTTCCTAACAATGATAGATATAAACTACACTGGGGTTGGATTATTGTCCAAACATTTGAACAGACTGGGCCACTGATGTGAGTGAAGTGTCATTTCCACACATTTGTTAATACTTAATGGAGGAATATATCTGTTTTTCTGTAATATATGATGATATTGACTAGATGAATCCAAGTTAATTAATGTTGTTCCTTTAGCTTTGGACAGAAACAGGCAAAATACAGTAGTAATGTCCTTTAGACAGCACTATATAGTTTTATGCTTTCTTTTTTCCAGAACTTAAATCAGTATTTCTGCTCTTTTGTACACAAGCATATATTGAATTTGTACCTTTATATGTGTCGCGAGGAAATCTACTTAAATTACAAATGTAGTAGAATTAATCTAATATTCCTAATACTCCTGTTATGGTCTACAATTGTTTGGAAATGGTTCACATTAAAGATTAAACTGACCTAAAACAAGTGCTGGCTGCAGACATACTGTACAGATGTTATGTTGTTGGGTCAATAATCTGTCAAACTCCTTCTTTGTGCTTCTGTTTTTATTATCTGGTAAAATATAAAACTGACTAGTGATTTTTATTTAGTTGGTAGTTTTTAGTTGCAGTGCACAAGGGCACACAACAACACTTGGACATGATCACTAATGGCATAGACCAGTTTGTGGGCCTTCCCATTGTTGCCAACTGTATATGTGAAGGATTTATTTATTTATTTTATTTTATTATGAGGTCACGGAGAATCATATCCACTGGCTGAAGCTCATTTAAAAAACCATTTCAGCCATCAGAGACAATGACTGTTACACTTTACAAAACCAGCACCATGATTAGCAAGTATGGGAAGGAAAAAAAAAAGAAAGAAAAGTGTCCTGAGTGTAATTACTACAGCTACTGTCTGTCTCATTATAGTATGCGAGAGGGAGTGGAGCATTCAGTTAGCTATGCTCTAATGAGACTCTATATGAAACACAGGGATCACAGCTAGCTAGCACTATGATCAGTTCAACAACATGACCTGAGCAATTAGCCCTCCAGGGAAGGAGGGAGAGGCTGCGACAGAGCCGAAGGATCATCCCCTACGACACAAACTTCACTACACACAACACAGCTGTCTTAAAGGGGACATATCGTGTCCATTTTCCACAAGTTAAGAAACCAACAACAAGGAAATGGCTCAAAAAGGAGCCACTGACAGTGACAGACTGGTCAGCCACTGTAAAAAATATACATGAAATAGAGATGATGACCTTTTCTTTAAGACTGAATCATAGTAAAACTGAGAGGTATTGGTTAAAATTAGCGAGCCGCTCTAGCCCCCCCCCAGCAGCAGCACATCTAAAGCGCTACCGTAGTAGCCTAGTTACGCTCAATGTAACTTTTGGCTAGATTTCCCTGAAACTGTCCGATGAATCGCAGTGAAGTATAGAGTTAGAGGGCAGGCGTAACAAACGATTGGGAGAGAAACAACCATAGAAGAAGAACAACGGGTGGAGATTTCCTTTTATTAAAGATGAGTGAAGAATGTGAGGAAACATCAGCAATCTTTAAATTATTTTACAGAAGCGACACCAATTGTTAAGCTCCATAATCCACTATTTTGTTGAGTCATTCCTTTGTTGATTGGTTGTAATACCGTCCTATTGCATACAGCGAATTTGAGAGAAAACCTTTTAGCCCCGCCTCCCCTGACTATGAACCATTCCTAGACCTATACATGTAATGAATAGGAATAACGCGGCTAGGCTAGGTCGAAATAGCTTTGTACGTAAAACACTTGCTCTTTTGGCTTTACATGCAGATCTATTTGTCCTCTGTGCCATGTTTGATCGATGATTGATGGATTTGCTTTTAGGATACTACCCTGCTGACAGGTTAGACTAGACTGGCTTCCCACCACCCCTTTCATCTGCAGCCCCATCCACTGGACTATACGACATGATACAGTACTTTAGTGTGTATATGCATCTATTTATCATCCCTTCTGGTTTGTTTTGTCGTGTATGTTTCTGTAAAAAAAAACAAAAAAAATCTTGAACATTTAAGCTTATAAATAAAGTAAAAAAAAAAGAAGTGAATTTTGCATGATATGTCCCCTTTAACATTTACGGAAATTAAACATTTGTATCCCGAGCATCTCCGTACAACTTAGCAAAATGGTCCGGCTGCTTGGGTGCTGTGCAGAGGCAGCATTTTGTTTTGTGTAACTGTGACAACAACTCCGACAGCGTGGAGTGTGAGATGAGCGTGTGTAGTCTTAATAAGCTCTAGTATGTGCTGCAGCAGGGAGCTGGTGGGTGGCTGGTTATCGCGAGGCATAACAAGAGATGTGAGAACGCTGTAGGGAAGAGGAGGTGGCATGTCTGGAGGCAGTCGCATTTCTAGGACAAGGACGAGGAATTAATTGACGTGTGTTAGTTACGTGTACGAGCTGACACGCTAGCAGACTTGTAGGAAAGTCGTGAATAACACCTCGACGTACAGTGTTGAAGGTGAAGCGCTTATATGCACAGAAGCAAAAGCCCCAACGTGACTGTGACAGAAGAAACAGCTTTAGCATCCTGTCTGCTCACGAGGAAAGAAGTGAACAGAGGGTGGAGAAAAATAAAACACGAAAAGAAAAGAAACAGGAAACTCATTAACTGTAGATGAATGAGAGAAAGGATTGTGAGGGGGTACAAAGAGCAACAAGCGACAAACAAAATGTATGAAAAAAAAACATAATGAAAACCACCGACTGGCTGTGAAGAAAACGAGCAAACAAATCCACTAATGTAATAAAAATGAGACATTTAAGAGGGGGTATAAAGATGATTTAAGCGGCTGTATGCTCCCAGTCTCAGGGTCGTGACTGTAAAGGCTCTAATGTCCCAGTAGCAGTAATAAATATGTGCTTTGAGTTTGTCATACCACAGAAAAATCTATTACCCACCCAGCCAAAACTGAAAGATAAATACAATTGGAAAATGGGTAATTAAGTCAACACTGTTGTGGCGAATGAAGTATCTCAACCTGAAAAATGGATGCTTGATTAAAACCTGAAAATCAACACTGTTCCTTTCAGTTTCAAACAGTCATTAGTATTACTGACTGACAAACATGGCGTCGTTACTTAAACTATAACATAATCTACAGGTGTAGGTGTTATAATGCAACTGATTTCTGACCTGCTCAAAAAATAGAAAGAAGTGAGCGATAAGAAATATGAAAAGAAATGGTAAAATCAGGGTTTGCATAAGGTTTTATGTCTGTTTTAATGCAAGTACAGGGCATGGAAAGGCTATTTTTCAGCAATTACATTAACCCTTTATCAGGAAATTGTTAAATTGCACAAACACCACGGCCACAGTATCACTGCCACAATAACTATAATAAATAATAATATAATAAATTAAACTATTGACATTATTATTATATATTTCTGCGCTGTTGTTGTTCTTATCATTACGACAGTAATTATCATTTTCCCTCTCGCTCCCCTTTTCCCTTTCACCACTGTTATTATTTTATTTTATTTATTTATTCGGGCTTTTATTTTTATTTTATTTATTTTTTTATTAAAGTTTTTATTCTTAAAATGTGTGTATGTATTTTAATTTCTATTTTAAAAAAACAACAAATTGACTTCCAAATGATTACGATGCCTTATTATACATGTTGACATAACTCTTTTCCATATACAGATGGAATTTCTGATTAATAAACTTTACTCATGTGGAGCACTGAGCTGATAAACCTACCCTGAATGTTCCTTATTGCGACTATTTCCAGTTCTGTCAGCCAGAAGGAAAAGCTGGTAAACCAGTGACCACCCATAACAGATGAAATGTTTGCTGCAGAGGGGGTCAATTGTGTTAACATTTTTAAAAAATACCATTAATCAGGATAATATGGATTAATTCACATTAATTCTGATGGACCTAGTTTACAAACCAAACTGTTTTAGGGCGTATTCACATAGTAAAGTCCGCACCAAGGTTCGGACCAGAACCTTTTTTTTGTCTTTTCACACTGTACTTATAATCCGGACTTTATTTACAGTCTTCATTCACACTGTATTGAATCAAGTGGACCAACGGACTTTAGAACATCATGTCGTCAATGCGTGTACAGCGTGCGTCTCTCTATACTCGACCCTGATTGGTTAGTCGATGAGCGCGCTACACTGTTGCAGGAAATGGGCCCAGTTACTAGTTTCATAATTTTTGCCCTATTTTGTCAATGTTACCAACTCTCGTACCAGTGTTCCCACCAGCAGCTTGTCTCCAATTCAGTCTTTATAGTATCATCCGACCAAATTTCAATGAAATACCTGGTTTCCTCGTCTCCCCATGTATTCCCTCGACTCATGCTTGGACGTTGACTAGATTCCGCGCACGTGACTGTGATGTAATTGGGCCGATAGTCCGGCCTTTCCTAAACAGACGTTTCACACTGTGCACCAGCGAACCTTGGTCCGGACCGAGACTACCTCCTCAGCTCAGACCAAAGACTCTGTCTTTAGTCCGGACCAAGGTTCGGGGGAGGTTTCACACTTGTCATTAAGGATCGAACTTTCCTGGAAAGTCCGAAAGTCCGGATTTTCTGAGTGCTATGTGAATACGCCCTTAGTCTGACTTCATGTTAGCAGACAAGCAAATGAAAACCTCATATAACATTAGTTTTATGGTCTGTTTTGTCCTTTGAGTCATACATTTGTCCATCTTAGCTGTATTTCTGAGCAAACAGTCAGTGGGGTTGCATATTACTGCAGTAATGATGCAGCACAAGAGAGAAACTAGAGTGGGAGAGTTCAGATTTTCACAGAAACTGTGACTGGTAATCAGGAAGTGTCCAGGTCATCATGGCAGAAGAGAATGACAACTGGAAATGTTCATTAAAGTTCCTCAGGCATTATTTCATAGTGACAAAAAAGGAGGAAGAAAAGCAAAGGAAACCATTAAACATAATGTGTGACAGTAAATTTAACATTGAAATGTAGTGGGATTTCTGGGAAGTCTAAATTTACAGACCAACAGGTTCATCAAATGAAAGAAAAAGCACTAAAATTCCATCTTAAATTATATAACTTCAACTAGCTATAAGGATTTTAATGAGAAAAACGATCCGCAGAGGCTGAAAGAGGCGTGATAAGGTCACTGTGTCTCTAAAAGTGAAGAAATAATCAGGCTTTATTTCAGACAGCGCACTGCGAACACACAACTTACAACCGGCTTAATGTGTTCTAACAGAAGACAAACAGCAGACAGCAAGTGAAAAAAGGCCAAAAATACCAATTTCCACAGAGAATGATTAAAAGAGCAAGATGTGGTAAAGGAAAAGAAAAAAAAAAAAAAAAAAAGAGACTGAGAGAGAACAAGTGAGAAAGGAATTAAATGCACGAGCCAGAAAAAAAAAAAAAAAAAGTGAGAGCTGGTAAAAAGCCTATCTGCCTTCGAGAATAAAGGCGAGGGGGGAAACAGAGTGAGCCGGGGAAGAATGGAGAGAAAAGAGGGAGTAAAAGAAAGGAAGACGGGATGGATGGGTGAGCCAAAGCTCCTGTGAAAGTGCAGCTCGCTTGGGGAGGAATAAGAAGCTTAGGAATATATAGAAGCAATGCAGCTGCGTTCAGAGGCACAGGAAAAACAGTTAATCAGCCAAGCAGAAATGTTATCGCAGTAATTAGATTGCTCTGTATGTATTTGGAGAGGAGTGTGCATATCTCGGTGGAGTTTGCAGTACAGAGAGTTAGAGAGAGAGAGAGAGAGAGAGAGAGCAACAAACAGAGGAATGGGAGACAGGGGAGGAGATTAACACTGTAGAGGGCTGTGATGTAACGCAGCGCCTCCTTCTCCTGTTCTGGCAACACACCACTGCTTCACGGTGAGACTACTCGGAAAGTATTTTAGGCTTGAAATAGAGAGAATAACATCCATGGAAAAAAATAGACAAGTGGTGCCAGGCACAACAAACCTCTCCCTCTCACAAACACTTTAGCTCTTAATGGACATCTCTCTCTCTCTCTCTCTCTCTCTCTCTCTCTCTCTCTCTCTCTCTCTCAAAACGTGAGACTACGGGTTTTACCTTTCATGGTCGCTCAGGGACAAAGGTCATGACGTCATTTTGAAGCCAACTTATCATTGTTCTGATCATTTAAAATCACGCAACCATAATTTTAACCTTTCATTGTCACTCAAGGTCAAAGGTCATGACATCATTTTGAAGCCTACGTGTAGTTTCCTGTCTGTCAAACATAGTAACCATAATTATCATTGTGAAAACATATTCCTGGTGACCTTGACCTTTGACCTAACTTCACCAAAATTTAATGGGATCTATTTTAGTCCACATCACACCTTCCCTAAAAATTTCATGGACATTAGTCCAGTACAAAGTACAAACAGATGGACAAACAAACAAAAAACAAAAACAATATCCCTCTCTCCTTTTTTTTTGTTTTTGTAGGCGCATTGGTTTCCTAGGCGGAGATGCGGATGGGGCTATAAAACGTATCACCAGGGGTCACATCAGGCTGCTTGGAAAGGCCCTGTCGTGACTGACAGCAGCCCCGATCGGCCCGTTTTCCGAAGCGCCCACCTCCGCTCAATAATGAAAAACAGCCAGCAGGTCCTGAGTTTACCCCACCGGGCATAATTAAATCTATTTATCCGACTTCCTCACCATATGCCCTGCGCCGCATACCAGCAATTTGGACCAAATCAGCCTCCATTAATGGCTGATATTCACAGTGATGCATCTTGAAAAGAAGGAGCAGGCGTGAGAGATGAAAACTGCAGTGAGGAAAGACCCACCCGGTGCTAATCGGAGTTAAAACAGCCCCACTTAGAGTGTATTAATAATGCAGGGTAGAAGGCGTGGGTGGAGGATTCATCCATTGGTTCTTATTTTGATATCTAATTCTTCAAACTATGTTAACTCAATTTCACAGCAAAAAAAAAAAAAAAAAAAAAGGGCTGAGATGTACTGTAGCACAAGGGAGAAAAATAAGGAATTAGATGAATCTGTAAAGAACATTAGTACTAGATAAACTTTAAAACACTCATCTCTACACACAGAGGAGTAGAAACTGAATATTTACATGCACACTAATATCCCACTATGTTTTAGATATGATCATATTTTTGATTTAGAATGCAAATTAGTTCCTTTTCTGAATATATAATCAATCTATTTACTGGTTATAGACTGACATACGTACTGGTAGACATGTAGAATCCCCCAAAAAAGCTTACATTTTTAGCTAGAGGGATAACTTTTAAACCAGTGAATATTATCAAATCATGACATAGAAAGACTTTAATTTTGATGTGTGTGTGTATTATTGGAAATGGACAGAGTCTTTTATGCTGCTTTTTTTTTGTTTGTGCGCTTGTTCTATTTTACTGTATTTGGAAAAGCTTTGGGTTGATGTTTTTAACTTTTCTATTTTTTTTATGACATGTTCTTGTGTTCATTTCATGTACAGCAGTTTGTGATTTTTATCTGTGAAAAGGGCTTTATGAATACATTTTAACTTTTTTGTTTTTAGACCAGCTTCCATAGAATGTTCAAGAAAGATGTGGGGCGATCCAAAATAGATCCCATTCAATTTTGGTGAATGTAGGTCAAAGGTCAAGGTCACCAATAAGGGATAAGGCAAAACAGGAATTTCCTTTTCCTTCCTGTATACTCGGTTTTGCATATAGCTTCTTTTTGCTCTCACTGTTGATGTGAATTGACATCGCATTCGAAGACTCTAGGTCAAAGGTCACAAAAAGGTCAAAATCGAATGCCTTGTATTTCAAACTCAATAAATAACCTCACATTTTCCTAAGTTTTTAGTTTCCTTGTTAATTATTTATCTTTAAATCTTTTTTTAATCCATGTCCATGTGTCATTGTAAGAAATAGTACATTCTTTTTGTTTTTATTGTATTGTTTTATTTACTTTATTTAAGGTATTTTTTTCTGAAGGGAGGTCTTTATAGAAGCATATTAAGCTTTTGGCCTCTCATTTATACTTACTTATATATTTGTTATCTTTTAAAGTGTGAAATAAACTAAAGTAAACACTGGTTTTTACTGGTCAGACCCATTTCAGATCATATTGGGCTGTATGTGGGTTTGACCCCTGTTGTAAAGAAAGGAGGATAAAAACCCATTTTTAATCAGGTCATGCACAGCTGTGCATAAATAGTTATTATAGTAGAATATTCATGTTCATTTGCTATGAATTCAGCTTATTAGGAATTCTGTCTTCTTCAGAATTAGGGCAAACACTGGAATATTTTGTGCATGTTAATGTAGTTGATGAGGGGGTCTATAGGGTTTTATGAATAAAAGACTTTAAAGGTTCACTATATAACATTCATACATGCTGGTGGGCTTATGTTTTGTTGATGTTTCCTAACATTGAAGGCTAATTTCTCAGCTACATCACTCATAACAGTCTGTACGCTGGTATTTTTTTTTTTTTATATATTTCCTGTTGATGACTTAGAAATAGATTTGCCTGACATTATAAAAATGTCACCACAACAAACTTCATCTAAGAGCACAAGAAAATGTTATATATTGAACTTTTAATATACTTTAGATTTTAATAGTGGAATATTTACATGCAATTACTGCATACATCTAAATGTTACCGAGTGACTTTCTGATTTCTAGACAAAATATCTCATCAGACTTAAAATAAAACATAATCACCTAAAGACTAACTTGTCAGTGAGATATAAAGAACTTAATTTTAGAGAATAAATGTTGAAAATCATGTTACAAGAAATCTTACCAAGATCATTTTCACTTGTTCCATTGTTTATTTATTTATTTATTTATTTTTTGTTGTATTTGACCTAATTAAAAATTTAAAGAAATCTTACAGAGATTTTCACTTGTTCCGTCTGCATTTTTTTTTTTTACAAAATCAACATTTATTTTTTAAACATACCAGTGGAACAAGAGTAAAGTATCATGGTAAGAATATCTGTCCAAATTTTGGATTCAAAAGGTCAATTTCATCATGTAACATACAACGTAGAACATATAACATGCAATTTATAGAAGCACGTTATGTTTGGTGTCAAAATGTGGGGCAATTCCTGTACTTTCACATGTCTTATTTTATGATACTACATAACCCACATGCTAATACTGACCTTTGAATCCTAAGGTCAGACAGATATTTTTCATTTCAACTCTTCATATGTCATACATTACATAACATAGGACCTTCATTGTACACATATCTATTCCCTAGGTACCAAGATACAGCACATGAAATGAATAATGTATATGATGATTCATTTTTAAAATGTAGCATTTTAGAAGTCTGCTGTGGATAAAATCTCAAATTTGTCATTCTCTGTAAAATGCAACTATACATTTTAAGTCAAGATTTTCACATTTCTTAAGACTATAGATTCAATTGCAATGATTCTGAAGATTTCAGACGTCTAGCTCTTGTCGGTCAGACGTTATGAAAACCTGAAAAGTCTTAGTTTTGGTCGCAATTTTAGGGTACCTCCTACCGACTTCAAATGGTCATTAACATTTATGCCTTTTCCATCATATATATTGTTCTATAAATATGTACAAATCTGAGAGGGTCATAAAACAAGCGTCTCCATCCACTGTCATTGATCCAACTCCATGGGTTTTACTGGTGAATCAATGTGACAGTTTTTCCACATTCACTACAAAGTGTCAAAGTCCAAATGGGCCATATTTTAAGATGACAAACTGTATTTTACACCAATTATTTACATGTATTGATAGGATTAATGGATCTTAGGGGTTAATTCAGTTTAATGCAAAGTTCAGATTTGTTATTGAGAGTTTTTTGCAGTTGTCTGAAATACTAATAACGAATAAAAAACACCCAAAAAGGGTGTGTTTACAGGCTGTTAGATTGGAATGATGTCTTGTTGAATACTAAATGGCACAGAAAAAAAAACAAAAAACCACCAACTACTTTTAAATAAATGTGAAAACTAGAAACACTGCAGTGAGTTAAAAGCTCTGTGTATATAATGTGGTCAATATGAGCAGGATAATTTTAATTTCCTCTCCAAATGACTTTAATTTAACACCTGGAGGGGAGAAGATGGAGACAGACAAGCCGGTGTGAGTGCACAGCAGGTTGTTCTCACGGGAGCAGAAACCAGATATGGGAAGCTCGTCTTAATCAACGCCTGGCCAGTCCCTCGAGTCCTGATAAATGAGTCAGACAAAGGAAAGAGTGACGGAGGAAAGGCAGTAGAAGAAGCAAGCAGACCAGGGATCCTGGGTAAGGGAGGCGAGGAGAGTGTGAAGGGGACAGGTGAAAACCACGGACGAGGGCTGGAGGTGTCATGCTAGGATGGGGACGCGAGAAAGAAAAAAGGTCAAATTACGAGAAAGAAGGCATTTGAAGCAAGAGGAGTGGGGTAAAAGTGACAGAAAAGAGGAACTCCAGAAGGTTTTTACTGTAGTTGCAGGACTGCTGTGGTGCTGAAATATGGGCTTCTCTTTAATTGTTTGCATTCTGATACGTGGCATATTTTAGCAATTCCGCACAAAATCCGTCGCCCCTGGCAATTTGTCTTGTTTCTTCCCCCTCTCTTTCCTTTCCACTTCTGTCGGGGAAGCCATTAATATTTAACAAGACCACTCGGCAATACTCGTCCTTTCTCCACAGTGGTGGTGCGCATGCATGCTAGCGGTGGCGGTGGCGGTGTGGGTATACTGTACATACAGTCCTGAAAAACAGCAGCGACAGGGCGGTGGAAGGATGCTGACATTTGCACGGATGCTCATACCAGTCTTATAATTATTCTGTTGCAAAGTCTCACACACATTCATACATACAGTAGTAACTAAGGTGGGGATTCAGTTACATTTTTCTGCAAACGTGATCAATGTTTTCATTTTTGCTGCAGATACATGAAATTTGTCACAGTTTTTTTTTGTTTTTTCTTTAATATGTATGAGGTAGCTGAGGTGGGAGGCAGATGTACAAGCTCCAGGACTCTATATCTAGTCACATGTTTGCAAATTCAGAGAAGACACAGCAAAAAAAATCTGAATTTTACCAAGTCTATGTATATTATTTCTAAGTAAACCTAAAGAGTTTGTTTTCAGTGAGAGATAAGGAGTAATTTTTAGATTATAGATGTGGAAAATCTTATTTCAACAAATCATACCAAGACAATTTTCACTTGTACCATTGGAAGATTGTTTTTTTAATAGAATTAAGCAAAAAATAAAAAAATAAAATTGACTTACGCTTAAGTAAAAATGATCTTGGTAAGATTTTCAATATCTACTGTCTAAAAACAACTTCTTATATCTCATTTACAAGTTCCTCTTTAGGTTATTATATGTTATTTTAAGTGTGATGAGATAGTTTGAGTAGAAATAAGTAAAATACAAATGTTAAGATTTAGTTTTTTGTAGTGTAAAGGTGTTTTGCTTCAGGTTTAGAAAGACAACTGTTTGCTGTAACCATTAATAAATATATCATCCATCATTATTCATCATATTTTTGCAGCTTTTTCTGTGTTAAAGGGTGTATTCACACACAACAGGCAAGAATACATTTTCCTGGGAAGTTATTTTTGGTGTGAATACAAACATGTAAAGTCTGATTTTAATCAAACGGTTCAATTCTGGCTCCAGACAAAACAAACCATGGAAACACACACTTTTTTGTCCTAAACAAGCCACCATAGCTGCTGGAAGTAGCCGAGTCGCATGGGTGGTCAGATGTAACAGCAGCAGCTCATTCTCATTGACATTTAGTCAGATGCTCATGTTACCAAACTGGTTGTGAATGAGCTGTTCTTGACAGTTACACTGCAAAACTCAAAAGCTTACCAAGTGTATTTATCTTATTTCTAGTCAAAATACCTCATCACACTGAAAATAAGACATTACCACATAAAGAGTATGTTTTCAGTGGGATATAAGAACTGATTTTAGAAAATAAATCTGGAAAATCTTGATTCTAAAATCTAAATTTCACTTGATTTAATGTGATGAGCTGTTTTGACTAGAAATGAGAAAAAATACACTTGGTGAAATTGAGATTTTTTTTTTTCCCCATGTACACAACTAAATCATCATGTTCCCAACAGATCTATTTATGTTCCACAGACATGGGGAGACATAGAAAACATCTATAAATACTTTTATTAACCAGTAAAGACTCAAGCATGCTCTAGCGAGTAAAACGATATACTGATGTGAATTCTTTATTACTTCTTGAGCCATTAACTTTTTCTGCAACTAGAGTTAAAAAGAAAACAATAAAAACATTTTAAAAAAACGGATGTTGATGTTACAAGTGAAGAAGAAAAGTTTTAAAACAAACATGGCACAGTATTAAATAATTTTTTATTTAGTGCAAGATACCTTCCACCCACTCCTTCTGAACATGCTTGCATTGTTTTTTACTGTGTGTTTTCTTTTATTTTCCATTTATTAATTTTCAAATAAATCAAATCAACAAGGAGGCAATAGTGAATATATTTAGATTCATAAGTTTACATACTCTAGAAGAATTTGTGATTTTTTTGGGTGAATTATTCAAAGAATATAAATAAAAATACATGTATGTTTGTCGCAATGTTTATGGAATGACTTCTCATGCTACCAGTTTTGCACATATGTCCAAAGGAAAAGATTATAACAGTCTGAACTATGTAGAAAAATAAAGTTATTAATAAAAAAAAATAAGTTTCCAATGTGATTATACTTCTTTCCAAGTGTAAAATATGCAGGCTTGATTATCATTTTGTCTCTTTATGCTAACTGTGAATGCATATATAATATGATATGGGCAGAAGTGATTTGCATAAATGTATTTTAATTCAGATTCAGATTCGAGGTCCGGATGACGGTAATGAAACAATCCTCAAGGAGCCATACGGTGCATTTATGTACTGCAGGGGAACCAAATTATCTGTGATCTCTGGCACGCTTTTTCTCAATTCTCATCATTTCCTGAGCTGGAGGCTGTAGGAACAGTCTGGTCACCATGGCTCCAGGAGAAAGGTTAAAGCCTTGGCTCCACCCGCCATCGTCCATGTGTCCACATACGAGAAAACGCGTGTGTGTTGGTAAGCACATGCATAGGGAATCAGATGTGTGTATATCCGTACATGTGTGTGTGATTAGCAGAGTTTAAATGACAGAGGATATCCATCCATCACTGGTGGCATGATGATGACTGGATAGGACACAACCACCATTGGAGGTGTAATCGTTTCCTGGCGCCCTCTGCTTTGAGTGCATGTGTATGAATGAGTACCTAAGATCAAATGCTAATTGGTCATGGCTGTTTCCTGTGGCCACTTGAATACCTTTAATTGGCCGGTGAGTGATGGGCAGTCGGCCGCTGAAACGCCGCTGAGCCGTCTGGCCGTTACGGATGTGTCTGCGCTTCAAAGCGGCCGTCCCTCAGGGTCAATCCAAATGTCATAACTCGATACGAACTGATGGATCATAAAACTGATCAACACAAATGGAAGACTGGGCTGGCTGTCTCATTTGATAATTACCTTATAGGCAATAATTCACTGTACAAATGCAGGTATCGTGTTCCTCAGCTAGATGAGTCACTGACGCTACCGGTAGAAATAAAAATGAAGAATTTCATCCCTAAATGAGATCTGCAATCTAAAAAAAATGAAAATAAAAATGTGGCGCTTACTCTGGTAAAATGATTGCTGGCAAAACGGCAAAACATTACTGGACCAAGTGATTAGCCTTCTGAGGACGGTCATTATATACGATTAAAGGATGTACAAGCAAAACACAAAACTCATATGATGGTAAATCTGGTCGGTGCGGATGTGTATCGCTGCCCGGAGAGTAAAACACAGATGGATTAGTGTTATTATGATGTTATTAGAAGGAACGGTTCATTACTATCACAAGATAACTATCAGGTTTCATATTCTAACAAGATAAAACAGTGTTTGGAAGTTTGGAAGTTGGCCACTATATTATGGAAATGTGTTCCTATAAAATCAAAGTATAATATGAGTAATGAACAATAAGAACTTGATCATATCTTCTTCAGATCTGTTAAAAATGGTAAAAATATTGACTGAAACAAACAAACAAAAAAATCTTACATACAAAACTCTTGTTCCAAAATGAATGTGTGTAATGTTAAGAGGATAATCTGGTTACCAGAGGTGGTCAAAATACTCACATTCTGTACTTAAGTAGAAGTACTGGGGTGAAAAAAATACTGTGGTAAAAGTAGAAGAAGTGATTCAAATCCTTTACTTAAGTACAAGTTAAAAAGTACTACTTCACAATTATAATAAAGTATAAAACTAAAATTAATTTTTTATAGAGAGAGATAGAGAGACAGACAGACAGACAGACAGACAGACAGACAGACAGACAGACAGACAGACAGACAGACAGACAGATAGATAGATAGATAGATAGATAGATAGATAGATAGATAGAATTAGATAGAGATATATTTGAGTATATAATATATACAATATAAGTGTGAATAATAATGTAATGGAAAAGTACAACCAGTGCAAAAATGATCTGTACAAATAAATAGTTACATACATGTTAACGGTTACGTAATTGAATAATCAAATCAAATTTAATGACATAATTAAGTGTTAATAATACAGTTTTTATCCAGTATTATGAAGTGTCTACCCTGGCAGTAATAAGCCTCCATAGGACACCACATGAAGGGAAGGTATAATTAAAGACAATTGACCTTGTGGCCCGTGAATATTGTTGGACGTGTGAGGTAACCAAGCCGTTTAGAAAACGTATGAATAAGCTAATTAATTCTTCAGCAGCTCCAGTGCAGCAGCTACTTCACTTCACGGTCAGAACTGCCCCTCCCATCCCCGATGAACAACACGGCTACAAATAAGAAAAGACTGGGAGCAAAACGGACCAACTGAAAAGGCGAAAAGGTAGGCAGGTGTAACCCAGGCATGAAAGACAAGAAACATAAAAGGCTTTTATGTGAGAAGAGAGAAGAGGGGGGGGGTTCAAGGTAAAGGCGTGAGGGATGTAGAGAGTGAGTGTGACAGAAAGGCAGAGGGAGGGAGAGTGGTGGGCACTGCCCCTTTATCAGCTGATATATATGCATGAGGATTTCCTCATCATCGCCACTGTCAATTCCACATCCCTCTGATATTTGACTGACAGCTCGCATCAACACCAATAAACCTGCACATCATTTCAGGAAAGCTGCCCATCGCGTTGAATGGAGGGAAGAAATAGAGGGAAAAAGTTAATTTGTTTTTCCAGCGGCTGCCGACGGTGATAGCGCCCGTGTCTGTTTGCCTCCACGGCAAAGTTGTAAATTAGAATTGTGGTGCCACTGTAGCGAGTACAGGAGAGGCTGGCGGTGCTCAGAGAAAAAGCTCATTTTCAACGACGGAAAAAAAAAAAAAAAATACTTGGCAGCTTTTTTTATACTTACGGTGGTAGGAGGCAAATTGCACACAAATCTGAATTATGAAAAGAAAAAAAAAAAAAGAAATAGCTGTCATTTTAAGACTGCGTTTTCTTTCTGAAGGGTGAATTTAGTGTGTGTTGTTAACACTATTTCAATGTTTCACTTCATTTTTGCAGCTGAAGGTGGAAAATGGGGAACAGGAGGACAAAAAAAGTGAATCACAAGTGTCGGTGCAGACAAACTGGATGGCTTTAAGTACGAATTTCTGACAAGAAGGAGGGTCAATCACTTTAACCTGCTGTTTGATGGAAGAACGAACAGGCTCTATCCAGTCTATGTCTATAAGGAAGCTATAGCTGTGTGTTTTATACGTGTCAGGAGCTGCAAAGAAAGTGATCTGTGGTTTCACATACATTATTTAAAGAAAGATAAAGAGATGAATAGCAATGAAGTGTGAGATAATGCCTACCCACAAGAGACATGAGGTTTGTCCCGGTGAAAAATGCATGGCCTTATGCATATTTAACAAAAGAGAATACTAACATTAATAAAGACTCTCCTTCTAAAGCCACTGAAGAATCCATTTCAGCGCCGCTCACAGTCCTTAAATGCCAGATGAGGTGGCGGATCAAAGAAATCCACCTGCACCGCAATGTTAGGATTAGGTAATGCACCTCCAATTTACCCCCAACGCAGCTTAGACTCACTGCTCACACACCCACACAAACATGTCAGAAGGATTTTGGCATGGTAACCAAGTCTGCTGACAACTACACCCCTTCAAATACACTGGATTCATTCCATCTCTGCCTTTTTAAGTGTCACTACACAGCCTGCAAGACTGTAGAGCAAAGCTGGACCACATGGATGCTCCGTTTTATAATAATAATGATGCTATAGCTCCAACTATATGGGTGATACTCATGGAATAAAACAAACCAACAACAAATAATCAATGTCCCTGAGGTTTTTAGTGGTTAAATATGAAATAAATCCTATATATAGCATTATTTTACTGTTGAGGAAAATGTGTTTTTTTTTCTTTCACACTAGTTTATTTTAAAACATTCTATTTTTATACATTTTTTGAGCAAATTCTCATTACCCAAATGTGCCTCGGCTAAAATGTCTGGCTTTGAATTAGGGGGAAAACACAACAACACAATTACAATTACATTGTCACATGTCAATAGTTTCATTAAATGTTTTTTTAGTTATTTTAATAATGAATATTCATAATATTTAAAGAAAAGCTCATGTCCATGAGTCATTATTCTCATTACTGCAATATATTTGAGAACTGCATGGAAAAACTATAGGAATTTGAATATGAGGTGAAACTACCCACAATGCATCTGTACTAACAGATGATTGTATGCTCCTGTAAAACGTTATGATTTGTGTCATAACTGCATGAACACGACAAGACTGATTCTCATTACCCAAATTGGTCAGCATTAAATAAACATGTTTTTATTTAGATTTTTTAATTAGTTTGGTAATTGAGTATTATTTTTCAGAAGGTGACAAAAGTCATTATTTAGCTAAAGGTCATAATAGCTAATGCTACAGTTAGCATTATTGTGTGAGTCATCCCATCACTTTCTCATTACTGCAATAGTTTCACATTTTATGAGAATCAACCATATGTTAGTACTGAAAGAGGTTATTATGCAAGATATTACACCATGTTATGATGCATAAACAGGCCACTGTCATATTCATACAACACTGATTAATTTAATCCTCTAACATCAATCACTGGGATCCATTTTTGCAATCTGATCCAAAGAATTACTGTACATCAGAAAAAAAAATAAGCTGCTGTTAATCTTTGTGTGCAAACTATGTGATGGATAGAAGTTTGAGGAGTCAGCATTTTTATACAGCTCTCCTATAAGCCATGAAATCATAATCTAATGTCACTAAAGCGGATTATCTTCCTTCTCACTATACGGAACATCCATGTAAAACAAAAACAGCTGCCTCACATGAGACAATAACAACAAGTATTCACAGAATGCCTAATCTCACCCCTATTTTGAGCCAATCTGAAGTTTCTATGACAACCTGTTCTTGAATTACAGCCAATAATGTGATTTTGATCTTTCTGCTAAATGCAACCTTAACCTTTGACCTTTTGCAATATTGATAATTTTGTTATATGTATATATGCGTCAGTGTGTGTAATATTATGATAATATATCCAGTATTGATTAAGTTATAGTGTGATATGTCTATGCTAAATTAATGTTGTGACAAAAACTATTGGTTATAGGTGATAACATCTGAGAAATGAGAATTGTAGAAATCTTCATTTCACATTGTTTGGTACCAATCTGAAAGTTCTGTGACCCTCTGTGAACCTTCATTCATGTATATATTTCTTTTATGTATTTATTTTTTATGAAAAAAATGTTTTCTTTATTTGTAATTATGAATTATATGTAATTATTTTGGCACTGAAACGTACATTCTGCGACACCATTTGTGTCAGCGCCTATATATATATATATATATATATATATATATATATATATATATATATATACACATACATATATATATATATATAGGTCAAGGTCAAAAAACATTGCGATGTCATATTTTTTTTTCTATTATCGTTCAGCCCTAATACATAAGGACAACAGACAGAACATAACATAAAAAAAGAAAACATGTTGCCAGACATGATCCCTATATAATTCAATTAACAGGAGATCTCATACCATACAATATTATTAATTGGGTAAATCATTATCTTCTTTTGTCTACAGTTCATTTGAGGCGGGAAGATGATGGACTGGGAAAGAAACATTTGTGATAAGAGGACAGGAGGCTGAGGAAGACAGAATGAGGAGGCGGAGTACACAATGGTAGCAGTATTCCATCAGAAATCATCTCATAGCAGACCCCTCCAGTTTGACAACAAGGCTTTGGCTGTGTCGAGGGCGGCCCACCAGTGACTACATTTCAACCTCGCGCATCCTGCTGCTTTGCGATAGGATAAGAGCGGAACGGACGGCGCTAATTGGCTTGGTACCCTGTCGGATTTCTTCAGCAGTGCAAACACAGAAGTGGTGATGGTGATGGTGGGGGGGGGGTGTATCTATCACGTTGTATGTGGATTTGTAAACAGCGGATCAAAAGCGTCGGCTTTCATGTCCCTTAACATCTTACCAGCTGTATGTCCTGGTCCTGGGATGTAGATGACATTATTTTAACAACAACTATATATATATATTTATTTATACAGCACCTGTACTCGTCACACATCGAATTTAAGCGAACAAACTCATTTTTCCAAATATATAAACCCATTCTGAAGTGCATCAGTAACACTACAGTAACACCACATACACAAAAGGTTGTTTTCCACAAAGGACTACACACAATCATCTATAAATCACTCCAGCAAACATAATCCAGCAATGTATTTTGATTCCAAACGTATGTTAGAATGGTGTTTTTGGACCGTAATACTAGTTAGGACTTTATTTGATGATTGACGATGGTAATTTTATATGTAAAATATTTATTGCTATGCTAAAATATGTATATTTAAAACATTTAACAGTTATTTATTCTTTCCAAAAGTGAACATTATGGAAAAATTTATAATTCTCCAAATTTTCCGCTATGTAGATTTCATAAACTTAATAGAAAAAAATGCTCCAAAACTGCCTTCTTTTTTTAACAAAAAGTTCTCAACATTGAACTGCAAAGTGCTACAACATTGGTCCGTTGGTAAATATATACCAAATGCAGACAAACACATCCTGGGTTACACAAAAAAAAATGAAACCTAGGAAGAAACAATGTTTGACTTCTTTAGGTTTCTAAGTCTACAGCTTTTTTACCTGTTTAATAAACAACAAAAGTGAGTGTTTTTAGTCCAAACTACTTTACAAAGAGCCCATTGTTTTATCTGTACTCCAACCGGTTGAAGAACAGCTGTAATTTAAATTTGGGAGAGGGATTTTTAAGTAAAAAAAATCACTCCAGAACGGTAGGGTGTTAAATTGGAAGAGGGGTGTTTGGTGCGCCGTCACAGCGGGGACGTGCAACGATAGCGACAGCTCAACATTGATCCTGACTGACTGAATGATGGACGGATGGGACGCCGGGACAGGAAGGATGCGTCAGGGCTCTGCAGGCCTGGTGGGGGCAGCTGAGGAATGACACGCCCAAGAATGTGCGACGTGCACTGCAACACCGGAGAGTGCATCTGTTCAGAAGAAACACCATGTGAACATAAGCTCCATTACCTATCGCTCCATGACACAATCGGAGGATATTAGTCATAAGTTATATCCTTCAAACCCTGACCTTGTGATTAAGTCATGTTGGATCAAACCATAATATTTCTAATCCTCACACACACACACACACACACACACACACACACACACACACACACACACACACACACACACACACACACACACAAAATGCAGAGTACGAGCTTAAGCATAAGCTGCACCCACATTAATGCCACCATCAACTTCTTCTTAAGCTGAGAAACTTTTAAAAATATCACATTGTGGTGCGAGCACGGGAAAACTCTAGCCTTCAACTTGGGGAGAAATAATGTATTTGGCGGCTGGTATGTAAGCAGTGTTGTTTGATAAGTGATGGAACGTTATCATTTCACAGTAAAATTGACTATTAGAATGTAGATTGTCACTATCAGATCTTGAAATTTTATAATAAATAAAGATAGTTAATGCAAAGGGGCAAAACCCCCTCCAAAAAATGTATTAATCATTTATTTGTGAAGTCACATAGCCTTGATAATTTGGTCCAAATGAGCGTGTGCTAAATTGAAACTGAAAATAAATTGTAGATGATCTCCAGCCAAAATATCCAGATTTTTCTCTATATTCCTCTATTGTATTCCTCTATTTCCTTGCCTTTGTTTCTTCAGTGTCTCTCCTCTGCTCGTCTACCGCTGCGACATTTGGCAAACCCTAGATCCTGCTGGTTTGGCAGCGCAATTGGCTAAAACAGACTTCAACAGACTCCCACACAACATTAACATAGCCCACATAAGCACCCGTTAAGTCTTGAAAAGAACCTTTAAAATCTATTCCTCTCAGAAATAATTAGCGTTTTCTGTTGGTTCATTGTTTCACTTCTGTGCAGTTTCTCTAATTCATATCTTGAAGGGAAAAAAAACTCAAAAAACAATGGTTATGCAATGGAGTACTAAGTCCTGTGTGTATCATGTGACTAAAACAGGCAGTAAAGAAAACATGGAATGAATAAAAGCACTGTTTTTGTCAGTACAATGACAGATATCGACCCAAAAACTGAAGTGATTTTCATCATTAACAAGAAAAAAAGATGGAAAATAGATATATATCAGCACACTATGGTCTATTTTTATTATATTTGTTCAAACAAATGCATCTTTAGTTGAACCAAGCATTAAAATCAATGAAAAAATGAAGAAAATAAGGGTAGTTTAACATTTTTTTCCCTCAAAAGTATGGTATGTAACTTTCACAATCAGCTTCTGAAGCTGAGAAACTTTTAAAAACCGGAAACTCTAGCCTTCAACTTGGGAAGAAATGATATTGTTGGCGGCTGTTTTAGTCAAATAAAAGCCAGAATGTAAATCGTCTTGTTTGATAAAGACATGTGAAACTCGTGACCAAAGGTTCAAGGCTTTGTTCTCAGTGCGGATGTGAAAACAGAAGAACAGCCTGGGTTGCAGCGTTTGGACTTTCTGCGGTCTGTCATTGGCACGGCCCCCGAGGCGACGTTCCAGGCAAAGTCTTCGCTGCTGTGTGCCGAATACAGACAAGAGCAGCAAGTCAACCTCTACGGAAGGGTAGGTCTGAAGGGCACTGCCATTTGTCTTGGCTTATTTAACAATCAGGGAGACAAGATGTGAATGGAGCTTTGAGGGGGTGATGATGAAACAGAGGAGAAGCCACATCTGAGGCCTTCGCCAAAGAGTAAAAGGAACACGGATGGAAAGAAAAGCACGACCAGCACAGATGAAAACAATTCCTTTGGACTTCACATCAACCCCCCCCCCAAAAAAAAAACATCCACTGCGTAAATCCCACACACTTAGAATGCAGCACTTTAGCATCACACATCATAATATATTTAGTGTCTGGATGAGTTGGTAAAAAGGATGATCTCCCAATTGACCCGCGTGACTCCATTGAATCATAACCCTAACCCCAGTTACTTTATGAAGTTGAACAACTGAGTTAACTGACAGAACATTATCATGTCACTATTAAATCCACCTTTAGGATACAGACTACCATGATCAGATCTTGAAATTTCATCATGATTGTGCTTCTTGCACATCGAATGAAAGTGAATTTTCCAAATATATAAACCCATTGTGCAGTGCATCAGCAACACCACATACACAAAATGTTGTTTTACACAAAGGACTAATATGAGAAATTTGGCTTTTGAAGACCAATCAATCTGATCAATCATCTATCAATCTGGACAAATGTGTTGTTGTTTTCCTCGTAACACTCAGCAAACTACGTATTTTGATTCAAAACTCATGTTAGAATGGTGTTTTTGGACTTTATTTGATAATAGACAATGGTATTTTTTGTTAAAATATGCATATTTAAAGCATTCAAAGCATTAATTTTTTTCAAAAGTGAACATTATGGAAATATTTATAATTCTCCAAATTTCACCTACATAGATTTCATACTTAGTAGAAAAATAAATATCCCAAACTTTTTAACAAAGTTCTCAACTTTGAACTGCATAGTGCAGATATTGAAATTAAATCATGATGAGTAAAAACAAACCAAAAAATCTGCTTTAGGGCTGCATAATATTAGAAAAAAAAATTATATTATGATTGTTTTTTTAACCATGGAAAATGGATAAATATCAGCTCTGAAATTAAACTACTATGAGCTATTTTTCTTATCATTATATTTATTTAGTTGAACCCAGCATTAAAATGAAGAAGACATTTGAATAAAACAAGGATAGTGTAATATTTTTTTCTTCAATTACATTATGTAACTTTAAAACATTGCCATAAGGATAATATTGCAATATTTGCCATTCACTTAAAGAAACAGTCATTTTATCTAGTAATAAAAATGTTCCTTAAAGTTAAAATGAGCCAGTTGTTTGTATGCTGACTCAATTATTTATAATTTAAGACAAAATACAGTAGTACTATAGTCGATTACATAATTCTGTCCAATAACCTGGTGATGCTGCAGCTGTAGACCTTCAGATACAAACATAGTCAAATATTTAGTTATTGTATTGTCATATAACAATGTGTAAATAGTATGAATGTATTTTATAATAACAAAAGTGCCAGAGTATGAGCTTTAACAAAACTCTATTCCATTGTTTCCCTGTTTTGGTGAATACTATCTGCCTTGGCGGAGTCTGCACTCTTAGTGTTTTTGTAGTTAATATTGTTTCTAGGAGTGTAAGAAAAAAAATCTGCAATATATCAGAATATATCACTTCACAATACAATATTGATATGTTTAGGTATTTATTAAAATGTAGATATACTGTAGTAAAGGTAAACATTTTTTTAAATATTTTATTTATTATTATTAATGACATTTTTTAAAAAAATAATGATTATTTGAAGCCCTTTTTACTGTCTGAAAGGCAGTTTCTTTGTTGGAAAAATAATGATAAAATGTTAGATATAGACTAACAGAATATGAACATTTGAGGAGGATCTTAAACAGTAACGTCTGTAAAACATAATTTTAATTTTAACAAAGGAACATTTTGTGATACAGCATCAGATCCTATTTTAATAAGATAAAGATGTATTCATAATTGTGCATATTCCTGGTGTAATTTAATCTGTCAGTTTTTGCCAACACACACACACTTCTATATTTTATTGACTTTCTGAACCTTCTGTTCTGAGGGTGTAATGATTCCAAAGTAAAGTATAAAAGTGATACTCCTCATATGACGGAGGAAACATATGGCTTTAGCAAAAAAAAAAAAAAAAATTAAAAAGAATCAAATGTTCCCACAGCAAATATGTGATTTCCAGAGGTCACCTTATACCCAGCTGTTTGCAACACACTGCCGCCAAAAACAACATGTTCTTCAAACACTGGCGCAGCTAAACTAAATATTTATGGCCGCTGAAAGGACAGGGCTGACTTCCAACGTTTGTTGTGCGAGCTGCGATTGCACACACTTTCATTGCAGAGGTAAACTGAGGTCATACGTTTATAATTTGCCCTTTTCCTAATGCTGCCATTGGAGTAAAATAACATTTGAGAGCTGCAATTAGATTGGACTGTGCGATACTTCAGCTAATTAAGTCATATTTCAAGTTCAATAACGATTAAGTCAGCCAGATAAAGGCCAGTGAGAGAGAGGCGAGTGTGGGGCGCAACAATGTGGAAGCTTTTCACAGCACTGGCCTATGGTTGAGACACACAAAAAAAAGCTGTGTTTCTGTGCTCAGATTAACAGATGCTTGATTCTGAGTGTTTCTGACTGTTCTGGTCAGTTGAAAAGGTTGAGTTGTAAATGATACAGTGGGGGTTTGTGTGGAACCGCATGCTGGCATTCACATTCACAGAAGCATGGCATGAAGAGGACAAGACTAACTGCTGGAATTAAAATTAAAAAAAAAAAGAAAAAAGAAAAAGAAGTAAAGTTTATTAGCCACGCCCCCTTGAAGAGGAGGGGAGGGGTATTGTTTTAGGACAGGACCGATTTCCATAAAGTTTCCAGGAAAGGTGTGAAAAAAATCCAGAATAGACTCCATTGAATTTGGAGAATGTAGGTCAAAGGTCAAGGTTGCCAAACATGTGTTTTCACAATAATAGATGAAGGCAAATCAGGAATTTACTTCTCATTCCTGTGTACTCAGTTTTGCATATAACTTATTTTAGCTCTCACTGACATCCAGAACTTGAAGGACAAATTCAAAGACTCTAGGTCAAAGGTCAAGGTCATAATACAGGTCCATATTGAGTTTTGGATATACATTTTTAATCACTCCTCTTAGATGAGAGAATGAGAACTGAAATGAGACAGACAGACAGACAGACAGACAGACAGACAGACAGACAGACAGACAGACATGGACTATAACAGAAAACAAGTGGTGACATAGACTTAGTTACTGTTATTGACAGATAGGAAACCTGCTTCAATATGATGCCATGACCTTTGACCTTGACTGACCTCAAAATGTCAAATCCATAGTGTCATGTTTTGAGAGGGAGTCCATTAAGAGCTAAAATGTTTGAGAGGGTGAGGGTTATGTTGTGCCTGTTTGGTTTTTGTTTTAAAATGCTAACTGAAGGCGTATTTCTTTGTCATAGTCGAAGCAAAAACTGAGGAAATGACTTCATTTTCACTGAGGTTTTCATTCAACAAAGATAAAAAAAAACCCACTGGAAAACAGAAAGGGGAAAAAAATGAATAGTTTCAGAGTTGATGTGGTTTATACGGCAAGAGTGCCTATGAGGATAGAGCAGAAAAAAAAAGAAAAGAAAAATGACAGTATTGTGTAATCGACCATGATACATGGACATGGGGCTGTAGTTTGTTTTCTGAGACAATAAGAGAGTCCATCTATGGGATAAGACATGACTGCAGAGAAACCACATAAGAATTCTTTTTTGTTTTTTAATACAAAGAGTGTCACTTTCTGTTGGAAAGTGATATGAACAGATCGGGATACATGAAAGAACATCTTCTAAACGGTCTTCAACATATGCGATTTTAAAAGTAGATAATTACAAAGACAGAAAAATAAAACAACACGGTCAATGCTCCCTTATGAAGTGGATTTGCTCTTCCATGACACAAAAACTGACACAATTAACAAAGAACTATAACAGGAATATATTAAAACTTTTCATCAGTGCCTGCATGTTTTTGGGGTCAGGTTTTTTGGGACAATGTGACGTGAAAAAACCAAGAATAATAATTTATAAAGCATAATCTTCTGCAAAATACAAAGTTTGTGCTTGTGAGTACACACATAAGGCTTTCAAAAAAGCATGTTTTCACTGTATTAAGTGAAAAAAAATGTGTGTATTTCAATTCTATCTTTTCAATTTGACTTTTAAGTTGTGATATTTTAGTAGTGACATGTCACACATTTGTTTTTTCCCTTTCTTTTATTGACAGTGTTTGTAAATCCATAAGCAAATGACTGTGACAACAACTGATGATCTGACGTTTGTCCTGGTTTTTTTAGACGTGGCGCAGCAAACTACTGCACGTCTTTGACACGTATCTGTCAACATAAAACAACGTCGAACATCTCATACTGTAGCTTTAAAAGTAATAAAAAAAACAGGAAAACAGTTTCTTTAACCACACACTTCGCAACCCACTCACATTGAGCTGGGTTTAAAACTACATATAAGACAAGCAACAAAAACACTTATTTAAGACGCAAGTAATATTTTCAATTATTTTGTAAACTGAAATAAAATGGTCTCTCTATGGAAATAAGGATGGCATTGAAGGCATCATATTTCACTAAGCCCACTTCTATCAGTCCAAAAAGTTTGCATTTAATTTAATTTATATTATATTTCATTTCAAGATTGACTTGATCCCTACAACATATTTCAATTCCTCCTTAATTTGCCATATTTCACAACTAGTTATGTTACGAAATTCTCACATATAAGGTCAAGACGTCCAATAAATATTTCTGCAGTGCACCGTAATTGTTTATCAGCAACAGTGGTTACAATAAAAACTGAAAATATATCCAAACTTTGAGCTGGTTACCCAAAATGTTCAGGTGTTGCTTTAACAGGACAGAGCAGCACGACCAACAACCTGGAGAGGGTGGGGTCTGAAGACAGACCCAAATATTAACTCTTAAATACCCTAATGTTCACCCTTAAATACATAAACCTCCATATTTAACACTTACAGACCTGAATATTAACCCTTAAATACACTCATGTTATGTTATAATATTACAACACTGGGTCTCGCAGGGCTAATACTACATTAGCTTTGGTTGCTAATTGTCTTTATGTATACTCAGATTTCTCAGAAACTCCAGTTAAATGCTTAGATCGCTCATTGCCAATAGTACATATAAAAGTGTCGATATACTGTATTGTGCAGCTCTACTATTGGTAGATTTATTTCTTTTTTTTGACAAATGAAAGGTGATTTAAAGAAGCCCCGACAGGTATTGGCGTGTGCCTTTGGTTTGTCCCAGCAGGCGTCCTTCATCCTGCCCTTTCGGTCCCAGACCTACTCTCTCGCACCAGCTCCAAGCGTGTGAACATCTCTTCCATTATTGCCCTTGACACTGTGGCCGATTGGATTCTTATCTGCCATCTGTAGACCGACGCTCGGCCCGCGCTATCTCTCGCTACAGCCTAATTGAATCTCAAGTGTTGGAAGTGCAGTGATACACTGACCACACTGTGTCACTGCCAATAGATAAGGAGAGCTGGTGGAGGATTGGACCAACCACAATCACGATGGGAACATGTTGATAAAGGGGTGACAAGCGGTTTTGGGTCGGTACTGTGTCGGTGGGACTTTACTCGGATTGAGAGATAATGGATACCCTCCATTACCGGGAAGGTTGTCTTCATACTCAATAATCCAATATCCCATAATCCTGCTGTGTGTAATTTGTTGAAACCAGGGGAAAGTAGGACAAGGAACTGCTGTTTCCCCCTGATTTCGATATTAAAATTCAAATCTATTACATCCCTCACTGCTCTGGAAAGGTTCACGAGATGGGATCTAAAGTTGAACTGGATCATCTTTGGAGCTTCTGCTGGAAACTGATCAGCTCCCAGAGTCGCCTCAGTGTCCTGATTTTATTTGATTTATTTGAACATTAAGAAATGGAAAAGGAAAAGAGAACATACAATAAAAAAAAAAAATAATAATCCTAAGGACATTCAAAAGAAGTGGGTGGAAGTTAACTCTTATAAAAACCCAGGCCTATTGACTTTTCTAATGGAAATCTCCTTCCTCTAAAAGAAAAAGAACACTACATTTGTTAAGAAGATGTGATACACATTTATGTATATATATAAATATGGAAATAATACTCAATAATAATAGTATTAATATGTATTTGTGTGTGTGTGTGTGGGGGGGGGGGGGGAATCGAAACCACAAACAATGAGCCTAATAATGTAATATGGATCCAAAATGACCCATTGTGAACAAACTAAATAAAATAAAATTAAATAACACCTTCACACCCCCATTTCATCCACATATTGTGTTGTTTTAAACTGATATAGACCACAACACTGTTTGAGCTCCTCCCCTGAGTCTGTGACCTTTTCCAAACATGAAACAATGCAGGTAACGGTTTGTTTGCAGAGTGTTCACAGTATATTTAGACAGGGGTATTCCACAGGGATGCGGACTAGCCACTGTAAAGATGCAATTAACGCTTCATGTGGGTTTTAGCCTATGTGGTTTTATAAATACCTACTTGTATTTTAACCGCAATTTACACGACTACATATTACACTACTATTAAAAGACGATTTGATTAGTTAGCACCTCCACCATCAATGACAGGTGTGTGTAGGTGATTTTTTCTCATTAGCTTCCTTGACAACACTGCAAATCAAGATCTTGATCCAAGAGTGTCTTCACTGCTCTTAATGTGAAAAATTACAATGCTAATGCTAAGTACTGTGTCTGTTATAGAGAAACAGAAGATGCCAAACAAGGATATTATAGACACACACACACACACACACACATATATATATATATATATATATATATATATATATATATATATATATATATCAATCTGTCCTTGTCATATTTTGTTCCAATACATGATAAATAATTTCTGATCATTTTATTTGTAAATCAGATTATATTTACTGTGTCCACCATTTGATTAAAAATATGGGATTTTTTTTTACCATTTTTGGGCATTATTCTGTATTTCCGCACTTTTTCAGTCACATAATATTTGAGCAAAGAAAATATCACTATGGAATGGATTCAGCAAAATATTAAATTATTAAATGTCCCTGCATATACAGTATTACCAAACCATATAAAACCTGTAGTATATTTTATTAATCATAGCAATAGAGACATAACTTCCAGAATTTGTCAAATATAGACAAGATATCTGTAAGATTTGTCGGGTTTGGAGGAAAAAAAAAATAACTGATTGAATGAACGGTGAAACATTTGTCAATATAATGCTTCAGTTGAGGAAATAATGACAATAATGCAGATGTCAAGCTGTGTTTCCAAAGCGCAGACAGGGCAGCCCTTAATGTGTTTATTCAACAGCTATTTTTAATATTTGTTTAAAGTTGAAAATGCTTCTATTCTTTCGACCCAGCAGGACGCAATTTCTCAGTTGAGCATGAACATTTATGCACAGTGTGCGGAGGAAGGAGAAACACACACATACTGTACAATATGCATGTTTTTTTTTTTTTTTTTCCCACATTCACAACTGAGGGCTAGCAGTTATACGACATACAAACATGAGGGAATCGCAACTAATGCCAACTCAAATTACAAAGTAGATGTTGGGTTTGGTCGACAGCCAGCGCTCTATAGGACACAAAATTCAGTGAAAGAACAACAACAACAACATGATATTTTGTACCTGACAGGCAACAGGGAGCATTGTCACTTCTGGAGAACAGGGAGACATGAAACACAACACTAAGGGAGGGGAAATGTTCTCACACAGGCTCATCACAGGCAACAGAAACTGGAACAAAACTACAAACTTCTAATAAATGTTCTCATTAATTTGAAAATTTATAATAGGATTCCACACAGTACATCGGCAATGGCTTGTACATCCTGCTTGATCATCCAGGGTATGTTATTTTTGTGCTATTTATATGGAAAGTGACTTTGTTTTTGGTTATTTCTGCACATTTTGTGTGTTTAACGTTACTAAATGTTGAAAAAAATAGAAGTTTGTAATGTTGGTTTATATGTGTGTGTATGCGTATATGTATGTATATATGTATACATATGTATGGACTTGGAAGATTATTATTATTGTAATTAATTTATAGGTTCATAAGCTCCTTTTTGAATATGTATTATGTGTCGTATTGTTTTTGTATATTTTTTTATTTAAATTTTTTTGTTTTTGGCATTCATATTCGAAATAAATTCATTAAAAAAATGCTCTAAAAGTGATGACTCTGATATAACTTTCACCTTACATGTACTTTCCTTGTATCCCTAACCAAATATGGTCACTTCATTAACCTTTAATTTCTGACATAACACACCGAGGTTGACATTTTGAACACGCTGCCCCATAAAGGGTTAATTGTTGCGACATTTCTAGGATATTTCAGAGCTTTCCTGTGTTTTACTACATGTTTTTAACCTGGTGAAGCTGCTGCAGAAGCTTCTCAACAAAACCGTCTTGAATTGTTTCATGCTCCACTGCAAAAAGATGTTGAGTTTTCTTACCTCAAGAGGCCGAATCCTCTCTTTTTGGTCTTTTTGTCTGGATCCTCCACAGAATCGTCTGTTTTTTTCTTGGCTTTGCTCTTCTTCTCTTTCTTCTTCCCTTTAGTTTTCTTCTTCTTCTTGCCGTCCTCTGCATCCAGGTCCTGGCGGGACGAGCTGCTGGCAGGCGTCTCCTGACCGGAGCTATGTTCTGACATGTCGTCGTCTGAGGAACGAGAATAATGTAAATTCAGCAAAATGAAAGTTTAGGTCCGTACGCCACAGCATCGACACGCATCTTCAACTTTAGCTGAAAGTTTTTAAACAACTTACAAAGTTAGCTTCATTGAACTTGATATTAATTCCTTCAGATAAAGATTATCTGCTCCTTTGTTAATGTATTAACCTTGTAAATATGACATTTAAAGATCAAACTGTCTTTTACACCAATTATTTACATATACTGACAGGAAAAGTGGATCAACAGTTTGATGCTTTTGGTTAATGATGGATGTTTTGGGTCTTTGTGGGTTAAATAAGTGCAAATAAACAGTATTAGATAAATGTAGTTATTTCAGAAATAAGCGCGACTCACTGTGATAAAGAAACTTCAAATTCAACTTCCACATCCTTGACAATTAGATCTCAGTTGGGTCAGAGCAGTAAAATATGACAATAATAATAACCTAAAATGAAGGTTTTGTTTTGTTTTAGTGTAAAAAAATAATGAAATTGCATATAAATATTCAGATTAATCTACCATTTTACCAAAAAAAATATAAGAAATAACCTGAACTAATATGACTAATCTGAAATATAAAAAAAAGATTTTATAAATATTCTGCCTGTCAATAAATGTTTTGTGTGATGTTAGCTGTAATTAAGGAAACCTGAGGTAACACATTGTTAACATTTCTCAAGACAATACAAGTTATTTGGATTTTTATCATAATATAATATGTTTTTTCCACTGTTATTCTTTAACTGATCCGGCCCATTTGAGGACGTATTGAACTGAATGTGGCCCCTGAACTAAAATGAGTTTGACACCCCTGTTCCAAAGTCTAATATTGATAGAACTGAGCCTTTGTACTGACCCACAGACACCTTATTAAGATTTTTGTTTTAAAGAATTCATAAATAAACCTTGCGTTGACATTTATCCATGTCCTCATTGTTCGGCTAATGTAATTAAAGGGAAACAAAACGAGTAGATTGATGATTTTCGGAATTACAGTATGTTCACACTGTCCTAAGAAACACGTGGTGGTTTCCTTTCCTTCTTCCAGTCAACATTACACACGTCTGTGGGTTCGCGAGGTAAAGCATTAAAAATATGCTGCTGTAAGATATAAAGTTGTTCTTCCTAAATTGCTGAGTGGATAAAATCATGTAGCATTTCATTAAGGTACTTAGGCTAAGCACTGTCCCTTGGCAGGCCTCCGGGTGTTCTCCAGTGCCAGTTTGTTATAAAGCCTAAGGGATGTGCATTGGCAATGTGGTCTCCAATTTAGAATGGGTATAACGTCCTGGAAATATAATATAACCAACAGTGACAGTCATATTTTAAGTCTTTAAAGGGAGTTTTCTTTGCTTTTGCTTCTCACCGTCTTCAGAAGGTCCCTCGTACGACTTATCGATGGCGTGACGGAAGCTCTGGTTACATCCCCGACCCCGGACCATGTGTGGGCGTGGCCGGTGAAAGGGCACCTGGGCTTGGATGTGGCTCTGTCTGGCCTCCGAGACGGCTGTCTGGAGGCTCTCAAGGGAGCTGGACTTCCAGAGGCCCAGGGTCGGGCCGAGCGCGCCGCTCCCAGAGGGTTCTGAGAGACCAAGGAGACAAAAAGGAGGCGGGATTTAACCAGCAGACAAGACAAACAAGGGTTGTAAAATAAACAAGCCTAGTTGATGTAGGGCGGGGACTTGACTTATGAAACCACAAATAAAGAAAACAGACAGTAAAGAAGACGTGCTTAGTGTCAAGATCATTTACTTTAAGCCTTGTTTTTTTTTTTTTTGTTGTCTTTGGAGTTTACTCAGTTGTGCAATGCATTTTGGGTTGTCCAATATTTAAGCAACAACAGGCCAATTTGTAACAGATGGGAACAGCCTCCAGTCAATCATTTACACATGTTTCCTTTCTGTTTGCTAGTAAAAAAAACAAAAACAAAACAGCTAAGAGTAAAAAAAAAAAAAAAAAAAAAGATTAAAAATTATTTTAATTAAACACAGATGTAGGGAAATACCCAAATAATAATAATCATAATAACCATCATCATCATCATCATCATAATAAAAATACCATATTTTCTGGACTATAAGCCACACCTGTATATAAGCTGCATCCGCTGTATTTTTTAAATTATAGTAAAAAAATAATATACAAGCCGCACCGGGTTATAAGCCACATATATCTATGTTAAACAATCTAATATTTACTGCCTGTACAGAAGGAACTGTAAATGTAGTTACATGTTTGTACCTGGACAGATTTTTTCCACAGCAGAAACTTTACTGATTAAAACAGAACAGAACCAAGAGAAAAAATAACCAGTATTTAACATATTTATCTTAATTTCTCTCATGTTTTAAATCACTTTAATTTTCTTCATCTGTTAATTCCCATAACTCAGTTCCATGAACAAATCTCAGTAAAAACACACTTTTTAAATTAAATTTTTCCGAATATTTAAACTCAACCATCCATTCAGAATGTGTCAGCGCTGACGCATCAGGGGTTAAAGGGTTAAGGTCTTTATCTAGACGTTAAACCTTTCAAACAGACACTTGTTTTAGTAGTTCTTGCCATAGTTGTTTGATAAATGCCAGTTCCCTCTGAGGTTATGGCAACTCTCTCTGGACTGGAACATCTCCTGGAGACAATCCGGCAACTTCCGATTCAACTGCAGTATTCAGAACAACGAGATCATCTAATTTGAGGATATTTAGTTTGATAAAAATATTAGAATATCATGAGTACGATATGCATTTTGGGTCAGTATTAAGTTTCTCTGGGTTTGGTTATAATCATGAGTAAATTTGTCCAAAAACAAACAATTATTTAATGCATTGATCAGTGAAAAGTTCTCTCCTACATTGTCTATTTCTGTGATTTTCTCCAGACTGTGATGATATCTTGCAGTGTTTCAGCTCTTTCCTGTACTTTGACTTAACTGTTGTCTGTCGATTGTCAATTGTGAAATGTCGATAATTCTTTTTTGGGTTTTTTTTGTTTCTTTTTTGGGGTTTTTTTTTGGTCACAGTTAGAAGCCTTTTAAATGTCTCAATGTTTACAGCAACAAAGTTTGCTTTAAAAAAAAAATCGATACTGACTCAAGGCAAAACCTCAAAATTGATGTCGCTTTGATTTTTATTATATTTTTGGGGGTTGTACATCAAGAGGAAAATCTATTTTATTCTCAACTAAATGGGTTTATAAGTAGAATATTTATTCAATGTTTGGATCAGAACCTGGAAACAGCATCACTCCAAGAAGAAGAGTAAGGAGGAAGATGAAGGGAGAGGGAAAAGGAGAAGGAAAATGAGAAGAATAAGGAGAGGGAGATGAAGGACAATGAGAAGGAAAAGGAGGAGGACAAGAAGGAGGGGAAGGAGGAAAAGGAGGAGGATGTGAATAAGAAGAAGGAAGAGAAGGACAAGGAAAGGAAGGATGAGGAGGAGGAGGAGGAAGACAAGGACAATGAGAATGAGAAGAAGAAGGAAAAGAAGGAAGATGGGAATGAGAAATGGGAAAAGGACAAGACGAAGGAAGAGGAGAAGGACAAGGAGAAGAAGGAAAGGAAGGAGGAGGAGGAGGAAAATAAAGAGGAAGAGAAGGGCAATGAGAATGAGAAGAAGGGAGAGAAGGACAAGGACAGTGAGAAGGAGAGGAAGAAGGAAAAGAAGGAAGATGGGAATGAGAAATGGGAGAAGGACAAGGAGAAGGAATAGGAAGGAGGAGGAGGAGGAGGAATATAAGGAGGAAGAGAAGGGCAATGAGAAGGAGGAGAGGGAGAAAGAAAAGAAGAATGAAAAGAAGGAGGGTATGAAAGACAAGGACAATGAGAAGGAGAAGGAGAAGGAGAAGGAGAAGGAGAAGGAGAAGGAGAAGGAGAAGGAGGAGGAGGAAATGAAGGAGGAGGAGGAGGAAGAGAAGGAAGGTGGGAATGAGAAGAAGGGAGAGAAGGAGAAGATGGAAAAGGAAGAGAAGAAGGAAAACAGAGGATGGGAATGAAAAGAAACAAGAAAGGGAAAAAAGAAGAAGGAAGAGGATAAGGAGAAGGAGAAGGAGAAAGAAGATGCAGACGTTCATTTGCATGTGTAAATAAAGTGATTTGTCTTCAGCAGCTTTTATGTTGTGTTTGTCATGTTCCTAAAGCAAGAATTTTTCCTGCTTTTTTAATTTTTTTTAAATTTAATTTGTCCTACATTTAAGAGGAACATATAGAGTCAACATTTGCAATCTTGGCACCACATAAATCGAGGACAAATTTACTGGAAAATTGGGATTAATTAATAGAACAACACATGGTTTTGTAACATTTATGTTCCAAGTATAAGACCACCTGATACCTCAACAATACATGGAGGAAAAAAAGGTTAAAAACCAGAAATATGAAGCTATAAAGATGAATAATATAAGAGAAATTGAAGCAGGCGCATGGGAGAGGGTGAAAAACAGGTCTGGCAGAAATAAGGGGGAAGTAGGTGAAACATAAAGGAGGAGAGGAGCGATGAATGAGGTGGAGTGGTATATGGACAGGTGAAGAGCAGCACTATAGGAGCTGACAGACTCATGCATAAGCAACAGAAGGAGGAGAATAAATGAAGTGCCATCATACAATACTTAGGTATGGCCTCTGACTGGAGAGAAGGAGATGGAGGAGAAGAGGAAGAGCTGAAGGCCACAGCTGATTCAGCAGGAGAGGAGGAGGAGGAATGGTGTGAGGGGAAAAGGGAGGGCTGGGGGGAGGGAGGGAGGCTTAACCCCCTACCATTCTGGGGTGAGTTAGCTTAAAACACCTGAAAGATACCTCTTCAAGTTAGAATGATATCATTTGGAGTACAGATAAAAGAATGGAGAAGGGTAACACACTGGAGTTTGGACTTATTTAACCTCTCTTTCTCTCTCTCTCTCTCTCTCTCTCTCACTTTTTGGGTGAAAACCAGGGTTTGTATAAAGTTGTAATTGATAGACATAGACTAAAAAACACCACTTACCAACAGACCAATGTATATACTATAGGTAATAGTTCAGAACTTTATTGTTAGCATTAGCATTTTTTCTAAAGCATATTACAGAAGGGGATATTTTGGAAATAAACAACTGGCTACATTTGGACATTTTTATAAAATTTTTTTAGAAAGAATGAATGCTTCGAATTAGAGCTGCATAATATATTGTTTGTCAACAGTCAACAGTCATATCACATGTCCTGCAATTATTTACATTTCATTTTTTTTACCTTATATTTTATTTATTCATTTAATATTTATTTATTTGATTTTACTTTTTTTCATTTTTCATTAATCAATTAATTTGATTGATTTTTATTTATTTATTGACTTTTTTTTATAAATTTTTTCATTTTCTTTTAATTATTTAGACTACAATTTTTTATTTGTTTGGTAATAGGGAATAGGGTAGGGGTTCATAATGTGACATTATTTAGCTAAAGGTCATAATAGCTAACAGTACAGTTAGCATTATTTTGCTGAGTCATCGCATCACCGCAATAGTTTCATGTTTTGCGAGAATCTCCCAACTACTGCACACCTACAGTAACATGAGCAGTTAAAACAAATACACTGTAAAAATTAAATTAACAGCATTTCACCAAATCCTCTCATCTTTAAAGTATAATTTTACCATTCTTAACATGATTTTCATTTCAGATTCAGTCCTCATGAAAGGAAAATTGGACATTTAACCTTTTGTGGTATTTATAATAACTGAAAGTCAGCTGTTTTCTAAAACGCATCTGCACCGTCTCATCCCTGTTAAACAGTGACAGGTGCTTTTCAAAGAAGTTTTTTTTTTTTCCTCACTTGCAAAAAAGTTTCCTGTAAAGATGACTTTCTCGCATCATGGCACTCACTGCTTAAGATTTTTTTTTTTTTTGCGATTTCAAGGCTTCAAAGCCCCAAAGTAGAGCGGGGAAAAGGGGAAGTGAAACTGAAGCGGGCGATAGAGTCGAATAGGGGGGTAAAAGTAAGCGGAGCGTTGCTGCCTTTTAAGTCCTAAATTGACTTTCTGAGAGGAAGTGGGATTTATGGGGAATAAGGGGTTATAAATAGAGAGAAGGGGGGGGGGGCGCTCAGGAATAAAACGCTCAATTTGAGAGGCAGGATTTGTGTCACAAATGTAATTATGGCTGTCCAGCTCGCAGCCTGATAGAATTAAGCTCCTTGCCAGAGTACTGCTACAGTATACACAGAAGAGTGGAAGCGCGTGGGCACGTGTGGAGCTACAAAATAAAAGAAATAGGGTGTAAGTATGAATAAGAAAAGTCAGGATAATGCACGGAAAAGCTACTGATGTATGTCCTTGACCACTTCAATGAAATGTGAGGAAAAGTTAAAGCGCCGCTCACTTTGCTCAGATAGTGTGTGTGAATGCGCGTTGGGCTTTGACTGCACTCATTCCATGCATGTCAGGCGTTTGAGGCTGGAGGTAAATGAATAATGAGGGTTTAATAGGATGGATGTGCGGGGGAGAGGTGGCTATCATTGCCAACTCGATCCAATGGAGGGTGAAATCAGCGTTTATCACATATCGCTGCCCGCTGTGCCAGCAGATGCTCTCACGGATCCATTCGCATCATGTCTGCCTGATTGCCACTGATTCAAGCTGGTGCACATATTTGACAAACAGCCTAACAGCCAAACAGGACCAGGACGGCCGGCGATGCCCTTCACAGCTGTAAACCCTCCGACCAAGATCAAACACCGGTATGATCCTGTTGGGCTGCTTTTTGTGGCAAAGTGGGACAAGTTGTTTTAAAAAGTGACATTTTAAGCCTAGATGGACAGAAAAGTCACGAATATAAGGTTGAATCATTGGAACAAAAAAATAGAAAAGAAGTTTATGGATCCATCCAGTCATTTTTGGAACCCGCTTTATCCTCACTAGGGTCATGTGGGTCGCACGAAGCCTATCCCAGCTACTTAAAAGTGGGGTGGGAGATCTTTTTTTGGAACGTTTTGCTTGAAAATCTCTTCACGGTCCCATATCATGCAGTGAAATAGAATGTTTGCAAATAAAAAAACTAATATTTTAGTCCAGTTTAGACGGTGGAATCAGAGGAAAACTCCAGCCAATCATTGTACTGATCATCTTTACAATAATTGATTTGCTGATACGTCCATCAAATATTATATATCAGAATGTTTTAAGTTCTTACATTTCACTGGAAAGTTACTCTTGAAGTGATTATATCTTATTTTAAGGGTGAAGTGACTACAAATATGGGATAATACACGTGGTAAGACTGAGGGGCTGTTTACACAAGGGGGATTGAGACTAAAAATGACAAAATATTTTATTAGAAGTGCCTTTCGTTTACAGGACAATTGAGTTTTTATAAGTTGAAAATGAAAAAAATCTGAAGGTGCATTCCAGAGTGGAAATATTCAAAACTTATGTTCAGTTAATGGTAGATTTTACTGAAAAAAAGTCTATTTTTCTTTGTTTTTTATATCATAACCCTCAACTTTAATCTAAACTTATCAGAAAATTTACATGGATAGCAAATTAATTAAAGAAAAATCCCTGATTTACACTAATATAATACAAAACACAGATGATAATATTATAAATAAATGGAAATATGCTTTAGATTAAAACAAAATGTCATAAAAGCAGTGAAATGCAGCACATCCAGGATATTGCAACATTATGCATTTGCAACCAAATGATAATGTGAAAGCAATATTAACCAGAAAACATGTATGAAATATAACAAAACATGACAGTTGGAGTGGAATTGAGGTTTGGTTCATGCATTAGTGTGGATGAGAAGCAGACACATCAAGAAAGCTCGGAGTGATTTTACTTTGACAACCAACCAAAAGACAAAAAAAACAACTTCAGCTTAGTTGTACAGTGGGGAAAAAGAGGCTAGCGTCCCCACAGCAGCCTATAAACAATACTTCAACTTTTGATTGACGCAAGTTTGAAACTCCATGCGAGTAACGTACACAGCAGCAGAATAATAAAGCTCAAAAATACTGCTGAAAACACAGAACCAAGCAATTATCACTTTCAAAGTGACGCTGGAATTCCTCGATTTTTCCTAATTACGTATGCGCACTGTACCTCAAAGAAGTATCCGTGAAACATACAGTCCACACCTGCTCACATACTGCAGACACATGCACAAACACAACCCGCACAGCAGCACAGACTGTATGTGTGCTTGTGTAGAGGCTGAACGCTGTCATGTCTGTATTGAACAGACAGCAGTGAAGTCTTTGCCTGAAACGTAGCCTCGGGGTTCCACTGTGTTGACAGGCCCTGCAAGGACGAACATCCATCCATGACGCTTGCTTTGTACTTAAAAAATAAATAAAAAAATATAGAAAACTGTCACCTTAAAAGTGGATGTGACACCTGCACCCACACACTGACATAACTAATATTACTATGACCACATAATATGCAACCCAAAGATTTTATTTAGCTGCAAATATGTATTAAATCACCTGTAAATAACACTCTTATATTATTTTATTGTCCCCGGGGGAAAATTTGTTGTAAGTAATAGTGCACAGGTGTCAAACATAAGGCCCGGGGGCCAAACCCGGCCTGCCAAAAGGTCCAGCCTGGCCCCTGGGATGAGTTTGTGAAATGCAAAAATGACACTAAAGATATAAATCAAGTGGGTCAGATCAGTAACATACTCTCATAATAACGTATACAATTCCAAATGTTTGTCTTTGTAAATGCAAAAATGTCAGTGTCATTTTATTGGATTTAAACTAAAATGATCAGTTCACAAAAATACAAGTGACACGAACGAATATGAACATTTTTTAAATGTCTCAAAGGCAACTTTACTAATATTCTGCCTGTTATTAAATGTTTTATGTATGTTTTTTTGATCTACTGTGATCTGAAAATTGTAATTGACATGTGTAAATGACAAACTGAGGCTTAATATTGTTAAAACTGCACGTAGGTTTCTCAACAAATGTCAGTTCGTGTTGTTTTAAAGGATGTTAACATTTTCATCACACAATTTTACTTTTTTCGCTCTAAAACAGAGGAGTTTGGAGTGGATATAATATGTATATAATGCTATTATTTTACAGTACATCAAATTTGGGTTTGACACCCCTGTAATAATGCATGAGTCATCAATGCTGTACATAGAACCGTACAACGCAAAAAAAAACCCATCACTATTCAAGCACAAATAATAGTAATGCAGTAGACGTGTGACACAAATACAATGATATGGCATACTGACACATAGTACAGGATACAGTACCGGTAGAAATACAATTATTACACAGTGCTTGACCCATATTAAAACATATAACATCATAAGAAGCAAAGTCAAGTAATTAAAAAAACCTAAAGTGCTTAACCCACAAAGACCCAAACATCCACCATCGACCAAAAGCATCTACTGACCTCAACTGTTTCTTAATTGTTCATCCATTAATCCCATCAATACATGGGTGGGGGGGTGAGTGGAAAGTCCTGTCTGCAGCAGATCCCTCTATCCGAGACAAATTTCTCCCAAGAGAGACAAATAAAGATACTCTGACTTGAAATAATTACTATAACCTGCAGTTCTTCATGTTTTCATTGGTCATCAGATATGCACGGCCCTGTGGAATGTGCCATTAGCATGCAATTAGCTCAAACGTTTGCGAGGGGTGGGGTTTGTTGTTTATTTTAATGTGGTAGATTTTGAAATACTTCCTGTTCATCTGGAGACACAGACCCACATGACCCACACCACACATCTAAGGTGTTGTTGTCTCTTCACAAGGCGCTCAGTCGTTACCGTAACACATGTACTAGCATCAGAAAGTTGCAGCTCAAGTTGTTATATTGTTAAGTTTTCTGTTAGTCTTCCTGTTTTTTTTTTGTCATTTTTAGTGTCTGGGCTTTTATTTTGTTATATAGGTTCATGTTCAGTCTGTCTTGTTTAAGCTTCCTGTCACAGGTGATTGGCCACGCCCCGTTCATTTAGCCTCAATGTGCACCTGGTGTATACATATGTGTGTTTCTCCTGGGTAGGATGTCGGGACTTATTATGCACCAAATGAGCGTTAGTCTTCTGTCTTGGATCTCCTCGTGTGTGACTTGTTTTTGGCTGATCTGATTCTTATCTGTTGTCTACTCCTCTTCCTCCTTGGAGACATTGAACTCACTTCATACCTGCTGGATTCTCCTGGTTTCCTGAACCCTGGCTCTGACACTCATCTGGTATCTGGTAACGTTTTTTATGTTCTGCTGACTCTGGTTTTGACATTTTCTCTGCCCTGCTCCATAGTTGCTGCTAATGACACATTCCACAGGGCCGTCATCCAGACAGTGACTCACCATTCATCACAATATTACTATTATTGTCATAATAATAAACTGAACTTTAATCAATCGCTACATTTGGATCCGACTGCGTTCTGAAAACCATATCACAAAGTGTGGATCGTGATTTGAAAAACATGAAACAAGTGCAAATAGAAGGTCATGATGCGTGACATCATGGATTGGGATATACAGTACCCCTCTAGCCATCACTTCTGACAGCATCAGCCTCATTCATTGTTGTTATAGTCACAATTTATAATGAACACACACTCAGTCACACACACACACACACATGCAGCGATATAAATCAGGGCACACAGCTCAACCATCCAACAGCGTCTCAGCAGGATCTTAACACTTACTTATCAACTGAACTACAATGCACTCCACAGCAAGCAGCTTTGCAACACACTGGCTGGAAAGGTTGCCACGGTTACAAGAAAGTGCCCCCTCTATCAAAACCGCTGGGGGTGGTGGCAGTAAGGGAAAGTGTGTGTGTGTGTGTGTGTGTGTGACAAGGGTGATGGTGAGTTGCCAAGGAGACACTTTCGCCAACACTGAATGGGGTCTTGTTGCTCCTGGCTATGGTTCTTTAAATGGGGTAAAAAAAATAAATAAATAAATTTAAAAAAAGCCAACACAATCACATCACAAAACACACATGTACGACACAGACGGACACATACACATTTCCATCAGGTTTCCAATCTAAGATCAGACCAGTAAAACCAGCAGCCGTTGTTGTGAAGGCCAATAAAACAGGCCCTAACCTGCCCTGTACTATAAAAATAAAGCTACACAGATGCACACACACCTGTAAAAGAAAGAACTGACCCTGCTCCAATAAAGGTGATTACATTCAATCCAACAGATCCAAAAGACTGAGCCATTACACCAGCCCTTTGTTCTGCGTAACGTCGTTCCAATAAAAGCTACTTAATTCAATAGGAGCTTTTAAAGTTCTTGAATTACAAAAGATACCAAACAATCTCATCTCAGCAAATGGTTATGAACGGTTTTAAGTAAAAAAAACAAAAACAAATGGAAACAACAAACAGTGTTGCATCATGACATTAATCTCCACTGCTTTACATTAGATTAAATGCACGAAATATAGGCCTTTAAACCTCATCGGAAAGCCATGGTGGTATGTCAAGGGTTTAAAAGGCAGCGCCGTCTGAGGCATATGACAGATTGAAAAGCAGCAATAACATTATTATTATTATTTTATTCATGGAAACAATGGATTACAAGGCTAGTTGCATATGAGAGAAGGCTCTCATAATGATAAATCCCATCCACCCTGTAGCAGTAAGCCTTTTTCACTGCAGAATGTTTAAAAGAAGTGGATATTTGTGGTCTAAACAGTTAAATCCAGGGTAATGATGAAATATGAAAATGAAAAATAATGAAAATATACTGGGAAAAACCTAAATAAAAATCCTACCAAGTGTATTTTTTTCTTAAATAAGACATAATCACATAAAGAGTAACCGTTCAGAGAGATATAAATAACTTATTTTTAGACAATAGATCTGAAAAATCGTATTGCAAGATGATGCGTTGACAGATTGTTTTTTTTTTTTTCTTAATTCAAACAGAAAAAAATCTGCCATTAGAACAAATGAAAATGACCTTGTTCAGGTTAACTGATGATGAAATTGTGAAAGATACGACATGGTTATTTAATAAATAGTAATCCTGACAGTCAGATTCAAAGGGAAAAACTACAGTTATTTCAGGGTCCAAATAAAGTAGATAATAGAGCTTTTTTGTTTTGTTTTTTTTCACAGTAGTCAGTGAGAACCTGATATTTTTGGACCAATCATCCAGCAGCACCATTACAATTTAAAGCTGCAGGTAAAAACACCTCAACCTGAAATTACACATGTACCTACTAAAGCTCAGCCTCTTATTCCAAATCAAAAGCCTCAAAATTAAATACAGAAGAGCCATTTTTAGACGCCTTCAGGTAGAGGTGTAGTCATGTCCAGATCTTGTGGCAGAATCTGAACAATCATGGGTAATTACAGCCTATCAGTCACATATTTATCCACCATCCTCTGTCTGATAAGGCTGGTGAGGAGTTAAAATCATCACAAGGTAAAATGTCTACATCCTGAAAAAGCAGATGCGGTACTCTCATGTCCTCTCAGACCACTTGAATTAATATATGCTGAAAGGGAATTATGGAATAGAGTCTAAAAGCACTATCGAGCACTGCAGCTTAAATATACAGCACATTTACATGAGCTTTAACTTCAAGCTATGGGTGATTCGCCTTGATTTTTTTACCTGCCAAGTAATACAGTTGCTACGTTTACATGTTTTTTAATTCTTGATTAATTATTTCGGAATTAAATAATTCAGAATTAAAGCTATTTACTTCATGTTTGGGTGTATTCTGCTCTAGTTAATTGGGCTTTAAGAGCTTGGAGGTACAGAGGGTTCTGATTGAACAGAACGTCTGAAGAAAACGATTGTGTCCACTTCCTGTTTTGTGTTCGTTTCAACTAGCATGTTAGACCAGATACTACATGTGATATTTGTATTTATTTTTGTAATAATTACGACGCAGCAGCTCGACTGAATCAACAATATTAATATGTGCATCATTGCAATGACATCAGGTGCATGTGCAGAACGACAGGAATAATTAGGAATTAGGAAAATCAGAATAAACCTGTGACTATTTGGAATTAATTTTACATCTGGATTATAAATTTTTAACAGGAAGTAGGTATTTACATGGTCATCTTAAAGTGGAATGAACCTATATTTGGAATGCACTGCCTTTTTTTTTTTTTGCTGACAGCGCCCCCTACAGGTTTGGAGCACTTCTGTTCCAATGATGATGGTTATACAGCATTTTTAATTTGCAGATGTTTTCTTGGTTTACGTGGTTTTCTTGTAGCAGAGCATTTGATGATTACTGTACACATGTTTTTTCGTTTCTTGTGATAATTTTTTTCATTTAAGGCTGCAAGATATTAGAAAAAAAAGTGACGTTGCCATTTTTTTTTTTATATATTGTGATATGAACCCCCCCCCCCCCACACACACACACACACACTAATTATAAGAGTATCTAATAAACAGATTAGTGGTGAACAAACATTATCATCTTTATTGTGTGGGTGACTTTCTCTTGTTGGTTTTGGATGATTTTTCTCTTGTTGGTCGCTCATTTTTCAGTCTTGTTACCAGTGACTCCCTCTAAACTGGTTCAGAATGATTGTGATGTGCTCAGTGTGTGTCAGGTAGCCTTGAAATTAAATGAGAAAATCTTGAGCTCATTTGTCTCCTTCGTTGCAGGAACTGTCATGTGACTATTGTGATATCGATGCTCAAACCATATACTGTGCAGCTCTATTTTCATTTGCACCAAGTTAGTTTTTTTTGCACCTGGTTTTGACTTGTGTTTGAGGTTTTGAGTCTGGACCATTTCTGTACAAGCAGCTGTTTTTACCAACTGAGACGCACTGGGCCGTTGCAATGTGTTTAGTCCTTGTCAGCCGATTCCATTCGTCCTTGACTCAACGTCTCAGTTAATAGCAGTTTACACCGCTCAGCCTTAGTTTATCTCCAAGTATAATTTACAACCTTGAAGTATTGATTCTTGACTTAGTTTTGTAAGCATTTAATGTCTGGAAGATCTATGACGGCATCAGACATGACTTCAATAAATTTATGCATTTAATATATAAAGGAGGAAAGTTAAAATGTTTCTAAACCAAATGTATAATCTTAACCTTCTACGGGACGATGTCACGTATGAATGTCGCTTAAAAAAAATAACACAATAACACAAGCCTCTAACCAATCATATTGTACCATACATTTTAAAGAATTTAGAATCTAACTAAATGCACTGCTTTAGATTTTTGTGGAGTTTGAACCAAATTTCATTTGTAGTCGTCCATTCAACCTTACGTTTGTCAATTTTTCAGAATTCATAACTAAGTATATTTTTGGTATTTCAGAATCATTCTGAAATTAAATGTTGTAAGTGGTTTTTGAGGTCAAATATGTTCATGGATAATGACGGCATTGTTCTTCTATTAGTTGTTTTTTACACGAAAAAGATATAAATACAAGTCATTTATAAATGACGGTACCACAAAATAAAAGTCAAAGGTCAGTGTTTACTTTAGGCTTGAAATACACTTAAAATCATTGATTTTTGATTTTTCTTTTTTAATTCATTTCCTAAATAAGTCCCATAGAGGGTTAAAAAGTTCAAACTTCAGGAACAATTACTCCTTACTGTCATGCCAATAAGAGTACATTCCCATTGCTGTTATAGCCAATCAAAATTCCACTTCAATTTAGGAGCTGTCCAATAATTACACACCCCTCTGTCACCGTTCGTATCCACTCTTCTATATCAGAGGCAGGAGACGGAGCTGGACGGAGGCGCTGCTCCTGCTGTAATTGTGTTTAGCTGTTTAGATGTATGAGAGGATGGGGACGTATGGGCTGTATGTATTTAGCCTCCAACGAGATGAATGGCTTTAATAAGTGGAGGGGACTTAAAAGGCCATTTCATAATTACTGCTTACCTCTACTGGATTAGAGCAGCATGGCGGGGTGGCAGGGTATGGATGAGGGCTGCAGCAGACTGCGTGGAATGGGACATGTGCCATTTGTAAAAGCATGAAGGCTCATGTTTGTGCAGTGAGGGAGAACTGTAGGGAAAGCCTGGAGTGAAGGTGGAACTATTAGCCTTATGGTAAAGTCAGGATATTTAATCTAAAGTGCACTAATGCACCTGAAATGAAGAAAAAAAAAAAGAGTGGTTGCACCATGTAGAATATTGAACATATGACATTTTAATTTGGGCTCCAAGGCTGTTTCCAGAATCAAATGTTGACATTATTTAAACTATAGATAAAGTATATAGACCAGGAGTGTCAAAGTCATTTTAGTTAAGGGGCCATATTAAATCAAATTGAATCTCAAGTCAACCAGATCACTGAATTAACGTAATAATATATAAACTTTCAGAAAAAAGAAAGAAAATGATGATGATAATGTTTACATCGACCAACTATCCTTTAAAACGATGGGGATAACATGGAAAAATTTAAGAAAACTGAGTGCAATCTTAACATTATTATGTCTCAGTTTATCATTTACACATGGAAATTATAAGTTACAAGCTCACAATGCGTCAACAAATGCACCAAACATTTAATAATAGCAGAATATTGGTAAACTTACACTTCAGATGTTTCAAAATGTTCATATTTGTTCAGGTTATCCATGCCCGTGTGAAATGATAAGTTTGTTTAACTGTAAATACAGTTACATGACAGGAAAATGTTGACATTTACACAGAGAAAAATGTGTAGTTTTGAGTATTTATATGTTATTACGACAGTGTTTTACTAATCTAACCCACTTGAGGTTAAATTGGTCTGTACAGTGTTTTGATCCTGAAATAAAATGATCTTGGACAATAACCCGATTCACTTAAACTGAAAGAGTGGCTCAGGGAATATGAGGGCTCCACACAGTCCACATTGACAATATAAGGCACAGGTGTTAACAAGTATAATGTTGCCCATGTTTTGTGCCAATCTCAATTTTGTATGACAACTTGTTCTTAAATTAGAGCCAATAATGTGATTTTGACCTTTCTGCTTGATGCGACCTTGACCTTTGACCTTTGATCATTTCATGATAGTCGCTGGTCTACAGTATCGGTAAACCAGTATCAGTAAACCAGCACTGATAAACCAGTACCAGTAAACCAGTATCAGCAAATCAGTACCAGTAAATCATTACCAGTAAATCATTATCAGTAAACCAGTAGCAATAAACCAGTGTCAGTAAACCAGTACCAGTAAACCAGTACCAGTAAATCATTATCAGTAAACCAGTAGCAATAAACCAGTGTCAATAAACCAGTACCAGTAAACAGTACCAGTAAATCAGTACCAGTAAATCCTTATCAGTAAACCAGTACCAGTAAATCATTATCAGTAAACCAGTAGCAATAAACCAGTGTCAGTAAACCAGTACCAGTAAACCAGTATCAGCAAATCATTATCAGTAAACCAGTATCAGCAAATCATTATCAGTAAACCAGTATCAGTAAACCAGTATCAGTTTCTAAATCAAATCCATCCATCATTTCCTTCCATCGTCCGAAACAGTCGTTAACAGCAAATAGAGGAATAACACACAGATGGACGATGATCAATCAGCTTAAATTGGTGCAATGTGTTGACTTTCATCTGAAATAAATAAGGACACATCGGATGCTAAGAGCGAACGGAGGAAGAGAAAAGAGTGGGAGGCAAATAGAGTGAGGTTGGGAGCGACAGGCGCGCTATGAAAACAAAGCGGAGGCTTCAGCGCTGGCAGGCGAAGCGGCCTCTTTTAAAGACTCATTCTGCAGAAACAAGACGGATGCGTCTGTGCTGCTGCAGGGGGACAAGGCGTTAGCAGGGAAACACCAAACACCATCACTGCACTGGGAGGGAAACTGACGCTGACCGTGACAAAACACTGGGAATCACACAAGCACAGCCTGCCCACAATCACAGTTTGACCTTTTTTTGGTCTTATTTCATATAGATTTGATAGTGTTTAAAGCAGGGGTGTCAAACTTATTTTAGTTCAGGGGCCAATATGATCAGACAAGAAAAATAATAACATTGAAAAATAAAATAATGTTTAGATATATAAAGTTTTCCTCAAAATGTGAACAACAACAAGTTTGACATGTCTTAAGAAAAGTGTAATTTTAACCATTTTCTGCCTCAGTCTATCAGTTTGTCATTTGCACATGTGCAGAACAACTTATATTTCAATAAAAAATGCACTAAACATTTAGTAACAGGAAGAATATTTGTCAAAGTACAGTTAGTTCTCTTCAGATATTTCAGCTGGTTCATATTTGTTCAGGTTTTTGTAAAAAAAAGATGGTTTGTTAATGTCAAGATTATCATATAATTTGACATTTTTTACATTAAAATCTGTATTTTTCATTATTTATATGTAATTATGATCTTATTTTACTGTTCTGACCCAGTTGAGATCTAATTATTCTGTATGTAGAAGCTGAATTAAAATAATTTTTACATTGTTAATATCTTCATTGTTATTCATCCTACGGGCCAGATTGGACCCTTTGGCGGCCTGGATTTGGCCCGCAGGCCTTATGTTTGACACCTGTGGGTTATACACTGGGAAAAAAAAATCCAAATCTTACAAGTCAGTTTATCCCTCTATACCATCCATCTATCCATCCATCCATCCATCCAATCACACTTAAAATAAATATAATCACTTAAATAGGAACTGTCCAGTGTGCTACAGTATAAGAACATATTTATAACAGATCTGTAACAACTTATTGAACAATTCTGACCTGGATCAGTTTCACTTCTTCCATTGACAGATTATTTTTGTGCTTAATTCAAGCAAAAAAACATATCTTGTGTTATTATTTTGTTAAATTTGTGTTTCTAGAGGCAGTTTTTTCCAATCTATATACCGCTACCACAGCTTCTTTATCTTCAGGCGGCATCGCTCGCCCATCTTCTCCTATCCTCTCTCACTGCCTCTGAGAAAATTCATTACAATCTTGGGCATTTTTATGCGTCTGTATGATTTTTTTATTACTTCGTCGGACCAGATTTCTGTTAAAAGCATCCCTTCTTTCATTCTGTGCGATGCTGTTGCTAGTTCTTCCATCTTCCAGCGCTTTTTTGGAGAGGACTTGGTTTAATATAATAAATCTCCTTGATTATACAAAGCCTGCGGACCTGTTGCTGCGTAAGTGTCTGGATTCTTAACCCATAAAGATCCAAACGTCCACTGCTGACCAAAGTCATTCACTGGTATAACATGTTAAAGAACTGTTGATCCACTAATTATATATATATATATATATATATATATATATATATATATATATATATATATATATATACACAACAATTTACTTTTAGATAATAGATCTTGAAAATATATGGATTATATATATGGATTAATTCTGGTTGTGCTTAGTGACTCGGGATTTTGACTTTTTATCAGATAATTGAAACTTTTTATCCAATAGTTTAGACTTTTTCTCTTGAAGTTTTGAATTTTTATCACATAATTTTGACGTTTTATCTGATAGTTTTGACTTTTTATCACATAATTTGGCCTTTTTATTCCATAATTTGGCCTTTTTATCTCATAATTTGGCCTTTTTATTGCATAATTTAGATATTTTTCACATAATTTTGACTTTTTATCTCATAATGTTGAATTTTTATCTCATAATTTTTACTTTTTATCGTATAATTTGGCCTTTTTAATGAATAATTTTAACATTTGATCTCATAATTTAGAAATTTTAGCTCATAATTTGGATTTTTTGTCACATAATTTGGAATTTTTATTGCATAATTGACATTTTATCTCATAATTTCTTACTATTATCACATCATTTCTGCTAATTTCTAATTCTACAAAAATGAAAGAGGGTTACTTGCCTAGGGCATGAAATTGACCAGAACCAGCCCTTGGTTGATCAAAGACATGGAATGGCAACAGGTGTTTTTATGTTCAGTTAATAATACATTTTGCTGAAAAAGTCACATTTTCTTACATTTTTTTCTGCTTTTTATATAACAGCAATCAACTTTAAATGTAACTTATATGAGCATCTACATGACCAGTGAATTAAATCCAGAAAAAAAAAATTACGATTCTCCCTAAAGAATGCCAAATCCAGGGCATCACATAAGGATAAATGGGAATAAATCGCTTGGGAAAAGTACAACTAAAATAGAGAAAAATCATTTGGGAACGGGAACTGCCATAGAAATAGCCCTGGGTCTTAATGGGTTAAGCTAAAGCAGAGAACACCACAAATAAACCCATGAGGTGCATGATGGCTGAGAGGCAGGATTGCAGTAGAAACCTCTCAGTTTTTCTATGAGTGTGTGTCAGCGTGTGTGTGTGTGTGTGTGTGTGTTTGCTGGATGCGTTCCCAGGTGTGTTGTAAGAGGCCAGCCTGCTGCCAGGGGAGATGTTAGACTCTGAGGGAGTGAAATGGAGGGATGAATGAAGGGATATATGTCCATTACACCTCTGGCTGCCAACCATGAAGAGCGCACACACACACACACACACACACACACAAACATATATATATATATATATATATGGGCTATTAGATGCTGCTTTGGGGTTGACTTAGTAGACGAAACTCAGAGGAGCATGTTCACCATAATCATATAAAACTGGAACAGATACAGAGCTACAGAGGATGGTGAGAGAAGAGAAAGGACTGTAGACGAGAGAGAGAGAGAGAGAGAGAGAGAGAGAGAGAGAGGATGAAGAAAAAAAGGATCATCCTGTTGAAAGGAACAGAATGAAAGTGATTGTAAAGAAAGAATCGGATGCACAAGATGAGGAGGGAGAAGAAAGAGAGATGAAGGTTTGGAGAGGGTACAAAAATGAGGATGAGCTTGGCGACAAAGAGTAGGAGACACAGAGAGAGCGAGAGAGAGAGAGAGAGAGAGAATAATCAAGAGAGGAGCGATTGAAAGAGTAAAAGTGGTAGTGAAGATGAAAGCAAGGAAGAAAAAAAAAAAAAAACAGTCTACTGCAAGCCAGAGAGTCCTAAGACTGGAGAATCATGAGAAAAGAGAGAGAGTGGGACAGCTTTAGTACGTGACAGAGATAAAGATGCAGCAAAAGGAAAAGAGAGAGAGAGAGAAAGAGAGAGAAAGAGTTAGAGGAGTGAAGCGCTCCTCGCGGCGGTTCTAGCCAGAGAGAAAAAGGGTTTTAGCCAGATTAAAGAAGCCAGGCAGGCCTCTTAAGACCATCCGCCTAATGAAATATGTCAAAGCCCATAAAGAAACACTGAGGCCATTTAGGATGGGGAGGTGGGCTGGTGGAGGGAGGGTTAGTGCAGGAAGCCTGGCGAATACGCCGCGTCAGCAAAAAATGAAAACCACGCAAAAGCCCTGTCAATACGCATTAGCCGAGATGTCAGCGAGAGAGGGGATGAAGAAGAAAGAAAAAAAAAAAGAAAAAAGAAAAAGAGGAAGGAAGGAATGCAGCTGCAGAGAAGTGGATCGCTTTATTTATCATGGACCGTAAGGCTTATGGGTGCTGATCAGAAATGCCAGGGAAATCATAGGGGGAGGGAGGGAGTAGGAGTAGGAGGTGAAAGAGGGAGGAGGGAGGAAGGTGGAGGTGAAGCCACTTGTGGGAATGCTGAGTGTGAGGGATTTGAGGTCAGAAACGGAGCTCAGCGCCATTTGTATTCCAGCTGCAACAGGCTAACTTGTCCGTTGCAGGTGGATTTAAGAGACCCCTGCATGTGTGTGTGTGTGTGTGTGTGTGTGTGTGAGTGTGAGTGTGTAAAAGAGACGTAGAGAAGGAAAGGAAGCCAGACTGTCTCTGAATTCACGACTAAAAATGCTTGTCATGTCTCTTTTCTTACACACCCCTTGTTGAATTTTTCCAAGTCACTGTTGCAGCTGCAGTAAATGTGATGCCATAGACCAGGGGGTCAAACTCATTTTAGACCAGGGGCCACATTCAGACTAATATGGTATAAAGTGGGCTGGACTAGTAAAATAATAAGATAAAAAAAAACATTATACAAGGTTCCTACAGCTCAGGGCAGATTAAATTCAATTAAATAAAGTACAATAAAGTACAAAAGTAAAAAGTAAAACAGCATTTTTTTTCCCATGAATGCAAGAATACTGAAGAGTTTCAAAAATATCTAAAATAAAGCCTTTAAATGTGAGTTACTGTGTAAATAATGTGTTTGATCAGGTCACTGGGGAGGGAATTTAGGGGGAAAAAAAGTCACAATTGAGATAAAAAGTCATGAGATTTTAAAGAAAAATTACAAATGAGATTTTAAAAATGCATAATTTTAAGAGACAAATTCAAAATTGTGAGATGAAATGTTAAAATTGTGAATTTTCACTTGAATTAATGACAAATTATAATTTTTCAAGATCTATTGCATTGAAATATGTTCTTATATCTCACTGAAAACTTACTCTTTAGGCGTTTATGTCTTATTTTAACTCTGTAAAGCCTGAACCATTTACTTATTGACACAAAATTCCAGTTGTTTGAAAGTGGAGCCTTTATTGGTCCATCTGAAAACCTCAAAACATTTTTCAAATATAATTTTCCATGTATGAGTTTCAATATTTGATACAGTGGGTCTCAATGCTCGAATATTATTAGATATTTTTTTAATATATATATATTTTTTCCATTTTTTAATGTTCAAATAAATCAAATAAATCAAATAAATCAAAGTTGACAAAGTTCTGCTTCCTGACAGTCTTGTCATGTCACTGGAAACGTAAATGAATTCATCCCTCTGGTGGATTATCTTTGTATTGCATGTATCTAATTGTATACATCAAGTTTTTCAAGCAAAAATAAATCACATTTGGCATTATAGAGTTAATATTTGGACTAGAAATAATAAAAATACACTTGGTAAGATTTAGATTTTTTCCCATTGCGGACATGTCACTAGTTTATCACATGGCTACTTTCCAGTTAATCTTATTAAAATACATATAATTTAGCCCATTTCATCTTTTGAGGCAGATCATTTATAACACTGGCATTTATATACACCAGAGTTATCGAACACTTCCGCTGAGTAGACACTTTTGTTCTGTTTGGATGGATTCCCTTTGTGTCCATACAGATAAATCCTATTGTAATTTGCAATTGAAGTATCCATTTATTACATAGCACACACTAAAGCTGCCAAAAAAAGTTATGTAGAGTAGTTGTACGAGCTGCAGTTTGAACAGTGACTCAGTAATAAGAAAGAAAAACCTAAGAAAATAAAACAAGACGGAACAAAGTGTGAAGAAATTACTGAAAAGGAAGCCATTGTAATGCAATATGGCTCCTGTCAACTGGGTGAGGATTGAACAGTGTGGGCCTGCTGACCTGGACGGCCATAAAGCAGCGAGAGCTCAGACACTAAGTGCTCCACAACTCAACTTTGTCAGCCAAGGGAGAGGAGAACAGAACAGAGGGAGCAGTGAGGAAATGCTTGAGAATAGATAAGAAAGAATGAGAGGGAAAAAAAAAAGAGAATTATCAGAAAGTTAAAGGGATTTTCCAGAGTTAAATTCATTTTTAGATGATTGGGAGAACAGTACATACATATAGATGACATCAAAATCACAACATTTGGATGTACAAAGACTAATTTTGATTTAACCAAAGTGTGTTAGCATGGAAGTGAGTCGGGCAGGGGTGTCCTCTTCCTCTTCCATTACACCTGGATACCATTGCATCATTATCATTATATTAAATAAGCTTATGCTTCATCCTACTCCTTTTTGGACATGTCATTGTGTATTTTTATTATTATTGTTGTTGTATTGATTATTGTTGCACTCTGCACATGTTCAAAATAAATCATTCAAATCAAATCAAATCAAATCAGTCTGATGAGGAGCGGATTATTAACTCTTTAAGTGTCAACGCTGATGCGTTCTGAATGGATGATTTTGTTTAAATATTCAGAAAAATTCAACAGTTTTACTTTATTTTGTGCATGGAAAAGGTGCCAAAAAGCAAGAGGTGTTTTTTTTTTTTTCCATTATTTTATTTCAGCATTTTTTTTTATTGCTGTGACCAAATGTCAATACTAGTTTTCTTCTTTAGTAATTTTTTTTTTCAAAAATTTTCCACATTATTTGTCATTTTGTAAGTATTTATTAGTTTTTGTTCATTTTGTTTCTTTTTCTACATTTTGGTTCTTTTAATTTTTGAATTTTTCTTTGATTTTCTGTCATTTGTGTCTTACTTTGCTCATGTTACCAATTATTTTGTTAGTTCTCAGGAGTTAAAGGGTTAAACTGAATCACATGGAAGAGGGAAATATCTAAAACATGCAGGACACCGGCCCTCGAGGACTGGAGTTTGACACCTGTGGAGTAGGGAATGTCTTTTCGCCGACATGAAACGCAATTTTTAGACCTCTTCTAAAGTTCTGAACAACATCACACTTACAGTACATAGTAGTAAGTAGAGGGTCCTTAAAGGCAAACACACATGTCCTGAAGTCTTCATGTTGTCCAGACTTACTTATCTTAATTAAACCATGTACCTTTCTGGACACAGCAGATGTCTTTAACAGAGTTACACGCTGTGGAAATGCATAATTTTAAAAACAACCTGTTACTACAGTAGGCTAAGCTTTGCTGTTGCATACATCTTCATTTCAATTTCTAATGAAATACTAGACCATATAAATATATTTTTTTAAAGTATACAACCAAAACTGTGTATCTCTGCACTCGGACTTCCTCCTGAAGACGAATGGTACCGACCGGGGTGGCAGTTGGTAGAGAGGGTCGCCCAATGACTAAAAGGTTGGTGGTTCGCATCCACATGTCAAAGTGTCCTTGGACTTTGGCTCCCAGTAGGACTGACACAACCTTAGAATACTAATGGATGAATGTGAGGCTAATGTAAAGCGCTTTGTGCTCCATGAAGGTGGAAAATCCAGTTACAATTTACCATTTACTGCCTTGAGATCAGTCAGTCTGGACACACTTTCTGACAACATGCGAAAAGACATGCCCTACTCACTTCCATGCTAACACAGTTTGCTTCATTGTAATTCAATGTACATCCAAATGGTGTGATTTTGATGTCAACTACAGTATATGTATGTACTCCCAATCGTCTTAAAATGTAGCTAAAATTAATTTTATTCTGGATAATCCCTTTAATTTGTTTCTACACAGATACTGGCTTCACTCCTAAATGAAAAAACAAAGACAGAAAAGCAGTGTTTCAGAGTTTGCGTGTTTGTTTCCATTACTCACCGCTCCCTTGGCCGACCAGTGATGCGACGTTGCTTTCATCGGCAACTATAGAACACAAAAACACACAGAATTACACCACATATGAATAGCTGCTGCACATTTCAGGCATGTAAAGCAACAAAAAAGAAGAAGAAAGAAAAAAACAAAGCACCGTTCGAGATCTGTGTGCAGCTTAAAAAATGGTTATACTGGGTTTTTGGTGGTGATGGAACACAAATGACTCCCCGCAGAAGTGTTACAGGAGGCAAGGCATGTGTCAAAATGAGACAGACAGAGAGGAAATGAAACAAGAAGAAATATAAGAAAAGCAGAGGAAAGAGGGATATTGAGACTGTGAGAGAAATCAGAAGAGATAGAGAAGAGACAATGAGAGAAATAATAACAGGAGAAAGATGAAAATAAGAGCAACCCCCCCCCACCTTCCACCATCTAATCTAACTAAATAGGCTTGCGACCAGCCAGCAGCAATGCACCATGGGATACAATAATGGGTTTTCATTACATTGCGATTTCTCTTAAATAATCCTTTTCATTTTTTATGAGGTCAATTTTCCCAGCGGACATATGGGTGACGGAGAAAATGAGCAGAACTGGAGTCGAGGGGTGGGGTGGGGGAGTGAAAAAAAAGTGATGAAGAGTGAGTGAAGAAGAAATTACAGATGTGAGCAGGGTGAATGGGTGTGTTGCAAAAAAACACAACCAAAAAACAAACTCAATAAAGTGAGAAAAAGGCTGAAATCAAAAGAGATTGTTTCATAAAACGCAGCAGAGACATGACTGTGGTAAAAAAAAAAAAAGGGGAAAAAAAACAGAAAATATACCTTTTTTTTCTCCCTTGTGCACACGTGGCTGATAATATAAAAATTAAATACTTTAAAAGTTGGGGGTGGGGGGTGGACTATTCCAGTCGACGTGACCCTGCAAGATAATGTAAAGCTTCTTTTTCTGGGGAGGAAAGATAAAAGTCTGCATGGCCAGCAGCCAAGTTTGTCTCCTGCCAGAGTAGAAGGTTGAGAAAAAAAAAAAAAAAAAAAAAAAAAAATATATATAAAATAAAATACAAAAGTACAACCCTTCTTTAAAGCTCCTGTCAGTTTTCTTATATATGCATCAATTACTGGGTAATGCATACTGTCAATGTATTTACACAAACCTGCAGATGCATGGTAAGTCAGTTTAATGCTATGTGTCTGGCATATCTGGGGGTGGGGGTGGGGGGGTGGGGGGGGGGTGATGGAAGGACAGAAAGAGCAAAAACTGAAACAGAAACACTGTGAGTCTGAGCTTAAAGTGTGTGTGAAGATTTATAGATTTATCTCCAAATGCATTATACATGTGAGAAAAAAGTAGATAAAAATGTATGTGTGTTTCATTTTTAATGGTTGTTTATGATAAAATGTGTATGAAACCATTTACAAATATAGTAGTGAATTGTGTTACCAAAGTTTGGGAACCCCCCCCCCCCTCCTCTAAACCCACCCATACTTTGCAGTGAGACCCACTATTCCAACTGGGACTAAAGTCATTATATAAACTCTCCAAAGACACCAGACCCACTTTACAAAAGCGAGTGTTTACCTTGCACATAAAAGGCACTGCTCATCTATTGCTGCATCGATCAGTTTGTTTGTCTCATTGTGTATCTACTGTGTTGACGTCCTTGAGGTGGAATGGTTGGCTTCAGAGAGACCCTTAAGACTACCGGGTCACTGGAAAAAGTCTGAAGCACTGAATGCAATATAGGTTGTTGGGTTTTTTTGCTGTTAAAATACATTTTCCTACTGTTTGAAGGCCAAACACAGGAAAAAATGACAAGTAAAAAATACATTTATACTAAATATTGTTGCTTAAAATAAGATTTTTAAGATATATTGTCTAAAAATAACTTTATATCTCACTGAAAAGTTACTTTTTAGGTGATTCTGTCTTATTATTTTATCTATTATCTAATTATGTGTTGAGATATTTGGACTAGAAATGAGAAAAAAATACTCTTGGTCAGATTTTTTTTTTCCCAGTGCAGTATCATCTGGATCTTCATCATATGGACAATTTAGTTTACATTTAGACTGCAGCCAAATCATATTTTTTGCCCATACGTGACCTGACATTAATGTGTTTTGGCGTCAATTCAAATCCAAATGAACAAGTCTAAACTTTATTTTGATGGTCGCCATACTTAGAGTCTTTTATTGTAGTATAATATATAATATTACATAATGTTATACTATAATATTACAATATAGTATAATATAATATATATGTAAATATATAATATTATATAATATTGACTATATTCGAGAGCAGAAATCAGATTTTGTTCTATTGGTACTTTTTCTTCTTTGCTTTTTTTGCTTGATATTTATTTATTTATTTATTTATGCAAATCTGCCAATGGAAGAAGTAAAAATTATCTTGGAAAAACTAGTTCAGCTACATTTCTTTGCAATCTGTTGTGTATAAATCATTTCTTATATCTCAATGAACAGTTCCTCTTTAGGTGATTCCATCTTATTTTAAGTGTGAGAATATATTTAGACTAGAAATGAGGAAAAATACACTTAATATGATTTAGATTTTGCATTTTTTATTTATTTTTTTGCAGTGCATTACTTAAGTTTCGGTGCCAGTGCTCCGGTGTGTTTTTCCACCTTAGCCGAAACAGCTCTGGCTTTTTAAGAACAGAGAGCGGCGCTTATTTTCTCAGTATTAATTCTGTTCTGTTCGGTTCATTTTACTCACAAATGCAGTACAAAGCTGGTATTAAAAAAACAAAAGAGTTTTGTGAAATGGGACACCGTGAGAGCGTGAAAAGTAGAGGCCCAGACGCTAAGGAAAATACAGTTACACATCAAGGCAAGACGACAAAGACGGGCTGAAATCCTTAGAGTAAAGGTAAGGATTTTCTTCAAATTAAACCTCAAACCCACTTCTAAAGCCTTCAGATAAACCATAACAGTAAGTCGTAAAAAAAAAAATATATATATATATGAAAATTTCAGTTTTAAGCCCTTATAGTCAATTATATTCATAATTCGACATATTTCAGATACCAACTGCTGCCTTATGTTGTTTTTCTAAACTTTGTAGGTTATTTTTCATAGCTATTCCAATGCCATTCAACAACTGAAGGCTTCTTCTAACCAAACTACGGCCTCATTTTTAACCCTTAAGGACCCAGTGTGACCCACTGTTCCCAAATGATTGTTTCTCTATAGTCAATCTCTATTATCTTCTGTATTTTGTGGGGGTTTTTTGAGTAAAAAGCGCATATTTTATATTATTTAACATGTAGATGTTCATACAAGCACAGTTTCAAGTTGAGGAGTATTATATAAAAAGAGAAAAAACTGTAGAAAATATGACTTTTTCAGAAAAATCTTTCATTAACCATTGATCTAATTGCATTGGAGTTTTACTGATTAATCCAAGAGTGTTTCCATATTCACTACGGAGTGAAAGGATGATCAAATTTATTTGACACCATTTATTTATAAAACTAGTGGCTCAACAGGGGTTAAACAGTTTACATCAGTAGATGATTGTGGTAAATGGTGGATGATTACGACTTACAACATGACATGTCATTGATAACATACCCTACGTACATGCAACTTTCTGGTACTTGAGATGTTGTAGTTTAGAAGCTTTATTGGTTTATTGGTGTAATTCCACTCATATCTGTAATAGACTCTGGAGAAGAAGACATTTTAGCAGAATTATAACATGCAATAAATTGTAAATCTAAGCATTTTGAACAAATGAGCAAAGCATATTTTCAAATCTTGTTATTGTCCAAATCAGGAAAAAAAAAATAAGCACAGAGAGAATATTTTAGGCTTAGGATTTAAAGAGTTAATTTACAATTTATATTATGCCTTAAACCTTGATATTGTGATATTATATTTATCTTGGTTTGTCAAATTATGTTTGTATGACTGGTTTGTGTGTGTGAAAATGATAAGTGAGGTGAATTGATCCAAAGAACTAGATTTTTTTAAATATATTTTTTCATATATTATGTTGACAGGGTGTTAAAATATAGATTGTTTTCAGCCAAAAAAAGTTTTACTTCCTCCCACTCCTTTTCGAATGTGCAAATGAAGCAAAGTTTTGTTATGTTTTATTTTTTTTAATTTTTTTTTTGAGTGTTGTATATTCAAAAATACATTGAATTGAATCAATCAATCAAAAACTCTGGTGTCCCCTGGTGTGTAAAACAGACAATTAATGGAACAAAGAAAATAAATGATTGCATGACTATTGCACACTCATTAATTCGATATATTGCACAGCCCTATTTCTTATGATATAATGCTCGACCAAAACTGCAGGATGAACATGTACCCAAAGGTCAATTCATTCATTTTCTTATCCTCGTTGACTTTCATCCTACAGAACCAAAAACGGATCTTTAACAAAAAAAAAAAGAGACAGAAATATGAGGAAGTTCTAAAGCTGGAAACACAAAGTGGAGAGCTATGCATGATGGGAAGAAGGAACATAGTGAGAAAGAATGAGAGAAACATGGAGAGACGCAATAAGAGAGTGAGGAAGTGAGAGCGAGTGTGGAGATAATGAGACAGAGGCAGAGGCAGTCAGTGAGAATGAACTGCCGGAGATGTTTTCACAGGTTTTCAAACTCAGCTTTTGACCTCTGACGTCTGCAAGTGGAGAAGAGACCCGCTGGGCTCTGGAGTCTGGTTCGACATCATCACTGTTGCAGCATTGGGTTTGGCCGCCTCACAAGCTCAAATAACCGCTCTGACTTCCATCTGCATGTCATACAACTCCCACATTTAATTAAGCTCCTTTACCGTGTCTGCTTTCTTCTGAGCCTCATTTTCTTTTTGAGTCACTGTGCACAAAATTACAGCCTAAAAACACTGCTGCATTTCCCCCCCCAAAAAAACATAGTCATTTAAAAGTCAAAGAAAGTCAAAGTAAAACTAAGCACTAAAGTTTCACTGCACTTTACACATTTAAAGCCAATCCATACAGGGCATTTTCCAAAGTGGAGCACAGCTTTTTAGACTGATAAATGCATTTTCATATCTTGTGGCATGCATTAGTCTCCATTATTGCGAGCGCAGTTCCAAAAATCTACTTTCAGAGACTCTCCTGCTTTTTCATGACAGGAAATTATGCACCCACTGACATAAGTAAATCCATGGCTAAAAAATGTGGAAAAAGTGTTGGAGGTACCATCACCTGATTGTCTGTGGTATGGTGCAGAATGCAGTAAACACATTTAGTTACTAACCATTATGACACTCGCCACATATTCTTTGCTACATTATCCAGTTATCTGTATTACATTGTCACTTTAATTTGTCAGTTTAATATGACATTGCACCTCACTGTTTGTCCGTCTTACTTGTACGTGAATTCTGCTGTTGTTACGGAGCAACTTCCCAATTATGGGATGAATAAAGCACTTCTATTCTATTCTATACATGTTCAACTGCCTGTAAAACAATACATGCTTATCATGCATGCCTGCACAGTAAAATATCTGATTGGAGTTTGTACAAAAATGGTGGAAATGGCAGCGTGGTCTACCATGATGCAGATGTACAGAAATTACATGTTTATAATTTTTTACGAGCATGTTTTAGCAACAGATTTACTCATTAATTTGAGATTTCTGGACTTGTCCGACCAAGATCTTCATATAATTTCAGCCAAAAAGCAGAGCTGTATTTACTCTACTGGAGGACAGTTGATGTGTAAAATGGAGGTTAACACCAGGTTAGGTGTGAACACATCTCCCTTTGCTATTAGAATTGTTTATAATAAACGCATCCATTCAGAGACCCTGCATTATCCAACGCAGTTTAGTTTGGGGGCTCATTATTCACCATCATGTCACAGCGGGTATAATATGTGAGGATTTGTTGATGTGTGTGAAGCTCTGAGTCAACAGACTTATTTGCAGAGGAATCCCAGGGCCAATGAAAGGAGGTGGCCTCGTCCTGTCAAGTGGGGTTTCATAAACGCCGACCTGCTCTGCAAGCGCCGCTAAAGCTCAGGTACGTGCGACTGCAAAGACTGACATGTGGGGAAAGTCTCCCGAGGAAAAAGAAAGAAATGCATTCAGCTCTTTAAATACAAATCGTCTGGATGGGGTCAGCACCTGAGGTCGTGTATGCGCTCAAAGCGGCTGCCGTCTTTACACGTGTACACCAGAGTGGTCCCACGTGTACACGCACGTCTCTGCTAACAACCATGTTTCTGCTCGGAGCACTTTGTACAGGGGATGGGATGAATAGAAGCGGAGAGATAACACAAAAACAGATTGAAATGGAGGACGGCCAGAGATGGAGATGGAAACCGCAGAGGGGAGAAATGGCACGGTGTGTATTGGAGTGGGTCCTCGGTGGGATCGAGGCAAAGAGGAGTGTGTGTTTGTATGTGCAGACCACCCTTGTCCATAATGAAAGCCAATCAGCTTGGGTGGCACAGGCGTGTGCTGCAGGAAGAAAGCCAATCCACTGAACCTAATGAACCAGGATTGGAAATCAGAGAGGCAGCGCGACGTTGGAGACATAGCCCAGAGAGCCAAAGCAATGAACTGGCTGGCTCTTTTCAGAAGAAAAAAAAAAAAAGTGCTAAAAGGAAAAAACAGAAGCAAACAAAAAGCCAGGGGGAAAAAAATTGTAGTAAGAAAGATGGGGAAAAGCAACAGTAGTGACCTTATCTGAGCCAGCATCCAGGGATAACAACACGATCGAAGAAAAGTATCAAGAAAAGAAGTGAAAGATAAAGATAGATGAAAAGGCCGGAGAGATGGAAGGAGGGAAAACGGAAGGAAAAGGGTCAGCTGAGGTTAATACGAGGAAATAAGCCCCTTTCGCTCTCGTCCTCCATACACACAGCAAGCCATGAGATTGGAAACCTCATGCTTTTTATTCACACACAAGTAGAAAGGACACACAGACGCACAAACATCAGACGGCGAGTTGATGCAGTCTGCTGGAAAACCCCTGGGTTTATGAGTTCACAGGGTCAAACCCCTCCAGGCCAGGGATAATGGGAGAAGGCGACATCTCACAACAAAGAAATGCACTGATAAGAGGCATGTGATCACTGTTTTGTGTGTGTGTGTGTGTGTGTGTGTGTGTAGTTTGGGTCTGTGTTTGGAGTGATTCATTACAGAAAACAATGCTGGTTGTACGTTGTTGCGCTAAAATGTTTCCGATTGTCAGCTGGAGACGGTAAAAATAACAGAAAAAAGTTTGTCTGCAGGTTTTTAGCAACACAGCAGAAAAATCAGGGTGAGCGAAATGAGAAATGAGGTACATTTTCAATCAAAAAAACTTGTCTTAACATTCTTATTCTTCTATAAGAGGTGAGGTAATTGTTTCTCATTAATGCATAAACATATTAAAGGATGAAATAAAGAGCTGTGGCTGATTAACTGGTTTAAATTTGACATGTTTCCAAACTATCAGTGTTGATAAAACTGATGGAAAGTCATCTCATCTATCACGTGCATAAAAAGTCAATGACGCATTCATGCTGGTCTTAGATTGCATAAATTATCCTCACATTACTTTTCATGTGAGTTGCATTAGCACTAAAACTCCAAACAAACCAAGTTTCAAATTGACTTAAACACCATTAACAAAAGACAACTATGGTCATAAATATAACCTTTGGTCGTTGTGGTAGAATAAGAGGGTTTTCACGCACTTTTGGAACTCTTGTAATAAAAGAAACCTCTGGAAAACAAACTGTACGACCTCATTGTTAGCAGGCATTACAGTAAGTGATATAGTAAACTTTAACCAGGTCCTTTGTGTCTAATTTATGTTCACTTATTTACCATCAGAGGTGTTCAAAGTACTCACATTCTGTACTTAAGTAGAAGTACAGCTACTGGAGTGAAAAAGTGATGTGAGTTACTATTATTGACAGATAGAAAAGAGGGCATGGGCTTCAAAATGGCGCCATGACCATTGGCTTTAAGTGATGTTAAAAGGTCAAAATCAAGGTCACATGATTTTAAATGGCTGCAATTGAAAAAAAAAAGTACTCAGGTACTTTTGGTGACAGATGAGAAACTACACAGACCATGAGCGACCTTGAAACCTTGCAGGCGGTGGGGTTTGTACCACTTGTTTTGTCTTTATTCAGTATTTCTTTGTCATTAGGTTGAGTTTTGGGATCACTATATTTGGAGTTCTCCTTCTTTATGGTGCAACAAAAACAGGAACATGGAGAAAATATGAGTGCAGGTTTGCAGCTGCTGGGTCAACATTTATAAATGTTATAAATGAGTGTATTTGTGTTGCACGTTTTAATAAATGCAAGAAAAAATAAATAAAAGCACAATAACCGTTGTCACTATTACGTAAATATGGTCAAACAGATGGTGAAGCGATGTGGAAAAAAACACAAAAATTCCCTTGATTTATTCCAGACCCCACTGATCTAAACCCTGATCAGTTCCCTTCATGTGCGCCCCCCTCCTCTTACCCAAATCCATGCACTTAGATGCTCTGTTCCGAGGAGTGTTGTCGTAGAAATTGCCCACTTCTGCATCCGTGCGAAGCGGCTTCTGAAGCTCACTGCAAAACACAACAGTCGCAATTACCCGTTATCAATTGATCTGTCAATGAATCAATACTCTAGAGAGAGTGTGCCTAACAGATAGACGGACGGACAGACAGACAGACGGGGGAGCACTTTGTTGGTTGCATCACCCAAACAAGTTGGAGCAAATGAAATTTAACATTCACAAATGCACACAGACTGCAGATCATTTGATTTCCTCCACTCCAGATGGCATGATTCAGTCAAACAATAGCACACTGTATCTCTATTAAACTTACAGGAAGGAGTGTGTTGATGCCAGATTCAGACCGCACCAGGCAAACACACTGGCATAAAACATATTCACACACAATACAAAGCAGGTTTTTGCAGAGGTTTGTTACTTTAGGCTTATTGAGCGACGCTTTTGTTTGTTGAAACTCCGTTCCGCTGATCTGGTCTTCGATAATCACATTTGAAGACCAAACTGAATGTGAATATGGATAACAAATCTAGGGAAGAAGAACCCCCACCCCCCCACCCCCTCCACCCCCTCCACCCCCCCACCACCCTGGACGATTCTCAGAGTGTGTCGAGCGTACAATCTTCCAGACTTGATATCATCTTTTCTTGATGCTGCGTTTCTGCTGAACAACAAGAATGAAAACACCGATGAAGGATAAAAAAAAATTCACATCATCAAGACCTGTTTTTTCGTACAATTGGATTGCGACCATGAGTCACTTGAATAGGGGTTTAAATGACCCACATGACTACACCCTCATCACTAAATGGACTCAATAGTAGATTCAATAGTGATCGACCAATATGGATTGTTTGTGGCTGATACCAATACTATTTATTTATTCATTTCACATTCGCCTTAGCAGATGGATTGGATTTATATAGCGCTTTTTCGACCCATTATTCATCCACTCTCACATGCTCCCTCTAGTGGTGGTAAACTACATACATAGCCACAGCTTCCCTGGGGCAGACTGACAGAAGCGTGGCAGCCATTTTGTGCTGACCACCACTAAACATTCATACACCAGTGTGAGTAGCACTGGAGGGAAGGAGGGTGAAGTGTCTTGCCCAAGGACACAATGGACTGACTAGGATAGAGCGGGATTTGAACGGTCCACCCTTCACACACGGTCTTGGAAAGTCAGTGAACTCGCATGTCCACGAAAATGTTCCTCATCCATGTTAGCAAAAACACTTTGTTTAAACTGATCAAACTGATTTACTTTTAGGGGCCACATTCAGTCTACTTTCATCTCCAGTGAGCCAAACCATGAAAATAACATAATACCCTGGAAATAATGACAACTCCAAATTTGTATCTGTTTGAGTAGAAAAAAAGACCTCATTAAATTATGAAAATACTTACAAAAGAGCGATGAATAGGCAGAAAAATAAGTGTAATTTTAACAGCTTATCATTTATGCTTGTGCATTATGGATCAGATCTATAAACACACTAAGCACTTAGTAACAGAAGCAGAAAATGGTTCAAATTGTGCTGAATTTTCTTTAGACGTTTCAGGTTTTTCATATATTTTTGTTGCAGGATAGTTTGTAAATGTATATATTTTCATAATATAATGATATTAAATGACAGACACACATTTGAATTTGTCACTATTTATAGGCAGATTGTAATATTTCACATCAAACCTAGGAGAAAATATGGAATTTTTGTCAGTTTATGATACTATTGTTTGACTGTAGATCATATTGGTCTGTGTGTAGAACCTGTAGTAAAATAAAATACCACAGCCTTGACTATAGAATGTTTTGCAAAATTCATCCCACGGGCCACAGTGGAACCCTTTGGCCACATTTGGACGCATGTTTGAGACCCCTGGTCTATAGGGACTGTGTATGAATATGAAATGACTCATATTGAGGCAAAAAAAAAGTCTGAATCCTTTACTTTTTGCTGTGTTACATATTCATTAATAGTGTATAAAGTAGCTTTTTAACAAGTGAAAGTGATTACAAACTAATACAGTGGTTTTGTAATAAGCTCAACTGAATACAGTATATTCATAATGAACTTCATTTGGATTTATAAATCCATTGTTTTCTGTGTGGGCAGTGCCACAGCCTGAATATTATAGCCCTTTCACTGCATTTTCCTCTGTTATTCTATCACTATAATTACTTATGCATAATGCAAATAGACTATTGCAATTAGACCTTACAGTCTAAATAATGTGTATGTACGTGGTAATATTTAGTGTAATGACTCTTCTTTATCTCATAGCACAGCGGCCCATATTAAGAGCGCCATTAGAATATAATAACTGGGGCCGTGTGTGTAGTTTCAGAGAGTGCTGATGGTGCAGTGTGAGTGTGTGTTGCAGAGGGGTGAGGGGGGGGGTACCTGTGGTGTGGGGGTGTAAGCGCTAAGTCTCTAGTCATTTCCTCCACAGAGCCTGGGGACGGCGGCGGGGGGAAGCCTTCGTCTAATTCTTCGTCATTGTTGCCGTAGTGACCGTAGCTGCCGTTGGCGGCCGCGGCGGGGTGCAGAGCTGAGGAGCGACGAGAACAACAAAACAACTTATTTTTGTTTATCGGAGTGGAATCAAAGCCTTTGTTGTCTAATTTTAACATGTTTCTGATCCCGAAGGAGCTTGGGCTTTGTTTAGCAACACAACACAACGCAGTGAAATCAAATTCAGACTGAAATCTTTGATGTACAACTAATTAATTTGGAAAAAAAAACTGTTTATTATCAGTTGGAACAAGGACAAGACAACACACATATCATATTTAACCCATAAAGACTGCTCGGTTAGCTCCCAAATTATTGTTTTTTCTATAAGTAAGCTTCTTAAAGTGATTACCATTCACCAGTATCACCATTTATTGTAATATAATCTGTATTTTGTTTTTTTTTTTCCTGCATTATTTCAACTTATTGATAGGTTTAGTGATTCAGAAGTCCTTAAGTATTTTATATCTGTAGGTGATTTTGGCTCTTTATGTATAATTCAGACTAAGGCTGCATTATATTAGAAAAAAACTGAGGCCTGTGATATATTATATTGTGATATGAAAAAATCTTTAGGAGTATATAACAGCTGTGGTGCGGACACAAACATATAATTGGTCGACAGTGAACGTACGTTTCAGTGTCATCCTTCTTGTTCTTAAGTAAAAAATAAATAAGCACAAAATAATAAAAGAAAGAAAGAAAGACAATTGAATAAAGAAAGAAAAAAATGAATAAAAATAAGAAAAACTTAAATTAATAAATTAAGAAAAAAGAATAAATCAATAAATAAAGATAAATAAATAAAAATAAATGAATTGATAAAATAAATCCATACAAAAATGGATAAAATACAAGAAAAAACTAAGAAATAAAGACTAATAAATAATGAAATAAACACAAAATTAAAATTAAAATAAATAAAAAATAAAATGAATTTAAATAAGTGTAAAAAATAATAAAAAATATATATATACCAATAAATAAAAATAATAACAAATAAAATAAAAACAATCACAGGTCCTGTCATGTGACTATAATTCAGAAACAATGGAAGTTAAGTTAGCTTAGTTAGCTAGCTTTAGTGATCAATAGTATCAATACAAGGCCAAACACTGACACATAAAGCCCCTTCATATACAGAAGAAACATCCCATAAACACAACACTTTCCACTAAATCCTCTTTTCTTTCAACATTTGCATGAACTGGAAACTCTGAAACAGGGTAGTGTTTCTTTACAGTAAATCTTTTGTCTGCATACATCTCCCCCTCCCCCCTTTAAAATAAATGACTGTAACTGTATCATTACAGCTTGAGCTTGATGGAGAACTGACAGAGTCTTTGTGAAAAACGTCCCAGGGGGCAACTGAGGGAGGGGAGGTGAAGACGAAAGATAAAGAATGAATTTAAAACAGTTTGTTAGTCTTTTTCTTTTCAACACAACAGTGCATTACCCTGCATGCAAATGGGGCCTCACTTAGAAGCCATTTCATCAGCGTAATGATTCCAAGGTCAGATCTTTTGTGGATGAAAAGCAAGCCTCGTATTCGGAAAAAAAAAAAAAAAACATAGTTAATGACTTCCTTTTCTCTGGCTATAAATATTCAGGGGTGAAAAGGAAAAGCAACATTAAGACACGGCTTTAGAAAAATGGGTTGATTTTTGCATGGTGTTGCTTTAAGATGCACCCATGACCTAAAAAAATAAAAGAAAAAAAGAATGTCAGAAGCCTTGGTACTACGTCAAGATCACACACACACACACACATATATATATATAGATGCACAACACGTATACACTGACAAACAAACTGTGTGTACACACTCAGCTGCAGATAACGCACAAGTACACAAACACCACTGTTGACTATGTGACAGTTCAAATGGACAAATACTGTTGGATTTGTCAGGAGTGTGTGGAAGCCAGCTCACCACTGCTGTAGTAGTTGTTGTTGTTCGTCATGGGTGGTGTGTGGTTTGCGTCAATATTCGGAGGCCTGGACGGTCCTGATGATGGTCCATGGTGGCCTTGTGGATTCTGGACAGAAATATGATCAAGATAATTAAATAGAAGGAGTTACCACTGAACCAGCTGCTTTAATCATGTGATTTAAAAAGGGATAGTTTTAAAAACAAAAGCTTCCTTTTCACACAAATCATTCGCATTAGTATTGATTCTACTCTGTTGATCTGGTCCCATCCTAGATTTTAAGGTTACAAGTGGTCCTATAATGTGACATGTCAGGAATACATCAGTGTGAGACCCACCATGAAAAAAATAAATAAATAAAGTAAACAGTGCTAAGTTAAATCCATCCGCAACGCAGTGATAGCGTTCTGCAAAACTACACCGTGGTCGGTCGTCTTTGACAACGCCTCACAATGGCGTTCAGATACAATAGTAGTTTAAAACAAGCAAACAAAAAAAAACAATAATGGCTGTTTTCCATTTTATCCAATTTTCACCTGAAGAAAGTCGAGTAAACTGGAAATGACCTTTGACCCGCAGAGACAAAGATGGAAACCAGAGGTGGAAAGTAACTAAGTAAAAGTACTTCATTACTGTACTTACAGTAAGTTGAGTTTTTAGGCATCTGTACTTTATTTGAGTATTTATTTTTCTAGTAACTTTTTACTTTTACTCCCTATATTTTTACATAAATATCTGTACTTTATACTCTTTACATTTTTACATAAATATCTGTACTTTATACTCTTTACATTTTTACATAAATATCTGTACTTTATACTCTTTACATTTTTACATAAATATCTGTACTTTATACTCTTTACATTTTTACATAAATATCTGTACTTTATACTCTTTACATTTTTACATAAATATCTGTACTTTATACTCTTTACATTCTCAGAATAGACTTTTTCAAACTAAACAGATGTGACAGTAATAAAAATCAGTGGAGGAGAGGAACTGTCAGATTATAAATTATAGTTATATGACTAATATCTCACAATTTTGACTTTTTATTTCATAATTTTAACATTTTATCTCACACCTTTGACTTTTTCTCTTAAAATTTTGCAGTTTTATCTCATATTTATAACTTCTTTTTTTTTTATCTCATGATGACTTTTTATCTCAACTGTGACTTTCCAACCCCCCACTTCCTGTCCATACCCATATATCCATCCATATACTGTATCCATATATCCATCCATTTATCTAACACATTATCTACACAGTAACTGACTTTTAAAGGCTTTATTTTAGATACTTTTGAAACTTTACTGATTTTCCTGGTTCATGACAAAAAAAAACAGTTTTACTTTTTACTTTTGTACTTTATTAAAATTGAGAAATTGTACTTGTTTTTTTACTTTTACTTAAGCACAGTCTGGATCAGGACTTATGTTACTGTAATGCTGTAAAATTTATTTTTTTTCACCTTACCTGGGGTGGATAGTCTATTTAGTTTTTTAGTTAGTTATTATGTTTTATTGTGTTTATTTCATTGTACAGAACTTTGGAAACATTTGTGGTTGTTTAAATTTGTATATTTTTTTATAAATAAAACTGGATTGGATTGGCTTACATGTGTTTTTCTTGCATTTTTTTTAATACACTACAAAAAACTAAATCTTACCAAGTCTATTTTTTTTCTCATCACACTTACACCATAAAACATAATCACCTAAAGAGTAACTTAAGAATATGTGAGATATGAAAACTAATTTTTAGAGAATAGATCTGGAAATTCTGTATTTCAAGACATTTCATTTGCACTCACTCCATTAGTAGATTGTTTTTGCTTATTTTTTTTTATTCAAAAATCACTGACTACAAACAAATCAAGTTCACCGACTAGACACAAAACAAAATGAGTATTAGTTTGCTACATCCCTGCAAGATCTGACTTAAAATAAATGCTAATGTGCTCAAATAAGGCAAACAGGAGCACAGGCTGCCTCTGTTCTAAGTCTCTTTTGATTTATCACTGTGCTCAGAAGTTGAAATGCAGTAAAAGGTTACACAGGTGATCAAATCCTGCATAAACATACCTGCGATGCATGCATTTAATAGTCATTTTACGCTTTCATTCTTCTGCGGTTACATTACGGTTAAAATATTCAAGTCAAAGTTCCCTAATTATGTCGTTTTTTTGTGCATTTTTGAAACATGTCGTGGTCTTGAGGTATTTTATTGGTTGAAAATTATTCCAGAATACAGAAAAATGCAATATATACAAATGGAAATAAGTGTGTCAATAGAAACTGGGTTCTTTTTAGTATCTGCTTTTTAGACCCAATCATAAAAGATAAATTTAGTAGACACGTTTCCTCCCAGGATGTACCTAATCATGACTTCAAATAAAAACTCTTCTGAAAAATAATGAATTTTTAATCAAATATTGCTACCAAAATTGGGACACGAAAAGCTACCGAGGTGTCAGTGGATTTGGTGTGAAAAACATAGCTTCAAATGGTCTCATATAGCACCATAAATAAAGACACTGCTTTAAATTTGGCAATACTAGTGCTTTTTCATGAGTCTCAATGTCATTGTGTGTAACCCATCATATCATGTAGTATTTATAGAACATATAATATCAATAAAAATGGTTCAGAATCATTTACTTTTCCTATGTATGGAGACTCATGGGACACCCTGTATATATATATATATATATCCGTGTGTGTGTGTGTGTGCACATGTATATAAAGAGACAAAGAGACACTTTGCAACAACGAAAGTTGTGTTTTGAGGCGATTTTTCTTTGTTTTTGACTTAATTACTGTCAGAGTCAGTTGTTGTTCTTCCTAAAATGCATGATTTGAAGCGCTTACGGTAGAAATTTCACAAAATCTCATAGTTATATGGGTCAAAATGATCGAATTTAAAGATTATGCATAAAACATGCCGTGTCATGTAGCGTCCACATGTTCTGTCCTGTGTCATGTAATTGTCCTAGTATGTGTACTGCTTTTATGATTTTTGCACTAATGTAAAGTGTCTTTGAGTGTCCAGAAAAGTGCTATAGAAATAAAATGTATTATTATGTATGTATTATTATAAAATCCAAGTATAATGTCTCCTGAACACTAGCTACAAATACTACTGGGCAACGTCCGACTGGTTGTCACATATATATTTACGTGTATATTTATTAATTACTAGAAATTCCAGATTGAGAAACAGTGGAGCAGTTACATTGATTGTGTTGAAACAGATATGATATTCAGGAAGAAGTGGAAAATGTGATCCATATCTGTAAATCATTTTAATGTGCCTTTGGCGATGCTTCAGAAAACTGGATTCACCTCTGTGGAAATGCTATAAAAAAAAAAAAAAACACAACCCAAAACACTATCATTAAGATAATCCTGAGAGCAGTGACAGGCACGTTATCGAACACTACAAAGGACCCCCCGCCCCAGATGGAGATGGGCACTGGCAGGGGCTGATGGGAATTGATGCTGGTGGAGGATGAAAGACACCCTTTTCTGGTCAAAGCGACGGAACTACAGCTGTCACACACAAACACACATTCAGTAAACACACACACACACACACACACAGCTACTTCTACACAGCTTATGAAATAATGTACAATAATGAAAGGTGTTTGCGGTATTTTTGCTGCATCAAAGCGTCGGGTAGGGTGTATTCACAAAGTCACATGATCCCTGGGGTATCATTAGTACCCACCATACGTCTTCATATGTCGCTACTTCATAGCTGTCAATCACTTTGAGCTGTTATATGTGTGGCTCTTGTATTTGCACATGAACTTCTGACAGTTTCTCTGCATGCGCTGCACACGTCATCACACAAACCACCCCACCCCGTCCCGCCCCTCCCCTCCATCCGTCCATCTATCCTTCCATTTCTACACCGTGATGGCTCGCCGGCGGCTTTTGAAGCTGGCAGACAGACAGGCAGTCAGATATCTTAATCCCACAACAATAAGTAAACAGTGGGGGATCTATCTATGCAGCCAGTCTCAACCTACAGCGACACACAATAGGCTTCTGAAAGGCTAAGCCTACGGTGTCACCCGCCCCACCCCACCCTCACCCACATATCACTCAGAAGAAGAAGAGCTTGGAAGGAGAAAACAAAGAAAACAAACAAATGTCTATTTAAAAAAACAGTCATATTCATTCATTTAAGGTTTGATTTGTGCCATTACGGAAAAAAAACCCCAAAATTAGCCCATCAAAACTCCTCAAAAATAACAGTTATGCAATCAAGTACTAACTCCTGTGTGTGTCATGTGACTAAAACAGGCAGAAAAGAAAATAGGGAATGCCTAACATCACTGTTTTTGACAGTAAAATAACATAAATATAATAAAAAACTTCAAAATTTTTTATTTTTTTTTATTTTTTTTTATTTTTTTAACAGTGTCATCGTTTTGTAGCCAAAATAATTCCACATAACTGATGTTGCTTTTCTTTCTGGCACCGAGCCTTGGTTTTGGGTGATTTTCTTTTGTTGGTTTTGTGTGATTTTCTCTTGTTGGTCACTCATTTTGCAGTCTTGTTATCAGTGACTCAGTCCAAACTGGTTCAGAATGATTGTGATGTGTTCAGTGTGTGTCAGGTTCTATTGAAATGAGATGAGATAATGTTGAGCTCATTTGTCTCCTACATTAACAGGACCTGTCATGTGACTTTGTGATGTCGCACCGCTCTAATATCGACTAAAATTCACCAAAAATTTCCAAAAAAAAGCTACAAAAAATATCCAACATATTGAAAAACTCTTCCAAAAAACAAGGAAAAAAAAAGATGTGATAAAACATGCAAAACATCTGAAAAAATATCATCAAAATTGAAAACAACAGTTCCACATAATCGCATTACAATTTTAAACAGGTTAATTATGATGGATTAATTGATTGATTTTGACAGCCCTATTGATTTTCCCTTTCCATTGTATTCCATGTACTTTATGTAAGAGAATATCCTGTTATTTTGTGGAAAAAATTAAACATCTAAATGACTTTTGGTTGTACCAAATATTAAAATGCATGAGAAATAGAAGAAAGCAAAGGTGCTTTAATATATTTTTTCCATAACTGTCTGTTGCTGCTCAACTGGAGGATGTGCTAACCTGAAACTCTAACAATTGCGGCGCTCTCTTAATGATTCTATCTGCAGACTGTCGGGCCAGACGACCCAGACTACTGTAGGTCACATCAGTCCGCAATAGCACATATATTATCAGCCCCAATGATCATAATGCCCCCCCCCCCCCGCCCTCCTGCCTTTAGGAAATGCTTTTATCACACATGCCCACAGCATCAGCAGATGATGCAGATCCAGACTGAGCTCTGATAGCTTCCATGACTGACACACGCCCGCAGATTGAGGCGGAGATGAGGTGGACATGCCACAATGGGCAGGTCAATGACACCGACCCTCACCGTCTCCCTCCCCACATCACCCACATCATCACAAACCATCTGCTTTAACTGCTGTGAAACATCTTTTTAAGCATCTGAAATAATCAGTCATGCTTCTGCGCGGAGAGAACGAAACGCTCCCGTCACGCCTCGTATCTTCATCGGTTTGTCCGTCCAGGAACTGGCGCCGCTTTTCAAACACAACTTCTTAAACCTTTGTGATTTATTTGGAGTTCTGCTTCCACATTAACCCTTTAACTCCTGAGACTTTAGCAGTTCCACAGTAAAAAAAAAAAAAAAAAAGTTTAGAAAAAAGTAAAATAAGCAACAAATGAACAAAAGTGTCCAATAAAAATGAACAAAAAAATGAATAAACCAGCAAAATAATATGTAACATGAACAACGTAAGATGGAAATTACTAAAATAAAAAAACTACATTTACAAAAAAAATGTAATTTACAAAATAACAAATAGCATGAAACAATTTGCAAAACAGTTAAGGAAAAAAATGAAATAAAAAATTGAATTTTTATTGTAATTTGGTTCCAATAGTTGTAGTTTTGACTTTATTTTTCCTCAGTCAGTTGCTTTTTAAAATCTGTTTATTTTATTTATTTATAGCTCAGTTCCATCAACAAAACTCAGTAAAATTGTCCTGAATTTTTAAATGACTATAAACCATCCATTCAGAATGGGTCAGGGGTTAAAGGGTTAAACTCCTGTGATGAAAAAAAAGAAAAACCTGTGACTAAAAGTGCTGCTTTTTTGTTTTAACATAGCAATAGAACAAGAGAGAAAAGGATAAAAATAAGCAAACTTTAACACCTTTCATGGTGCTTGATTTTTAACACATTTAGTACAACTGTGAGAGTGTGTTAACAGTTACGAGGAAACATTCATGAATCCTGATTCTATTCATTTGTCACTTTTTTCTTCCATTAGTGGGTATATATGTCTGTAAAAGTGCAGTTTTTGGATAATAATGCATGTTAATGAAGGTTAGAATTTGACATGGTTTAACTTTTATGACCCATGTCCTGTTTTTTTTTTTTTTTTTTTTTGCTTTGAATGATTTAACAAAAGGATAAAGAGAAGGCAGAAAAAAAAGACACCAAAGCCAAAAACAGAGGGAGCAGGGAGCCAAAATGTCTTTTAATAAACAAGAGAGAGGAGCAGAGGAGGAAGAGGCAGCGGCTGGAAACCCAACAGAGAACCAAACATGGACAAGGCATGCAGGAGGCTGCAGATTAGCTTTATTACAGTGAGGAGAAACAGGAAAGTGCGACAGGAGATCAGAGTTCATTGGCTGAATAAAATTAAATCAAATAAAGAAACACGGAAATAATAATAAAAAATAAACAAAATACAAAAGTTTGGACAAACAGACAGAAGAGGAAAGAAAATAATCAGCTAATTTAGCGAGAAAGGAGCTGTACAGAGTGAAGCATTTAGTATAGCACCAAGTTTATGGGGATTTTTTTATTTATTTTTTTTCAAGGAAGTTAATAGTGTGACAGTTAGTGGTGTTGGCAGAGGGACAAGCTTTCAGCCAGATTAATATGCTTCCACATCATCAATCAGCACCAGTGTACTGTATTTACACACCAAGAGACTAAACTGAAGCTTTTCATTATATTTCAAATCTGATTTTATACCCTGTTTCCAGATGAAAAAAAATGTTGATGTAATAGAAGCTGATGTAAAATGTGCTCTTCCAAAGCCAGTGATGATAGTTTTACAATAAACCACAGTTGTAGTCGAGAGATTAGAAACAACTCGGAGACGATAAATGTGTTAATTTATCCCACATCGTTCTCAGGATGCTTTCACACCTAACTTGTTCAGTCGAGATTTTCCGACTCTTTAGTTCCATCGCCATGGAGATGGCAGATACGAAACGACCCCGCGTGTCAAACACTTCAACCTGACACAGAATGGCGTCGGTTTTGGATGAAAACTGACCCGTGTTTTGAATCGTTTCAAGTCAGGACAAGAGTTTTTAGGAAGTTACAGGTTGGTTATCGTCAATGTCGAGCAATGTCAGAAAAGCACCTGAACTACGTATAAAAATAGGGATCGTTTTTCAGACCTTCAGCTGTAAAAATGTGTCTGGTCAGAGCTCTGTTGTGTGCGTAGTTATGCGAGTGTGTGTCGACGTGTCTGTGTGGTGGGATCCTGCTGTGTGGTAACGGTTCTCCATACATCTGTCCTGCCATGGCCCTGATGTTGTCCGTGTAACTACACTGGATGGCGTCTAGCGTGCGGCTGCGTGTGTGTCTGTAGCCGCGTGCGTCCGTGTCGCGCTGAGAGTCGACGTATGTGTGACCACGTGCGTTATCGAGCGCAACGTTTCCTTGCATGTCCGTCAGAGTGCGGCTACGTGTGTGGCCTCGTCTGCATCCCAAAGTTTCCCTGTTTAAGTTGGAGTCAAATTCACGCGGCGCCCCTGTTTGTGTGTCGGACGGCCTCTGCGTGAAGCCGAACGTGTAACCGCTACACCTCTCCCTGTGATTTAATCCGTATGTGTATCTGGTGTGCGTCTCCCCGGGCCTTTGAGCGTGACGCTGCCTGTGGCCGTGAGGCAGCGGCTCGGACGCTCGCCGCCTCAGCGTAGGCAGGAGAGAGGAGGAGCGGCGAGGAGGAGGCGGCTGCTGCCGCTGCTGGCGGCAGGCGTCGCTCGCTCGTACCTGATTGCTGGAGCTCGGTTGGAGGATACTTTGATGGGTGGAGGTGACTGGATTGGAGGTGTTCATCTGAGAAGAAAGAAAAAATTGGATTAAATAACAGCAGCATTATTATTCATATTTAACATCTATTTTTAAGATATTCTACTTTTAATGTTTTCTATTTTACTATTTTTATATTCCCTTTTCTTAGATTATGTCATTATCTAAAGTGAAGTGTTTTTTTTACTAGAGAAGCACAGAATAACAATAAAAGCTACTTTATTATTTATTATTATTTATCTCCTTGTTTGTTAGTTTGTCTGTCTGTCTTTTAGCTACATAACTCAAAAAGTTATTGACAGATTTCAACCAAATTTTCACAGAATGTCTGGAATGACAAAAGCAAAAAGTCATTAGATTATGGGGATGTTCCAGATCACTGTCAGAGATCCAGGATTCTTTACTTTTGGAAGATAGGGCTGGTTTGGTACTTTTCTAGTATCCTATTCTATTCTGTCCTATCGTATTTGATTCTATACTGTGCGATTCTATTCCATTCTATGCTATTCTATTCTATCATATTCTAAGGTATCCTATATTATATCCCATCCTATAGGTTATCATATATCCTATCCTAACTGAAGAACTAATGTTTGTGCAGTATGTCATTTTATTGGTTTTATTTAGTTATGTTTCATATGTTTTATTGATTTGTACTTATTTATTAACCACTCACCTTGATATTGCACTTTTTTAATTTTGTTGCATTGACTGAGTGACACAATGACAATAAAGGAAATCTGATTCTGCACAAGGAAGCAGGTGCAAATCAAAACAGTTTTAGTTAGATCGCACTTGATCATGTGATATTTCTGGCTTGGAGGTGGGACATAATGTGGTGTCCTGTGTTAAGGTTAATGGAGCACAGCACACATAGTACAATCATAACTGTTCAATGTGTGATGTTTTGTTTTCTTTGTTTTATTTAGTGAAAAACAACTAAAGCAACTAAACAATATGGATTGATTAGGGGTGAAAGGGAAAAGGCAAAGAGGGGGAACATGATAATCACTGTCATAATGATAACAACAACAGCACAAAAGTATAATAATAATAATAATAATCATCACATCATCATCATCATCATAATAATAATGTCAATAGTTTAATTCACTAGTATTACTGTTATTGTAGCAGTGGAGGCAATTTATTAACTTGCATTCAGGTTGAATTCATATGAATCAATTCAAATTAATATAGTTATGGGGTGGGGGGTGGCAGGGGGTGGAGCCAGTCTTCATGTGTGGGGTCTGTAGTAGATAAAACATCTCTTCAGATTTAGAAAATCCTTACCCTGCTTTACTGATCATTGCTAACGCTGCAGTGTGAATCTCCACGCTTTCCTCTCATACGGGTCACATTTAAATTTTTTATTGATCGGGGGAGTGTTTGCGCCCACGCTGATTACAGCTCTCAACTATAAGTTCCATATGCCAGAGTACTACTTCAATTATTGTCGAAAATCTCCTTCATTACTTCTGGAGGAAAATGACAAAATCCAAACACAAAGCCTAACAGTCAGTGAGGAGACACAGAGGGAATATTACTGCCGATATTTTCCATTCATTTCATCTTGCTTTGTTTAGTTTGTGGGTGGCAGGGAATGTATTACCGATCTCCACTAACTTATGTATTTGGAAAAAAAAAAAAATCATCATAATAGTGTGATTCTCAATACAAGACAAAAGTCTACGCTGATGTGATTGTAATAAGATTTTTAAAGTACGAAGCATAATTTTGGTTATGGAGAAAAAAAAGTAGATGAACATCCTACGGCAGATCATTTATGTTGCTGATTTTCTGTCAAAACTGTAGCAACTCATGAATAATCTTTGAATAATAATACGTCAGACTGTGCAGTTTCATAATGCATGAGCGTTGCTAAATGTTTCATGTAACCAATTTGATCAAACTGAACTGAAAGTTTAAACATGTTGCCCTACATCCAACATCCAAAATGAAATCTGTATTAAATTCCATGATTGAAAAAAAAAATAATAATAAATGCCGTCTACTCTTCGTCTGATATCGATGGGGAAAGTATTTGCTTAGTAATATTTATGCACATTTTCAAAACAATGACAGACCAAATGTGGAAGATACTCCTCTGCAATGTTAGTTTTTTTGTTGTTTAAGTGTGACATGTTCCTGCAGCTTCACACATGTAAACCTCTGCTATCTCTTTCAAGAATTCCCAAAGATAAGCCTGAGCATTGCCATGACCTCAAAATGTCATTTCTTCTCTCTGTGTTGTGCTTGTCATGTTATGTGTCTTGTTTTCAATCCAGCCCGGTTTGAAAATCGGATTAATTTTGTGTCAAACAAGCTGTAAAAAGCACGAAACTGCGGCGGAACATGAATAAGATGACACTGTGCCGAGTTGTTCTGCTCTACCTGTCTGGTGGCGCGGAGAACTACGAGCTGGATGGTTCCCCTGGCGTTGCCCTCTGACGACATGGAGCGTCTCAGCGTTTCCATGGCGATGTGGTTGGAGCGTCCGAGCAGAGATTCTCCGTTCACCGCCATCAGCTGGTCGTTTATGCTCAGTCGGCCGTCCTGAAAAAAGAACAAGGTTCAACTGAAGTTACTGTACAGATGGCGTCTACACTGTAAAAACAAATCGAATTTACTTAATAAAAGTGAGGTAACAAGTTACACTCATTATGGTTGAGTAGATTTTAACCCACATTTTGAGTAAAAGTACACTAATCGTAACAGCTATAACACACTAAAAGAAATAAGGTCAAATCCACCTAACATATTATACAATTACACATATCAGTAACACTTTATAATACCTACACAACTATGTATTAACCATTTGTTAATGTCTTGTAAAGGTTCATACTAGTGTAAATGTAAAATAACAGGTGCAGTGTTTACGACTGTTTCTTTGTTTACCTGTAAAGCAGGTAAAC